>CM057228.1:31621022-32221022 GCA_029891385.1 Erythroxylum novogranatense
TTATTATTATTATTATTATTATTATTATTATTCAATCTTAATTTGAAATTGTTATTATTATTATTTGTTCACTTTTTAACTAAAGCTTCTCATATGGAATAAACTTATCAATTCATAACACATTGTTAATCATCTTAAGTACCAGGGGCATTTTTGTCATTGATACAATTTTTTCGTTCTGTCCATTGCAACCAAACACTATCAGTATAAAGACGGATACAGTTTTTTATGTTTTGTCAACTACAACCAAACATCCTCATCTCTCCAGTTTACATTACATTACATTTTGTCAGATTACATCTTTAACTACTAAAGACAAAGAACCATCTGACGATTAGGGCTTACCAGGTTGACATAATCAGTATACGGGGCCACGGGCAATTAATTAACATGGAATACTACCCAATGAAATGTTCACTTCTGCCATTAATCAATATAGGTTTGTATGTCAACCTGGTAAGCCCTAATAAACAAGTGATTAATTAGTGAGGGAGAAATGTTCCTAAAATTTGTTCATAATTCTTTATCGATGATGTAAGTGAGTTCTAGAATAATTTACTACAAGCAAATTAGTTATTAGCGATAGATAATTACCGACAGAAACTGAACCGTTAGAAATTATCGACGGAAATTACTGAATCGTTGAAAATTATTGACAGAAATCCGTCAGAAATATAGAGGGAAATTATCCTGACAAATTTTTTGACAGAATATAATGGCGATAACAAATGACCGTCGATAAAGAAAGCGGAAATGTTTGGCGCAATAAATAATGCTAGAGTTTACCAATGGAGTTTTAGTTGGTAAATTTCGTTGGTAAATTCTAATCGTAAACATCGTTGCTTGCTTTTGATTAAGTGTTAAAAAAAATGAAAACGATATCGTTTGTTTAACATCAAACGACGTCGTTTTAGTTAAACCTAAATCTACCGCTATTTCCTTCCTCCCCCCCCCCTCCCAAATTCCCCTCATCCATTGTGCGTAACTCTTTTTTTTCTCTCATCTATCGTCGTCGTCCGATCGCAGTTCTTGTCGCAGTTCATCATCGTGCCGCTGTGCATCCTTGGCGTGCCATAGTCCTCGGGTAGCCAATGTCGTCATCTCTGTCACAACCGAAGGTCACCGCACGTCGTACTAGCTAGGGTCCTGCTTTCTATTGAGTGTAGACTGTTATTGTTCTTGTTCTATGACTATATGAATTATTAAACTTCTAATTCAAAGTTCATACTACTCCATATATCATATTATTATATTGATACAATTATTTAAATTTTTTATAACTAATTTTTGCAATGTTAGTAAATATTAATGATTAATTAATACTACTGTTTAACACTTAAAATTATGTTGTGTATGTTTTTTCAATAATACGTTGTAAATATTCAAAACATATCTTAACTATGATAGATTATAAAATTGTTAGTTTAACAATTTTAAAAAATGTCAACCCTTTGGTGACGATTTAGGCAAATAGTCACCAAATGTACTGCAAATTATTGTAGAACTTTTAGTGACGATTTCTAGTCACCAAATGTGTTGCAGGTTATTGTAAAATGTTTGGTGACGATTTCTAGAAATCATCACCAAATGTAGACCATTTAGTGACGATTTTCAGAAATCTTCACTGAATGTGCAACATTTGGTGATGATTTTCAAAATTTGTCACAAAATATTGATCTTTTGGTGACGTTTCCAAATATCATCACCAAATGGTCACTTTTAGCGACAATGTCAAAAACTTGGCAAAAAATCAAACGTCTTTTTAGTGACGATTTTATATAATTGTTGCCAATTGTGAACCTGTCAATGACAATTTCAAATATTAGTCACCAAATGTTAAAGAAATTATGGTGACAATTTCTGAAAAGTGTCACCAAAAGTTCATTTAGTGACATATTTCTGAAATCGTCACCCATTATGGATCATTTTGTGACGATTTTTGGTAATCGTCACTAAATATTCACCATTTGGAGACGATTTTTGTCATTCGTCACGAAATGTTGTGTCTTTTTCGCTGCATATGTTATTATGATCTATATGCTGAAACGGAACGAAACAAAAATTTGGAGACAGAACAGAACAAAAATTAGGTGCTTGATTGTGATGGACAAAACAGATAAAATTGTGTTCGTCTCGAGGACAAAAATGTGTTTGGTTGCAGTTGACAGAATATAAAAAATAGTGTCAATGACTAAAATACCCCTGCAGTATAATATGATTGGAAATATGTAATTAATTGATTATTTTAAAACGAATGATTTGTATTAGTAATTTGATTGTATCTATAAATAAGGAATTTAAAAATGAGTAACATAAAAATTTAATAAAATGAGCTATTGAATAACAAAAATTAAATACAAGTTAACAATAAAATGAATTACGTTAAATATTTTTATAATTGTATCAATATTTTTTAATTGTATTTATAATTTTTTATTACGATGAACAAAATGAGAAACCTAAATATTTAATGAAATGAAAACTTAAAATTAAATGAAATGAGTTATTGAATTAAAAATCCTAAAAGTTATAAATTATAGTATATAATAATTTAATAAAACATCTAAGAATTTATGGAATTAATTACATAACAGGTTAAAAAAATCATACAAAAAAATTGTTTATGTGAGGGGAGAGGTATTTTTAGAAGTTATTCACTACAAGAAAAGGAGGCATTTTGCGTCGTTTTTTAAACGTCGGTAAAGGAAATTTCCCGTCGTAGAACATTATCTTCGACGTCTATTCAGAAGTCGCAAACAACGTCGTGGAAGGTAGGGTAAGCATTGGTGATCTACGACGTCTGTTGTAACACGTCGTTGAAGGGGCAGATATTCTTCGACGTTTACAAAGACGTCCTAAAAGTTCTACGAGCCATGACGTCTGGAATAGACGTCACAGATTGAAACTAGCATTTTACGACGTGCATGAAGACGTCGATAAAGGATTGTTATGCCGACGTTTAGAAGACGTCGTGAAAATTCCCTTTCTACGACGTCTCCTTGTATAGACGTCGTAAATTGCTTAATAATTAATAATTAATAATTAACTGAATATTTATTTAAACTATTTTTGCAAAATTAATTATTAATCAATTTGAATTAATTATTTGTGTAAATTTCAATTTCTGAATAAAAATTGAATTTAATAAATATGAATTATAATTAATTTTTGAATTTAAATTTGTTTTATAATTTTTTGCAAATTTAATATTTATCAAATTTGTAAATTATTAATGAGTTAGTAAAAAATAAAATTGCTTATGAATAAATTTATTTAACAATGTATCAATTTTGAATATATCATTAATTCTAATAATTGTTAATGTATACTAAGAATTGAATACATGCAAAAAAACAACTTATTATTTAACTGCAATTCTCAAACATGTCATAATACGATAATTAAAATAAAGTAAACGTCATAAGTGTTTAATATATCAACATGTTTAGTCTAAATGAACATTATGTGTAGAAGATAAAACTTGCAAGAGCTTATTTTGTTGTTCAACTTGTGAAGTTAACCGATCCTTCATTTCTTGAAATTGTTTAGTCAACTCATCGACTTGAGACTGTAACTCCTGATTAGCCCTCATTGACTCCTGATGAGCCCTCTTTGATTCCTCTAATTCGTCTCGAAGTCTCTTTTTGGCCGAAGTATTCCCTTGTGGTCGAGGCCCAATTTCCATGCCAACAATGTAATCTGATCTTGTACCCAAGACTTTGTCACACACTTCATCCACTGTCATGGGATGACCTTGTTCTATTGAATGTGTCATTTCATGACACATTAATTCCTAGAAAAGTAAGAATAAATTACATACACATTCTCATGTAGCAAATATTTGTAAATGAACTATGTACTCACCCATTTTGTTTTGTATTCGGGAGAAATAAATGATAAACATTTGATAATAAAGAAAAATAAATGCTAAACATTTGAAGTATTCCTATTGGGTAAGTATTCCTATTGCCAAGTGAATATATCATCTGTAGAATATATCATGACCTATGTAGAATATATCATCTGTTAGAATTTATTTTGTTAGAGAAGTTATGAGTTCGTTAGAGAATATAACTTGGTTAAATTCTAGAAATATAGTTTGTTAGTAATCATCTATATTCCTATATAAGAAGCTATCACTATCTGTACTTTGATATGAAAAAATAATACAGAAGCAATCATCATTCTCCTTCTGATGTTTTACATAAGATCAAAGCTGGAAAGATCCATCTTTGACTGGAACTTAGATGTTTCATTACCAAATAACCTGTCATAACCTAATTCTACATCAAGGTTGTTGGTCAAGTATTAATGATAGAGATCCATTATATCTGCAGAACTCTGATCATACTAACATCGTTTTACAATAATACATTCAGATTTTCTAAACATAAGGACTAAGGAGAATTGTGAATTGAGATGCTGAAAGGAGTCCCCACAAGAAGAAAATGATATCCTATTCAGAAGAGTCCCCACATTCTCATATTCCAAAACATTCAAAATGGAACTCAAAATCTCAGATGAAATGATGCATGTGCAAATTAAAGACACTGCACAAAACTTCCATAAATATCTATCCTACATTGTATCAAAACTGCTCTTATATCTATCATACATAGTTATTTACATCAAAGTTGACTGTATGATGATGATCATTGGAAGATTATAGACTGATTTTGAATGAAGAGCTAGATGATTGGCATTATCTATGCTGTTTTTGTTCTTTGTGAACTTCAACATAAAGACAATCAAAATTAGATACAATTGCTACTTAGATGTATGTTTACATTATTGAAAACAATTGAATTCAATGGAGCTTATTAGTCCTAACAAAAAGATGAACCAACCAACAATATGCCAACAACAAATATCTACTCCAAAATAAAACAAATGCAGCAAAGGATAATTACCTCTAGATATTGCTCCACTTCAAATGACACCACAGATTAGTGATCTTTTGCAGCCATAGGATTAGCAACCTAAAATGTTAAAGAGGTTTGCACTGTTAAGTTATCCATTTAGAGGGATAAAAGGCTATAGGAAAGAAAATCATACACATTTAATGCTGCTATATGAAGTGAAGAGAGATACATCATTTTTAGTTGCATGAAACAGTGCAGCTACATCATTAAGAAGTTGAAGAACTCATATTGCTAATTAGAAAAAGAAGTCCTCATTTACGAACTTATCCTTATCCTTTAGGACTCCATAATTCTAGCAACTAGAAACTAAATTGTTCAAACGAACAAAAAAAAAAAAAGATTCCTATCCTATCCCATGTTCGAACATGTTCAAACTCCTTAGAAGATTAAAAGCAGCCTTTGTTTAAAATGTAGGATTATGTTTAAAATAACACAACAAAACCCTCGGCGACCTCCAACACATACACGTTTTTTAGCATTTGGGAAGCTATATATGTTTCAAATTTTGCATCAAAATATAGCGGACTTATGCATACATATCATAAGATACACAATCTGGAAATTTTTAAACCATTATTCTCTACTCATAATCTGAGATACACTTTGGATGTAGACATTACATTCAAAACATGTAATGTCTCGTTCTCAAGATTCATAAAGCTAAAGTAGACCTAAAGAAGCCTAAGAAGGTAAGATGAAAACTATAAGGTGAACAGAATCATAGTATAAGAAGTTATACTGATGAATGTAATCACCGTATAAAAATTAATCAAAACAAACGACTTCACAATCTTAAACCAGATTAAATCGTCACTCCAATCGACTCAAAACTTACATTACCCGACTTTAATCGCAACTTACCTCAAAAACCCGCACATGCACTCCATTGCCGATGATAGAGGCCGATTGGAGATGAAGCAATCTCCACAGATTCTAAGCGACAAAAACCACGGCTGGTGGGAAGGTTAAAATGATGAAGAGGAAGGTTAAAATAGAGAGAGGAAGGGAGACTCGAAGATTAGAACGCTAATGGTGGTGGGCGAGAGAAAGAACGGTGGAGGCCAGCGAAGATGAGAGAAAGAACGGTGGAGACCGGCGAAGATGAGAGAAAGAACGGGGCTTCGGTTTTGTTTGTAAAATTGGG
The DNA here is from genome assembly GCA_029891385.1 of Erythroxylum novogranatense. Taxonomy (NCBI): domain Eukaryota; kingdom Viridiplantae; phylum Streptophyta; class Magnoliopsida; order Malpighiales; family Erythroxylaceae; genus Erythroxylum; species Erythroxylum novogranatense. Next base: position 31,627,089 of record CM057228.1, read on the forward strand.
GAGGAAAATTAATTACGTGGACATGACCTTTCCGACGTCTACTTCTCAAACGACGTTTATCCTATTTTCGACGTCTTTCTACCAAGACGACGTTAAACGCTTCCCTTATCCCCGACGTCTTAATGCAACGTCTCAGAATATTCCATCTTTTCTTGACGTCCTTCCAGACGTCGTGAAATCCTGAGACCATTCACGACGTCTACTTCCAAGACGACGCTATATGTGTTGTTTTGTTGTAGTGATTTATGTATTTTGTTTCTATCACAGGAATAAGAAATCTTACCACATAGTTTTGGAAGGAATAAAAAATTTATATTTCTGTAATCTTAAGTCAAAATAAAAATAAATTAGATCAGCGACTAAATGCTGCGAGGCACAAAATTTTTGTGTTTTGTTACCTGTCTCCACCTACGGAGACAATAATCATATGCAACGTTTGTAACACTTTTTTAATTGGTCACTAAAGATTTAGTTTTAATGACGATTTGAAAATTTTTCGCAATATGATGATAAATTTTGCCGATGATCGTCGCAAAAAAAACGTAGCTAAGTAGCTACTTTGTTGCAATGCTGTTGCCTGGGCTTTTCCAATAGTTCCCATGTCTGCAAATTCTTTGACCAAATGACTTCTGGATCTTCAGTATTTAGGTTTTTTCACGTTTTGGTCAAAAACAAAATTTAGCTTCTCTCATTTGGATATATATATTGTACGCACGCTCGGAGTGTCTTCAAAGTGCTAGTGTGAGTAAATGTGCAAGTTTCCTACTAGATTTCACCATGTAAAGTTATGACGTTTAAGGTTACGAAGTGCTCTTGTGCGTAAGAAGCGCACCAGCTTTCACCATTTAAATTTACGACATGTAAGGTTGAGGAAGATGCAAGTGCATCATAAAATGCACAATGTTTTACGGAACCCCTTAAGACAAAAGGTTAAGAAATTGTTTAGGAATTTAAAATCAAGGACCCAAATTTCGTTAGCAGCTGGTGTATAACCAAATTCAAGAATACGAGACCTTATACGGCCAAGTGCCAACAAGAGGAGAGAAAAAGGAATTACAGAAGAAAATTTTATACGTATGATATACATATATAATGGAAACGGTGCTCTGATTACTCTTTCTGATTAGTACTTTCACTCCATTTATCAATGGCTTGCAACACCGCCTGTTTAACAACCGGAGCATCAAAGCTTTCATTTTGTGTTGCGTTCTGCAAAGTCAACAACCTCATCGCTATTAACTTTTTTATCAAAACTTACCTCTCTGTGTATTTCTTTTTTAATTACTTTCAAGCATTTCCTTAAGTAAGTCAATAGGCAGCCGGTGGCCAGACCTGCTATAAGGACAATACGTGACTCTCTACAGAGCTAAATCAAGCAACAAGACAACAAGACTAACAAAATGATTTAAAAGTTCGCAACTTCATATCGAGGCAAATAAAAAAGAAGGAAAGAGCGATTCAAAACATGTCGGCGGTGAATGGTGGACAAAAAACGAATTATGAAAATGTATATGGTGGATGACCTATTAGCTTGTAGCCACATAGTCTGGAATCAAGGACACGTGAATGGTAAGTCATACGGGGATAGGTTTTCAAACCGTTAAAATCATAAGAAGAGATTTTGTCATAACTTTATTGAATCTCACCTCTCCACCAACTGCTTGTAGACGAAAAGAGTCTGTACAAGAAACCCTAGCTTCCAGCACATTAAGGCCCAGTTCTTCAAAGGCTTCCAATATGGGAACCAGCAATCCCGGACAACTGCTATCAGAAAAAACATCTATCATAAAACCCTTTTCTAGGGTTTCTACTGTCACCTGTAAGGAAAGGAAAAATAATGAAATATCTGGTGCGCAATAAAGAAACAAATTGAAGGAAAGGAATAGAACTTAATAGTTGGTGGTACCATAGGCAATCCATTTGTGCTGGTTGAAGTCTGGGCAGCTGCTGTATTTTGATTAAGTTTATCCAACTTTTGTTTCAGCTCTTCAATGTACTTGGATGCGTCCACTATAATTGAGGTTTCGTTGAGCTGCAACATGCAAAATTATAAGTAAATCCACCATTGTTTTCTATGCGTCTCATCGTCCGTTTATCTATATGAACTAAATTCATAAGCATATAGAATCTGCAGATTCAGATTTATTTCGATCATTACTAGGATAGAGGTCTGCTATAGGCGAATCAAGTTGAAATGTATCTGTTAAGTATTGACTAGGAACTTGTTGTCGGGGCTAGTTGAATTTACAGGGATGTGACTATATATGATAGAGTTCACTAAGTTTCTATGCTAGAACTAATTAATAGAAGACTGCTGTTGTTTGTTTGTTTCCCTTCAGATTTGTCGTTATATATTCAGTAGCAGAATGTGATGAGGAATCAATTGCGAACTTAAGATCTGCTGATAGGCAGATATGATTGATGCTTTACTTATAAACTAAAATACTGAATAAAGAGATGAGGAAAATCTGAAGGCATCAAATGAAGGACATTACAGATGAGATGACTAAAGGCAACACCCAACTAAATCAAATTTAAAACAGTAACATCAAAGGAGAGAAAGGAAATGAACAGAAGGTAGAGGTGAAACTGAAAAAAAGGAGCGATATGTAAACAGTCTTGCTCAAATACACAATTCCATGCAACTTTCTTCACGAATAGGGAAAGAGGAAGCCAATGAAAGCAAATTAAAGTTCAGAGATTAAGGGAATTACAGCATGAGAGTTGGTAATGGAACGAAGAAGTTGCAGTTTCTCATGCAGTGCTGCTCTCTTTTTCTCCCTAGAAACCATGGCCAATTCTTCTCTGTTTCTACGTTTCAGCTTTCTCTCGTTTATCTCCTTTGCCCTCTTTAATTATTCTACCAACTCTGAGAGCTCTCGGAGGCTTTATAAATAGGAGATAGGGAAATCTATACTATTCTTCTGTTCTGCGTCTACATGACAACTCAGCAAAATATTAAATATAGATAATAATATATGGATTCAAAAGTTATCCAAAATCTTAGTTTTATTAAATAAAAAATATTTTTTACTATTTATAATAAAGTTGGTGATGATGACCACCAAAAATCAATCGGTCACAAGAATTTTATATTTGTGAAATTATTAAAAGTTAATTATGACCTCAAAATTATAAATCTGTACACTAAAATAATTTGTTCGAATATTAACATTATAATTTAGCAATTTAAACAGAAATTGTTTTTCAACCGTTAAATTAATCTATGATGAAAAGTCTTGATTTTGATTAATCCATTACTTTAAATAAGTTACTCAAATGAACTGTTACATGTGGCTATCAAAGTGTGATTTTAGGAAAATGTAAACATAAGTTAAAAGAAAATAGGGAAACAAGGTGAAGGAAAGCGAACGATGGAGAGGGAAATTAGTGCGAAAAATGAGCATCGAAAGAAAAAAAAAAAAAAAAAGAGAAAAAGATTGGTTGTGAAATTGGGATGCTTCCAAACACCCCTCACGGGGGCTAGCTCCTTCCTCGTCCTCTTCTCCCATCTCTTGGACAAGCCGTCACCTTTTGTCTTCTCTATCTCACCACACGTGCCATTTCACCTAAGCCAATATCTCTTCTAATAAGTACGACTTCTGTTGCCCTCGGAAATTGAAATCATTAGGTACCAATACCATATCTAATATGGTAGATGATGCCTTTTATTTAGTTCTTTTTTTTTTTTTTTGTTAGAAAACACAAAGGAATTGTCTTAATATAAATTCTAATAGCTGATATATTTGAATGACGATTATTTATAACATAAAATTAATTAAAATATTGTCAATTACATGTCCATGTATGTTTCTTTCATAAATGACATGTCTTCTTAATAATAATAACAATATAAATGCAATGATATGGCTTTTATTAGAATAATTTTACATATCCAAATATGATTGATTTCACAAATGTTTTGCTCTTTCGATGCTCTACTTATAATACATTTTTAGTAATATTGCCTTTATATTAATCTCAATATATAATATAAATTGTATTTTAATTAGGTTTCTCAAAATTGTGAGAAGAAGAGTGCATCTCTTACAAAAAAATCAAACTAAAGCTTCTTAGTCTTCTACATATTTATCAACATGCACTGTGCATAATAGAGATACGAACATATGGAATGGAAAGAAATTCTAGAAATGGACCAATAGGACTCTCACTTGATTTGATTGTCCATTATATCGGTATATATATATATATATATACGAGGTAATTACCAGCAAGTCAAAAAGAAAAGTTAAAATGACCATCGAAATAAGTTGATGTATTTCAGATATTATACAAATTAAAGCCACACATTCTCCCATGATAGTGTCACGAGATGGTATCGATGTATGAACATGTATTTATCAATAAAAGTTGAAATGCAAGTTTTGGATAGTTAGCTCTCGAGGACCTTGCTTCCAAGATTGTCTAGTTTGTGCAGGGACAAATCATGCACCCACCTATTCACATGTGTGCCCATTAATCATTACAACAAAACAATACCCTCCATATGCACCCTCTGCTCAAACCTTGTCTCTTGCCTTCCTCATATCACGTTGCTCTTCCTACACTTTGGTAGATTCCAGAGGTGAGCCTGTAGCTGCCATTTGTTCTGATTCCTATATGCACAAAATTCACCGTGTACATAATTAGGTTGCTTACTATTTATGCTATCGTTATCGCATAAGGACGTGCCAGTTCAGGGTAAATGGATTATTTGCTGCTTTCCCTACTTTTAAATCTTAATTACAGGTTAAATATCACATAGGACGCTATTTGTGTATATTTGTTACCGATCTGTACCCTATAGATGCATATACTCCGCCTGCAGCCAGCCACTCGATCTGTGATTCTAACATGTGCATAGGTAGCTTATGCAGGCTAGAGAGTAATTGAAACACTTGTGTCGTCATATATTTCGGTGAAGTTTTCTTTTTAAGAAAAGATTAATTTTAATGCTTTCATAGTTGAATGAGAGTTATGAACCACTTGCAAGATGAATCAGATTTCGATAAAGCTGAACTTCAACAATTTGTCAAAGTGGGTATGACTGGATGTTTAATTATGGCAATGATCGTGAAGCGAAAATGGAGAAAACTACAATCTAACCAGATAAGCAATTATTTGTCTTGATGCTTCCAAAACCTAGCGACAAGTAGTGATTCATTTACACAATATAATTGGTACGTTCATTTCTGTTTCGTCCGTGTCGTGATCAAGGTACATTATCTGGATTTTGTTAACATATGGTCTAGTCAATAATAGAGGTTGCAGCAAATTAGTTTAGGCATTACACTATTACTCGACCACCACGCTAAACGAAGTGGTAATAATAGAGCTAATTTCATACAAGGAAAATGAGCTCCAATTGACATGGAAATCCTTCGTGTTATATATATACCTATAAGCAGATTGATGCGCATGCAGTGACTTGTCTGCATGAATTTTCTACATGATCGAAGTTCCAAGTAGCAGAGAAGCACTTTATTTTCGATTGTTTTGCTTGGGTTGGAGAAGTAGAATTAGAATTAGTTTTGAAAATTTTAATTTAATAAGTAAATACCAAGTTTGTGACAGAGGGGTACGTAATAGAATTATAATTGACAATCTCAATTCCCATTCTAAGAATGATAATACGCAACCTAAAGGGTAGAAAATGGACTTATTTGGTTGTGAAGCGCCTACAAGAAATTAATAATAGCCTACAACTGAAATCTATGCACTTCTTCTTCTTCTTCTTCTTCTTTTTTTTCTTTTGGTACAAGTAGATGAACCCTTGATTCTCACAATTAACAGATACTTTGATCATGTGAATAAACAAATAAATACTGCACTTTTCAAGGTCGAGCCATAGGACATTCCAAGAAAGTTGGAGATGATGTTGAGAAATTTTGTTTAGGAATAATGCAATCCCACCCCAATCCATGCATTTGAATGATAAAATAGCTAGGGTTTACTGCATGATAAATATTCCAAAATCATTGAACATTTTAAAAGAACACACTTGACTGAGCAAATATATATGGGCTAAACATTTTTTGTTTCAATCTACTATAATGCCTTGCAGTATACATACACACACTGGTGATCATAGAAATGGCAATTTGATGTGAGCTCTGGGCCTTCTGGCAGCGCATTGCTGAGCTGTACGCGTTTTAATGTCGATATGTATCTTCATATCATGTGACAAAATAAAAACAAACGAAACCAAGTAAGCGAACAACACCTTAGGCCCCAATAATGCAAGGGAAATTTTGTAACGTATGCAGAAATGTTGCTCGTGACTTTCACAAATATTTACTTCAAAAGTAGAAACAAAACGTCTCCAAAAGATGACAGTAGCCACTTAACAAAGACTTTGTAATTATTTGATAATTAAATATTCCCATGAGGGACCTGCACCTGCCGGCCGCACATCATATCTACATGACCTGGAAATATAATTAATATTTCTTTTACCTCAAATTAGTTGATTAATCAATCCAAATGTGCTCTCTCTTTACTTCTTTTTCTTTTTTTTGCTCATACGTAACAAAATAGAATCTAATACTTTCTGCAGGCTATTGTAGTCGTGGAATTCCTAGCTAGACTACTTGTGCTAGCCAAAACCTCACGTGAGCTTAACTTTGGGAAGGTACATTCACATGCACATGTGATAATGGAAACAAAGCTTATAAATGTATAAAGTGATAAGTGATTTTGCTGTGTACTATACCCAGAGGAAGAGAGGTGACCTGGTTGGCAACCAAGAATCTTTAAAGGAGCGATATCATACATACATACTAGAACAAGAAAACCAAATTAATAAATGCCAAGCATACGTCAATAAAGTAGAGAGCATTAAATAAAACCCTTCACTGTCAATGAGAAACACAAGTAAAAACCAACATAGTAATTATAAAGATATTGTACTATAATTAACTCGGGTAGGATTAAGTTTTTGATGAGATAGAACAAGGAAGAGTCATTTTCATTAACAAAATCATAGGGGTCACTTCTGTTGGTGGGGACTTTCAGATTCTAACTTATAATATATATAAGATCTGCAAGCTGGCCTACTAAAGTTATATATAAGCTTGATGCACGCTTAGAGCAGAGGGCTATATATACGTTTTCAAACGAAACAAAAGTAAATGCTCTACACCTTTATTTTCTTTTTCTTTTTATTTTTTTTTGTCTTTTATATTGGGAGTGATTTAGTTCTTCTTCCAGATACTAGGATTGCAATCATATATATAAGATAATTGTTCGTTTTCGTTATCCAAGTTTTGTACTCTCTCTCTATCTCTCTGTATATACGTAGGCTAGATATATGTTAACTGACATTCAATATGGATACTGACCACAAGGTGACATCCGATTCATTAATGCGCGCAAATACGATTATTTCGTGTTGTTATGTTATGACCAAGAAACGGAACTTGTAGGCAGTACGTCCATATTTTCAAGTGACCTGTAAGACGTTAACATTTGAATGTTTGAGAATAGCATCCATGGAAAGATGTTCTAGCTAGTCCGTGTTGAGTATGTAGTCTGCTACCCCACTGATTGTGACGACGTTCTGGAAGTTTTGGTCACAGGACAGGAGGACTATTGTTAGACTCCAAAAGATTTAAGGATCACAGGAAAAAAGATTGCGGGAAAAATATATGGAGCAAATGACACGATACTGACAACACCCTTGTCCCTACTTAATTCACATGTAAAGAAACCGGCCAAACTCACTCTGGAAACAACCAAAAGCATCGCAAAATGGCAGAGAGAGGAAGCCTACCGAGGACGGTCGTTCAAGATGGTGTTTTAAACTACTTGCGTCTGTTTGTTGATTTTTGGATAGTTCAGGAAGGGCAGAGACGATTACGTTCTGGCTCCATGTCCTGCATGCTTTGGCTTGCAACTTGGCTTCTGCTGCACAAAATGGGATGGGTTTGCTGAGTTGTATAGCTGGCGGGGTGAGGGTGAAACTCCAGAGAATTACACTTCTTACAACGCAAATAGCCTCGAACAAATACCTATTAATGGAGATTGCCCACTCTCATTTTTTGCACTTTTTACATTTCATGATTGGACCACACCCAAACCAGACTTAGTCGAATTTTAATTTAATGCCAATTTACTATTAGATTTAAACTTCTCAAAGAGAGTAAAAATATAAATAACTATTCAGTGAATGTGAGTCCAATTTATTCAATATATTATATGTTTTTAATATAATAAATGTTTATTTTAAAATCAAGATTAATTTACAAATATCAAAGATAATTAATGGTATTAAATATAATTACTTCAGAAGTTTTAGACATTAAGTATCATCCAAAATTAACGAATCCTTTTATTTGATTTTTATGTAGCTTATGTTCTATTTAATTATGGAATCATGATTATTTATTTAAGTTTGGCATTAAAATATTTCTAATTGATGGGTAAAAGTATCCCAATAACATAATATTTAATGATGAAAATTGAATTAGTTTCAACTATGTTTATTTCTCTAGATTTTTAATATAATTGTAGATGCAAGGATTTAATAAATAAAAGAAAATATACTTAAAAGAAGGTTTTATACCTACTGACATGTCAAAATTGAATTGCCTTCATATATAGATATATATATACGCGAGCACGCGTGTAATAGAAAACGTGCAAGTATAGCATTATGGTAAAAACAATTTATTTTTTTATTAAAGTTAACACGTGTTATGAAAATTAAGGGATAAAAAATATTTCGTTATTTATTTATGAAAAGTCATAATATCTATTAAGTATATGCACTTTATAATAAGGTTATTATGACTGTTATGCACATGTATATACAAAAAAGTGGATTTACTTTTAAACTTACAAATTATTAGAATTTGTGATAAATAATTAAAACAACACATAAAATTAAAAATAAACATCCATTTATAAGAAGTAAAATTAACTTCAAGCATTATCTTTATGTATTTCAATTTTTATTTTTTTATGAATATGAAAATATTTCTAAAAAATAATATTTTTAGAAAAATTTGAAACAATTGAACATGGTTAGATTCAAGATAAATTCATATATTGTTAATATATTTTTAAATAATGAATCTTAATTTATTATAAAATTTTAATCAAATATTAAGGAAATAAAATTTTCAAACTAAAGGTTCTTAGTCTTCTACATGTTTAACAATATAGATACTTAATAAGTTGTAACAATTTCATTTCAAATTTCTTATCAAATTCTTTCGTAGCATCTCTTACTTTTAAAAATCAATACACTTGTCATATTGCATAAAATTAAAAATATTGAAAATGTTATGTTACATAACAAAACTAAAATTTATGTTTGCCGAACATTATACTTACCAATTTAAGATAATTTTTCTTATAATAACTGATAAAACTATTATAAATAAATACAAATAAAAGCACATATATTCAATGAAGTTATTATGTAATTATATCAATAAATAGCAAAATTAATATAGTTACCTATAGTAATTTGTATGAAACAAAAAATATTAGAATGAAATATTAAAAAGGTGAAACCATGAATTTAATGGTATGTATTTTATTTTAAAAAGAACTTAAATTGGTTTATCTATGAAAATTGTCATTATAATGATTATATAAGTGATCTTTTAACTTGAGATCTGTAAAATATCCGGTATAGTGATTACTATGTTTTGATATTACTAATTATGACCTATTTTAGTTAAAAGTAGCTCAATTAGTAGCTATTGGATGTAGCATAAACTATATGAAGATTGTTGAGTGACCAATATAGGATTCATCACCCTAAATTAGTTACTGAAGAATGTGCATTACTCTTGACTAGTATTGATTTAGGAAATCTTTGACTAAGGTAGAATGATACTTTAAAAACATTTTTCAAATTTCATTAATGGAATTACTTACTAATGGTGAAGAACTAATATGATTGGACTTAAATAGAGTAGACATTATTTTCATGTTTTATGTCTAATCATAAGAATATGATGAAAAGATTGAATTATATGAAAAATTCATGCATGAAAAGATTAGTCAAAACTACTTTGATATTTATAAATATTTTGGTAGTCATAATGCATTGCAAGATGTCAATCTTATCTATAGCTCTAAACTATTTAATTAGATAATCAAAGATAAATTAAAGAAGTTTAATTGATATAATCCTAAATATGATTTAGAGCTATACTTTATATCCATTACCAACATATTTAAGAACCTATTGAATCACACATAAAGAACATGATGAAGAGAGGAAAGATGTTTTAGTCAAGTTGGACTTAATTGTAAAATTTAAGAAATTTTATGATTAAATATGAAATATTTAATAAATAATGACCAATATGAGATATTGGATCTTCTTTGGGTATAATTTTACTTAATTAGAATTAATTATAATTATAATTAAAGTTTAATTGAAATTAGAATTATTTCGATTAAATTACAAAATGTCCATAACCTATTATAAATAAGCTTATGTTCTAAGAGAGCTAGCACTTCTTATCTAATTCTCTTTATAACAATTACAAAGTTCTCTTAATTTATTATGTGGATATTGCTAGAAGCTAAATATTTGTGCAACTATGGTGATTGAGATGAGCCCATTTTAGAAACAATTCAAGTGAAACAATAGAAAAAGATCTAGCTTCAAAATAAGATACAAATTATATCCATGTTTTATTATGTTTCACATATTAATCATATTATAGATTTAAAATGATCTTAGTTTTTAGGAAATTGAACCAAAAAAATTCTTATTTTACTGCGTATGGAATCGAATCCCACCCCAGTTTTTCAATAATAGTATTAGGACCAATTTTAATTCTATATCTTGATTGAAAATAAAAAATCCTAAACAATTAAATATGAGAAAGTTTATAACAATTTCTTGTAAGTATTATCAACCCTACATATTTTTTGAAAAGCTTAGATTAAAATTACACACCCTAAATTATATATTCAAATTAGATTTGAACAATACTATTGAAAAGTTCATATTGAAGCCTTTATAAACACAAAAACCTCAAAACCCTTACCCACGGACAGCTATTGGTTTATGAAAATCGATTAAACTCTAATAAAATATGGAAACTTGATGTTGTCAATGTTGGTTTTATATTTATATGAATGGGACAATAAGGTGGAGGCCACGGTTTCATCCTTTCATTGTTATGATTTTTAGAAAGTAAGAAGGTCGGTGTGGGAACATTCAAGAAGAAGTCTTTCTATGTCGTAAGCTAATTTAGGATTTAGTCCCAACCTTGCTAATCCTCTGTTAGGGAAATGACAAACGCCGCCAGACCCTCCAAATAGGGGAGCCACTCCGTCACTGAATTTAAGGGCCAGACTAGATGCTTCTTCGAATGGACTCTGGGGAAAGAATAGATCAACAACCATAGTGGAAGACATGGATATTGAAAATCTATCGGATCTCTACGAAGTATAGATGATGAGTTTACAATACAAAGATGAAAATACGCAGTTAACCTATTTCTGCTTTAAACCAGGTTTTCGAGAGGAGTTGGAAAAACCTTTGAAAGATTCTTTACTTGTTAAGGTTTTAGGTAAAACTGTAGGGTTCTATTTTTTATCTTCGAAAATCAATCAATTATGGAAGCTTACAAGAAAGATTGAGATTGCTGATCTCCAGAATGATTTCTATATGATAACATTTTCCAATTATGATGACAGAAGAGTAGCCCTTACTAAAGGCCCTTGGGTCATCTAAGATCATTATTTAACAGTGAGAGAATGGTCGCCAGGATTTCACCCTGTTACGGCTGGCATGGAAAGGATTCTCGCTTAGATTCGTATACCTGAATTGCCAATGGAATATTATAATGCCAATGTTCTTGCCACTCTTACTCGGTCTATCGATAACCCTAAAAAACTTGATGGTAATATATTCCATGCTAATAGGGGAAAGTTTGCCTGGATATGTGTGGAAATCGATTTGACTAAACCTCTTGTGCCTTTTATTGAAGTGGAGGGGGTTCGCTATAAAGTCATCTATGAAACTCTGCATAAGATTTGTTTCCGATGTGGCGTGTATGGACACACCAGTGATTCTTGTGAGGTATTACCCGAGGGGACTTCTGAGGGCGATGGAGTTATATACGATAGTTTATCATCGGATGTTGAGGCTGTTTCACGTCAGGAGTCACATCCCATTCACGGCGAATGGATGATTGTTGCAAGGAAGAGGACTTTGGTGAATAGATGGTTGTTGCAAGGAAGAGGGCTCCAAAAGTAGTGAACCGCCAACCAAGTACTAGTATCAGAAGTAATAGATTTCAAAGTCTCTCAACAGTCGAGGCCGACACCTCTCTTGATGGTGTCAATGATTTGGATCCTGATAAACGATCTAGAAAGGAACATGTGTTAGAGATGTGTACACCTACTGGGGACAGAGTTCATCGTGCTACACGAAAACAGAAAGAAAAATTGGCCAAAGGCTAGGACCGAACTGCTCATCTGGGATTCTCTTCTCTTTTGACGAATCTGGCCTTTACATCAGTGGTACATATCCCGAATGTCCAGGCCCCTTTCTCACCGGATACTCCTCTTCACCATGGACAGAGTGATAGTGGGTCACACTTTGTTTTCCATTCCACTAAACCCCCTAATTTAAAGTAGGGGGAGGGTGACAAGGCATACCATTGCACGAGCGTTACCAATGTCTCTCCAATGGTCTCTATTAGCGACTTGGTTGATGGAGGACTTCCAGTTGACGATAATTTGAGGGGACAATCCCATATGGACTTGACAGAATGATGTTTCGGCCTTAATACATTAATGATTAAGTTAAATATATTAATGTGGAATATCAGAGGTGCCGATAATAAAGTGGCTCGACATCATCTTAGGGAATTTGTTGAATCTAATAATGTTGGTATTGTGGTGTTAGTTGAAATTAAAGTCAATTTTGATAAACACAAGCTTCGTTGGCAACGAATGGGTTTTGATGATTTTTCTACTCGTGACCCGGTTGGTCATGCGGGAGGCATTTGGATTTTGTAGAAATCGAGTGCATGTAAATTTTCTAAAATGTGTTCCACCTCTCAAATGATTACCGGATCTGGGAAATGGCTACTAGCCAGTCCTAGACTCTTACAACTATATATGTTAGCACCACGGCTTTGCTTCGGGAGTAGTTATGGAATGACCTCCATGATAATTTTGCAAACCGCTATCAACCTTGGCTTGTTATTGGTGATATGAACGATGTCCTGTCTCGTGCGGAAAAACAAGGTGGTCGTTTTTCTCAGAGTAGAGCAGATAAATTCAATAATCATATCCAGTGGTATAATTTAATTGATTTAGGGTATGTTGGACAAAATTTTACTTGGGTTCGCAATTCCTATCCTCGAATTGCAGAGAGACTTGATCGACCAATTGCTTCTGTGGAGTGGAGAATGGTGTTTCCTGAAGAGGTGGTTTGGCATTTTCCCCGCGTGTACTCTGATCATTCTTCTCTCCTGGTAAAGTTGGGCGATGTTTCAAGTTATGGGTGTGTTCAACCCTTCAGGTTTGAGGCTGCGTGGATAATAGATGATAGATTTTCCGATGTGGTCAACAATAATTGGGATGCTATGAAACATTCAGTTGAGTCTTTACATATTATGGAAGAGGCTTGTAGACCAATGATCACATTGGGTAAGACTTATTTGTGGTAAGTATGCCAACAATCTGACTGTGTTGGACTAGACTAGCAAGCCTAATTATTCTCCCATTTGACGTGACTTATTAAAGGCAAGGGTTGAGATAATTGAGAGTTTTCGGTACAAAATAGGAGACGGCCGGTTTGTTTCCCTTTGGCATGATCCTTGGTTAAGGAATTGCTGTTTGATTGATTGGGTTCAATCGGTGGATGAAAATGAATGGGATTTGATGGTTCGCGACATTCTGGACTATACGGGCATCTGAAAATTTCACGAATTTCTCGATATTGCTCCAGTAAGTGAGGATATAGTAAAGCTAAAAACTCTTTTAGATTTAGAGCATTATTGTAAGTTAGTTGGCCCGATTAATCTATCTTTCCATTACGAGACATGAACTTTCTTCCAGTTTGCATATGCTTGGATAGTTTATACAGCAGCCAGTACAAGCGCACTGGGATGTGATTATTCGTTATTTGAAAGGTAATTCGAGTCAAGGAATTTTGTTATGAGTTGATTGTGATCTACAGTTGTATGCCTGGTGTGATTTAGACTATGTAGATTATCCTTTGACTCGATAATCTCTTACCAGATAGTTTATTTTACTTGATAATTCTTCCATTTCTTGGAAGACTAAGAAACAACATACTTTGTCTCATTCTTCAACGGAGGCAAAGTATCGATCTATAGCCACAACTATTTGTGAATTAAAATGGTTAAAGGCATTATTGCTATACCTTGGTGTTGCACATTCTTGATCCATGAAGCGTTATTACGATAGTTAAGTTGCTTTACATATTGCAATTGACCCAATTTTTTATTAACATATGAAGGACATTGAGGTTGACTGTCATTTTTTGTGTGACAAAGTTGTTAAGGGAATCATTGCTACAAGATATGTACCTACTCATGTTTCAATTGGCTGATATTTTCACCAAATTATTGGGGAAGTAACAATTCGATTTCTTTCTTCGTAAGTTAGGCACTCGAAATCTGCATACTTCAACTTTAGAAAGGTGGGTATTAGCACCAAAAATATTAGCAACTATATCTCACATAGTTGGAAAACTTGTGTAACCATCATATATCGTATATTATTTTTGGTAGGCATATGTAATCAGGTGAAGATTAATCTTATTTAGGTACGTATAATTAAGGAGACAAATTTTTTATTCTTGTAAATTTGTATATATTGTTTCTTATAGGCTCAATAGAAAGGGATCGTCTTTTGGTCATTTCTAAATTTGTTTGTTACAAACTAGAATAAAACATGGCAAGTTGCATAGTCACTTTTAAAACAAATTTAAAATTTTATAGTCTACTAAAATTAATAAAATAATTACATGACATGTGATTATTATTTTATTAATATATAAATAAACGATATTCTATTTAATATCATTGTCTTCATTGTTAATTTTATTTATAATAGTTCTTTATTAATTTATATAAAACTAGTAAGTATAATATTTTGTATGCATAAATTTTAATTTAAATGATGTTTTCAAATTTTATGATAAATATAAATAAGTTAAATTTACGATAAATAATTATTTTTATAAAAATTGAAACAATTAAATATAAAACGTTGTAGATTCATAATCATTACCATGACTATCTAATCCAAACAACAAACAATGGAAATCAGTCGAAATTTGGACATGAAAGCTCGTGGATGTGGTTAGGGGTGAGTATTATTCGGATCGGCCCGGCTCAAATTAATTCGGGTAAGCAAATACTAAATTTCGGATAATTCGGGCCGGCCCGGGTATTACCCGAATTATTTTCGGGCCGGGACGGGTAACTTCGAAAAAATTTGGGCCGACTCGATTATCCAAATTAGGTTTAAAAGAATTATGAAATAGGGTAATTAGGATAATTCGGGTAAATCGGGCCGGGATAATTCGGGTAAATTGGGCCAGGTAAGTTTGGATTCGGGTAGGGTAAGGGAAAATTTTTTTCGAGTAATTCAGGCCGGGCCCGAATTACCCGAATGCTCACCCCTAGATATGGTTAGGGTGACAAGTGATGCCTCCAAACATGGGACATGATCCTAGAGTTGGGAAACGTCAATGGCACAGAGGATCTGAGCGGCTCCAAACATGTTTCCTGCCCATCTTAATCTCTGCTTTGGAAACTGGAAAGTTTTTTTAGCTATAAAAGACGAGTTTAGATTTTCTGTCTAATTTTATTGTATCTTATTTTGCTTCATGAATCTCAGTCATTTATTTATGTGAGTCTCGCGTAGATTTTGCATAAATTAACGCGAGACTCGCATAAATAAATGATTAAGATTCATGAGACAAAATAAGACACCATAATATTAGACAGAAGATCCTGTCCTGTAAAAGATTACATAGCCTATAAAAGCCCTGCTCATATCTAATTGCGAGACTCACATAAATAAATGACTGAAATTTATAGAATAAAATAAGATAATATAATATTAGTCAGAGAATCCATTTTAGTAAAAGACTACATAGCCTATAAAAGCTCTGCTCATGTCTTATTAGTGTTTTTTTTTAAATTAATTGAGTATATATTGAAAATATTGAAGAGAGTCAACAATAGATTTATATTATAATCTCCCAAGACAAAAACGACACCGTAACCGCATACAGTTGTTAGGCACGGATGAAACTATCACACGACAGCGTATCCATGCCACCACATTACAGAGGACGACAACGTTTCAAGCATTAACGAAGGTTCCAGATAGAAGCGGTAAAACTCCCCCTCATCCGCAACCCGATGCTCGTAATCTTCCCCAATTAGGATTAGAATCATCAGTGCCAATGGACACTTCTTCTTGTAACAGACAATCGTAGGTGAGAAGTTTCTGTCTAATGCTTCTTTCCTTGCTCCTTCTTCCTCTAATCTATTTCCATATCTCTTCAGGACATACTTAATCTTGAGGCTCACGCAGAAAACTCCTGACTCTGGATATCGCCTACCTCTGGGGAAAGGAGGAGGATCTCAGACAAGGTACTATAGCTAATTCTTCTTGAGCTAAATTTCCGTTCTTCCCCTTGCATAGTAGATTCTCACCGAAGCAATTTCCACTTTCTATTACTTTCCTTATTTCTCTGTTCTCTGATTGTCTTGCATGCGCTTGTGTTGAACATATTCTGTACTTAGCCTCCAGTTGGACATTCAGAGAGGCTAGGATATTTCTGTTGCATGCCTGGTTGAGGTTTTCAGGAGGATGAGCTCTCTGAGTTCTCTTAGGATTTCAGATGCAAGAACCTCTTTGGGCGAGTTGGTTCCACCAAATCGTCTGAGGTTCCTTTGCTTCCACAACCCATGCACACAGAGCCCTAAGGATAGAACATGAATCTGTCTATCTGGGCTTTTGGTGGTTGAGTGATTGGGCAATTTTTGTACAATCTCTGTGCTAGTGTTCCCAGGATTTAGCCATAGACATCTGCTAGATATAGAACCCCATACATTACTGCTGTAAGGACATGTGAAGAAGAGATGATCTCTTGTTTCCACATGAATCTGGCACATTGGACATGTTCTGTCCATTTGCAAATAAGGCATTCTATCTGCTGTATTCAGTCTATTTTGGACTGTTAACCATAATATAAAAGATACTTTTGGGGTTAAAACCTTGCTCTTAATAATTCTAATATAAAAGATACTTTTGGGGTTAAAACCTTGCTCTTAATAATTCTATGCCATTCCACCTTCTGTTCTTACTTCTTAACAGATCTTTAGTGGTCTTGTTGTTAAGTTTAAGGATACGTTGAGTATGCCAGTAGAATGTGTCCAGAGAGATTGGTTGAGGTAGATAGGATGGTTGGAGATGCCTCAATTTTTCAGGAAAGTTCCATGTGCCCTCTGTAATCATGGAGCTAAGTTTAAGTTTGAGTGAAGAGGTTTGGAGACTGCTTAGACTGTTGTAATGATGTATGAGAAGTCCCCAGTTAGACCAATTGTCAAACCAGACATATGCCAATTTTCCATTCCCAATTGTGCAAGAGATATCTTCCCTATTTTGTTCCTCAACTTCAGAACCTGGTTGAGAAAATGAGATTACGAGGCAGATTTTTGAATGCTCCATAGGCTTCTTTCTTTGAGAAAATAAGAGTGGAGCCATTTCCTCCAAAGTGAGTTTTTATCCGTGAGGATCGACTATAGTCTCTTCAGGATTAATGCTTGATTTGTGATTTTGATTGGAGTTATATTTAAACCTCCATCATCTTTGCAGAAACATATATCAGCCCACTTCACTTTAGCTGACACTTTCCAGGCCTGCACTAATATCTATATCGTCTTAGCCCAAAGTTGTTCGAGGACAGGCGCCCTGAACACACCTATCTATTCATGTTCATAGATCCTTCTAACTGGTCGTCAATCACGGTAGCGGCAAGTCATTGAGCAGCCGTGGACCACATAGGAGACGGAGTGAGGAAGACATTCATATTTCTCCACCCTCAAGTTATTTAACGGAGATGATGCGCAAGTTAGCAGCTCAATTCGACACAGTAATTGTGCCCTACTTTTCCTTCTTTCACATATCATCAAATTCCAATGTTTAAAAGGGGGGTTTTACTTCTATATAATCGTAGATTTTATTTTTCAGTATTTGTGCCGCAGCAAACCTCACCATGTGCAATCTCGCAATCTTTCATCTTCCACGTCCAATGGAAGAGGTTTGTCTTTTTGTGTTTTCATTCTAAATTTCAAGATGTTGCCCAGGGGGAAAAAAAAAAGGATGAGACTTTCTGATTGTGATCCATGTTGATAATCATAGAATATGATATTTATTGTTGGGCAGTTGAGCTTTGGGTAGTAATAAGCCACTGACCTGTGTAATTGAATTGAATGGCAGATGAACTGTCCATCGAAGAGGACGCTGAGAGGAAAATAGGATGGTTATTAAAATTCTTCTTTGCTGGGACTGCTACTTTTATCGGTTACCAAGTTTTCCCCTACATGGGTAAGTTTGCTTTACTTCTGTTTGCAAATATGAGTGGCTTTGTATTTTTATCTGTTGCGGTTAAAACAACATATAATTCGTTTATGGGTACAGGAGATAACTTAGTGCAACAATCTGTTGCACTTTTACGTGTGGAGGATCCTTTCTTCAAAAGAATGGGAGCTTCTAGATTAGCTCGATTTGCAATAGATGGTGAGGCTTCTTTTTTGATTGAAGTAACATTTTTCAGGTATAAGGATGCTGTTTGAGGATAGTTTTATTGTCGTAATCTTAGTTACTAATCATGGTTCCTTGACTACTAGATGAAAGAAGAATGAAAATAGTAGATATGGGTGGAGCTCAAAGGTTGATAAATATGCTGGGGGCTGCTAAAGATGACCGTACGCGGAAAGCAGCTCTCAAGGCTCTTGCTGCCCTTTCACAGTCAGGTAAAAACACTTATTCCTTTCAATCATCATTTGTTACTTTGCAGTTTATTCTGTTCGATCAAAATTTTGTGGTTCAGTATTTATTCATCTGGCACTGATTTTTGTTGGACGAATAGGAGGATGATTTACTCTTATATCACTCTTAATAGCTTTTTTGCTGCTGATATGTACCAGGGTTGTGCAGCCACATACTATATGTTGAGATGTATGAATCTTTAGGCTCATCGTCATATTTTCATTTGTACATTCATCTCAAGAGCTTCTGGCCTTAAAAAATAATTAAACGAAAGCGGACTTTATCATAATTCAAATGCTCAGCTTGATTATTTAATGAACATGATGAATCTGCAGATGAAGCTGTTGGTGCTTTACATCATGTTGGGGCAATCTCTGTTATTAAATCTACCCCAGATTCCTTGGAGGAAGCAGAAATTGATACATACAAATCAACCTTGCTAAAAAGATTCCAAGATCTAAGATATGAAGCTTCATCTTGAGATATGGTGAGGTGTGCCTTTCCCACTTAGGGGCCTGCTGCCAGAAACAGTGTTTACGTTTCAAAAGAATCTCTATGTACGAGGATGAGCAAGGTATTTTTGTCCGATGGAGTAGAAAGAACTTTGTTAATTTGCTCTCGTGATGACTTTGTTTCTTACAAGCAAATTTCTTTTCTTTCATTCGAACGTGCAAGATTCACTGTATTTTGCCAGTAATAAATCAGAGAAGTCGTGGAACTACATTGATATAAGAAAAGAAAGTGTACCAATATTTTGTCTTTATTGTGCTCCAAAGTATTTTTTTAAAAACATCTGAATACCGCATGTAAGAAAAGAACTTAACAAAAAAGCTAATAAGAAGAAAAACTGACAACTAAATTGTATGTGTATAGAGATCCCTAACATAACAAAAGCCTGAGTTCATTTATGTTTTTCAGTAATTAGTTTGGCCATGACACTGAAGTTGTTCAAAATACAAAATTACACAATCGACTTGAATCATCCTACTCTGTCTTGGGTCATTTAAAACATGAACAGCACACAATAAGACAGACTCGAGCACCACCAGAATCACTAATACAAAAGATATTATGACTTATGCCCTATAAGATTATATATGTTGGTTGATATAGCCAATGTGCTTGTAACCACAGCAAGAAATATCATTGTTGCTGCGATTATCCTGCCCCTCGTTGTTGAGATACTGTGAACATCTCTGTCCGTGTCATGGAATGAAAAGAAACATAAGATGGTGAAACTTTTCAAGATAGAACATGAAACGGGAATCCATTTATGTAGGACAAAGGTTATACCTCAACACAATAGAACCCGGAAAGATAAAGGCAAGAGACACAGCAGAGGTAGATCCCATAAACTGAAAAATATACCATATGTCTGGAAAAGTAATTGCTGCCAGGTAACTGAAGACTAGTAAGAATATAGTGATGGACAGAAATCTGGTGTTGTCTTTTGCCAGAAGTGGCCTTGTAGGGAAAAGAAGTTCATCAATGTTTGCCCTCAAGGAGAAGTTCAACAGAGGAAACACCAACATCAGATGCATAGCGTAACTCAGTCTTACTATGTCATTAAGTAAAGCTCCAGTCGCTGTGCCAGAACTTCTATCAAAATTAACCAATATATCAGCCATTATTGATTCTCCAAACAAGAGATACCCAAATACTCCTGTGGTGAAGTAAAGAACAGCGCAAAGTACAAGCGAAATTCTGACTGCTAAAGTCATCTCCGAAGGTTCACGAAGTTCCAAACTAATAGGATGAACTGCACATAAAGAAAGTTTTTAGTTGGCCAATAACAAACCATTCATGATTCAACAATTTCATTGCTTAAATATCTAAAGAGTTTAACTCACCATTAAAATGAAAAGTGAAAGCTGTGACGATTACTGGAACTGCGGTAAAAAGATCAAGGAATGAAACTTCATTGTCCAGATGAGGTAGCAGTCTGGGGTTGTTGGCTTTGCCTTCTATCAGTGCAGATATCGCCATCACTGAACTGATGCCAACAAACACTACTGCCAGGAGAACCGATATAGCTGAACTGAACCTCAGTGATTCTGGGAACACAGTAAGCTGAGGACCTTAGTGATCTTCATCCATGACTTACTAGAATTTGATAATTAGTATATAAAAAAAAAGCTGCCAATCAAGAATGACCCTGTTAAGAGATAAGGGTCTGAAATTATGCTAGTTAGCAACTGTTTGTGCCAAGTCAATTATTGCAGGTATAAGGACACTATAATTTCTACCTATGAAGATTAAAACCTTCTTTCTTGAGTTTTATCAACGGACGGCAAATGATTCATTTGGTATATAAAAAGGTGAAAAGGAAGAAAGATATTAGTGAAATGCAGCTCTAACCTAGACGCCTGAATAATACCAGTGGAAGCATCACAAAGACGACAACAAAGAGGACTGCAAAAGCTCGTGAATTCCACCAGTGAATGCCAAACCATTCTTGCAGGACACCTAAGTGCACTGATCCTTCCTGCTTATTCCCTGACAGAACATCCCCTGCAAATTGACAAATTTTCAATTAGAATTTACGTGGTCGGAAAAAAAAGGTCCGATTTCCGAGGGTTTCAAAATACAAGTAGATCAAGAATGTTAAACTTAATTAATTGGAGCAAAAGAACAGAGAAAAAGAGAGAAAAAACTACAGATCCTACTCTTTTGGTTTCAAAACTACTCAGCAGCGTTTTCACATGAAAATGATATAGCCAAACAAACAATTTCAGATATGAAAGAAAATTCATAAACGCCTTTGAACTCTTCTTACCAATGATAATCAAATAAACGATCAAGCAGCCGAGATTAGTGATCAGGACACAAATTTGCACAGCCAAAGAACCCACCCAACCAAACGCCTCCTTCATGACACCAGCGTATGTCGTACTATGTCCTGATTGCGTATACTTGAGCAAGAACTCCACAGAAACATCAGCCAGCCACGCTATTACCACAATTAGCACAAAAGCAGGGACTACACCAAGCACTTTGAGTGTGGCAGGTATTGACATAATCC
This sequence comes from Erythroxylum novogranatense, assembly GCA_029891385.1. Lineage (NCBI taxonomy): Eukaryota > Viridiplantae > Streptophyta > Magnoliopsida > Malpighiales > Erythroxylaceae > Erythroxylum > Erythroxylum novogranatense. The sequence goes on from CM057228.1 coordinate 31,649,137, forward strand.
CTGCACCTACTATACTAGTTGACACATTGAATACCGCTCCCGACACCGATGCACTTTTCTCCGTTGGCTTTTTCTCCGGCAGAAGCGGAGCATTTATTCCGGCGGCTGGCGACATTCCGGTTTAGAAGGAGGTACTAGGTAAGGTTGTCTTGTTGTACATTAATTAACATGAATGTGCGTATATAAAGAAATGCAATGACCAAAATGCAGTTAATCATGGTGTGGTAAAATAAATCATGTAATGTCTATGAAGCAGGGTAAATTTGGAAGAACTTAAGAGGAAGTTTGTTGGTGTTTTGCATAGGAGATTTTGTATAATTGTTACAAAAGGGGGGCTGAATGTGGACTTAAAAGCCGCTTACGTACATTGATACGACAGGATGTGTTATGTCTGCTGGGATGGGACCAGAGGGGTCACCTCTATTTGTTGAGTGATCTGATCAATGGATGTTTTACCGCATCAAATCCTCTGTACCCGTAACCTGTTTTACACTTCCTTTTGAACTTCCATTCCATTTGTGCTTGCAAAGGCTACAGAGTTTCCAAGTGAACTGATTGATACACATACACCACGTGATGCACGATCTAATATTCTACGCGCTGAACGGAGACCAAGATTGTTTGTGCCGAGTTTTTGAAGAATAAATAAGTAAATTTTTTATTGTAAAAATATTTTTTAAAATAACTATTTAACTGTTAAATAAAAGTACTTTTAATAGATATAATTTTTTATTATTTAAGAAGTTTAAATTTGGAGCTTAAAAAACTTTTAAAGGTGAGTTTTTATATTAATGAGCATATTTTTTATATCTTTTTATCCTTATATTTTACATAATTTTTACAATACTTCACAAACTCATCTTTACGTTTATTTTAGGATCTATATAATATTATTTGATTTTTATATTTTTAATATTTATTTTAATATTAGTTTTACTTATAATCTATATAAAAGATTTAGTTAGATATATTTTTATTTATATTTTATATGATTTAAAATTATATAATAATTAATATATTGTATTTTGTATATTATTTAATATACTTCAAATAATATTTATATACATAAATAATTTTATTATAAAATAAAATATAAGTAAAATTAATAAAAGTAATTTCTATTTTATATTACCAAACAATTTATTATACGAAGTTCTTAAAAAAAAATTTTAATCGACAACTAACTAATTAACTGATTTTTTTGAAAAATTTTAATGGCAAATTTTACTATTAAAATTTCTACTAATATAAGCCTGACAGGCAACTAGTCGCGACGAAAAAGATAGACATTCAAAGCAAGTATTAGGAAAGTTAAGATAAGAGCATATGCTTCGGCAGCAGGTGGGGCTGCTGATTGTATGTTTGAACTTTGAACCAAATCCTGAAGCATCAATGGAGTCTAAGATGAGATGGCATATTTATGAACTAGGTACCACGTCAATAAATATAGTCTTCCTTTCATTTGATTTGATACAGACCAGGCACATAAAATTAGGGGCTCCGGTTGACTTTGTTGCCCGTTATGAAATAAACTAAATAATACACAATCCACAAGCAACCTCGGAAAAAAACATGAAAATCACGAGCTGTGCAAGTTGGCATAGATTGCAATTGAACTGGTGAATACAGCCAGGACTATGACTAATACGGCCATGATCTTATCCCATGTGGTTGAAATGCCATGCAAATCCCTGTGAAACAATAAAAGGGGGGAAAAAGAAAGAGATGATCTAACAACTGATGAAGCTGGAATGGAGCTAGAGTAAAATGGGTACCTGAGAATGATAGCGCCTGGAAAAATGAAGGAGAGGCAAACAATGGTGGACGATCCCATGATCTGAAAGAAGTACCATATATTGGGAAGAGCTATTGCAATTGTGTAAACAAGAGCTAATAGCACACAAGTGAGGGACACAAATCTTTTGGTATCATCCGTTAACATAGGCCACTTGGGGAAGAGTAGTTCATCTATGTTGACCCTCAAAGAGAAGTTCATGATAGGAAACACAAGAGCCAAGTGCAACGCATAGCTTAACCGCACTATAGTGTTGAGTGCTTGAGCAACTGGAGAATCAGACCATTGATCGAAGTTCACTAAGATGTCACCCATGATTGAGTCACCAAACAGTAGATACCCAAAAAAGCCAACGGAAAAATAAATTGCAACTGATATAATCAGAGAAATCCTGATAGCTAAGCTCATATCCGAAGGTTTGCCAAGTTCAGCTCTTATTGGATGAACTGCATTGGTTAAAACAAATTTCATCACCTTTTCTTGCAGATTCAACTTTACAAAACTATATCAGAACCATAAAAATAGTTCAGCAGTAAACTAATCAAACAAGCTCTGAAGATGACGGAGTAAATTGGTCACTGTATGAGTAATCCGTACACATTTGAGGACCATAGCATTACCATTGACATGGAATCCCAGAGCTGTGACAAAGACAGGAATTGTTGTGAAAAGATCCCACACGGAGGATTGATTGTTAAAATCTGGGAAGAGCCTCAATTTTTGAGTGTTTCCTCGCCACATTGCATAAATTGCCATACCTGAACTAATGGCAACAAACAATACCGCAAGGAGAATGGAGATTGCTGAAGAATACCTTAAGGAATCTATTGGAATTGGAAAAAAATCAGCGAGTGGATTAAAAAATAGCACCAACATATCTACATACTTGTATGAAACATGTCAAAGAACATACCTACACGGCGTAAAAAGACCAGAGGAAGCATAACAAAGCTTACTAGAAAAAGAAGAGCATAAGGTCGAGAGTTCCACCAGTGGATGCCAAACCATTCTTGCAAAATGCCCAAGTGCAGGGTTTCTCCAAATTGAGTCCCGCATAGAACATCCCCTGGAAGAAAAGTCTTAAGAACACTTTTACCAGGAGGGACAGTTTCTGTATGCACTGTTAAACAAGAGCAACTAATAGTACTATTACTAGTATTCTGTGCCATGAAATACGTTGCCAAAAAGAACAGGACTTACCAATAATGATGAGGAAAATGACAAGACAACCAAGGTTAGTGATCATAACACATACTTGCACAGCTACAGATCCTGAAGAGCCGAATGACTCTCTTAGAAGGCCAGCATAGGTAGTGGACTTCCCCGATTTGGTATACCTCAGCATAAACTCCGCCGTCACATCGACCAGAATTGCAACAAACACGATCATTACAAACCCCGGAATTATTCCTAAGACCTTCATAGTTGCCGGAACTGACATAATCCCAGCCCCTATCATGGTGGTTGATATATTGAGAACCGCCCCAGAAATTGACGCACCGCCATTTCTGGTTATTTGACTCTCCAAAGACCGCTCGGTTGTCAAGAGCGGCGCCGCCACGCCGCCGTCGTATTCCTTAGCCTGATTCGTCATCTCTAACTAACTTATTGAAGATCAAAACAATGGTTGTCGTATTTGGTTTACAATATATATACCCATACAAAAATTATTAGATTGTCAGGTTCCTATTTAATATTCAAAGAAATGATACAACAATGTCGGATATTTGTTTATTCTATCACCAGGCATTATCCGTAATCTTCTTTTTACCTCCACAACGATCTTCTCCCATTTTTCTGAAAAAAAAAATCTTGTGCAATCTTTGAAATACATATAATTATTTTCACACAAATATACAGAGACATCTTAAAGTGAAATATAATATACCTCGTACCTAGGCCTTGATCCAACTAGCTAGGACCTAGGTTGATTAAAGACAAAGGGAGAAATAAGCCCAGCCATATGTTGGGAACCATAACCATTTTGTTATTTATTTATTTGGTGAAAAAGAAAAGTAAACTAAAAGCGAAGACCATTTCTTCATTTTGATCAAATCATAAATCATACTCTTCTTCCTTAAGTATCTTGTGATTTTAGTGTTACATCTGGTTATTGCTAGCTTACACCTTAGATAGAGAAAGTCTCCATTGTTGCATATCCAAATCCACCGATAATTCCAAAAACAACTGGGAGAGAGAGAAAAATGGGAGATCAGTTGGGTCGAGCGGAGGAATTCGAGAAGAAAGCTGAGAAGAAGCTAAGCGGTTGGGGATTGTTTGGTTCCAAGTATGAAGACGCCGCCGATCTCTTTGATAAAGCCGCCAATTCCTTCAAGCTTGCCAAATCCTGTACCTTTGATTATTCTCTCTCATTTTAATTTGTTCTTCAAACTTTGATCAATTGGAAGAAAAATGGTGCAAGATATTTTATTGGAAATTTTAGGGTTTAGTGACTTGATCGGAAATAGTGGATATTAAGTTGAATCGTGGATCTCGATTGATCGAGTTTTTTTTTTTTTTTAAATGTTTGTTTGTGTCGATTGAGTTGAAATATGTCATGTTTATTCATTTCCTTCATTCCTCAATCACGGTCTTGTGCGACACATTGTGAAGCTTGTGTTTTAGAATATTATAAGCATGTGCTTACCATCACTTTATATTTCTCCTTTGCAGTTAATTGGTTTTAACCGGATAAAAAGTCAGTACACTGAGTTGAGATAGAATTTTTTAGCATCACAGGCTTGTTAATATCGTTGTCATGGTATTTCAGGGGATAAGGCTGGAGCTACTTATATTAAGTTGGCAAATTGTCATTTGAAGGTACTATTTTACTTCTTTGAATTAGCAGTGGAAGTTTTCCATCTTTAGTTCGTTTATTTTTTGCTGTCTTGTGTATCTATATGATTCAGTTTCATTTCCTTTTAGTTGGATAGCAAGCACGAGGCTGCCCAAGCTTATGTTGATGCTGCTCACTGTTATAAGAAAACATCCACAAGTGGTAAGGTGGTGCTTAGCCTCATTATCTTTTTATTTCATAGAAAAAAAAAAAAAACATTTGGGGATTACCAAACTAGCTTGTTGCATTTTATTCACATGTGAAATATAAGAGTTCTACATTTGAATTTTCAGTTCTTCATACTTTGCATTTGAAAGTTGTAAAATAAAATCCAGACATTCTGCCTTTGTATCTTTGACAGCAGGCTTTTCAAAACTTCAAAAGTTGGTTATCTGTGTACTCTAGTATCTCTTATATTTCCAAAAATGAACGGAGTTTCAATGCAATAGTGTGCCTATATCCCTTCATTCCTATGTATATGACTCAATTGTTTCTTCTTATGCAGAGGCAATATCTTGCTTGGCCCAGGCAGTAGATATGTTCTGTGATATTGGAAGGATCAATATGGCTGCAAGATATTATAAGGTATCCTAGGCACTTAGACAATTGTTGTTAGGCAATTTTTCATGTTGGGAACTATTTCAAATAGAGTTGCCATACACAACTTACATCATTTTGATGATATGGTTCTTTGCAAAATTAATAATCAACACTTCCTATGATTGTAATGTATCCTTTAGACATGTATTTAACGCTAATTTAACGCCTACAAAGTGGGCTTATATGTTCAACAACCTGGCATTGTGGTTGTGTAGGAAATTGCTGAGTTGTATGAGTCGGAAGCAAATGTTGAGAAATCTATGGAGTTCTACAAGAAGGCAGCTGATTTTTTCCAAAGTGAGGAAGTGACAACAACTGCCAACCAATGCAAGCAGAAAGTAGCTCAATTTGCTGCCCAATTAGAACAGTAAGCTTGTTAATGTATTTACATTCTTGTTTTCTACTATTGCAACTATCACTTAATACAGTTTTGATCCTTAATATCAACAGGGGTTACATGCCTAGGGAATTGTTTGGTTTGAGACGTTATATTTTTAATTCAGGGATCAATGTGATTTTCTGTTGAATATGTGACTTTGAAACAGTCAAAGATATTATTAGAGATATTATTAGGATAGCCATCAAATAAATTAAATTTTATTTTATGCTGATTTAGATTAGATATTATCTGATTTTTGAATTTTAGTTAGAAAAAGACTGTATAAATAGACAAGCTTCTATTCAATAAAAATTGAGAGATTCTTCTCCACATAAACAAAAACCAACAATTGGTATCAGAGCTCTCTTGATCTTAAGGGACCTCTAAACCTACAAACCCATAACTATAACCTATAACCCATTCTACGTTTTTCCACACCACAAACAAAAACCACGCAACAATGGATTCAGAATCATCATTCACTGACATTACTCTACCAGTGTTTGATGGAAGAAATTATCTAAGTTAATGTTGAATGGAGGCCTTTCTTGAAGCAAATGACTTGTGGGAAGCTGTAGATGAAGACTACGACATCAACAACAAAAACGAAAGATAAGATTTTGAAGGGTCGTTGACGCTTCAATTTTGGAAAAGAAGACGTGATATAAACATCAACAACAATGAAGATGATGAAGATGACAATCTTGCGCTTTGTTTATCATCTTCTTACAACAGTGGCATTAGCAATATTGCTACTACTACTTCAAGGAACAACAAAAATAACAAAACCACATCTTTAAATATACAACTCTCATTTTCATTGCCAAACCCAATACCTCCACCACAAGATATCACCGGACGACAACCAGATGTAAGATGCAACAAGTGTGGACAACTAGGATATATTGAAAGGATATGTCAAGAGCAACAAAATGTGAGAGAAGCCAAACAAGCAGCAAACGATCAACTTGGGGAGGAGGAGTTATTTGCAGCATCATGTCTAGCCTAACAGCGAAATTATGGGAGCACAAACAAAAAAAAAAGAAAAAAAAAAGGTGCTTGGAGTTTGCAGTATCAAAGTCAAGGAGGAGTGTTGAATATGTGACTTTGAAACAGTCAAAGATATTATTAGAGATATTATTAGGATAGCCATCAAATAAATTAGATTTTATTTTATGCTGATTTAGATTAGATATTATCTAATTTTTGAATTTTAGTTAGAAAAAGACTGTATAAATAGACAAGCTTCTATTCAATAAAAATTGAGAGATTCTTCTCCACATAAACAAAAACCAACATTTTCTTAACCCATCCGCAGTTGATCAATGCTAGTTTCTATGCTATAACATTGGTGCTTTTTGGAGGACATAAACAAAAATATAAATAGTCAAATGTTCCAGTAGAAGACCTTCTCTTAAGTTGTTCATATCTTGCTGTATTTGTTGTTAAGTACCATGGACCTCAGTTTGTTGGCTGTTTCAATAATTGTAAAACTAGCATATCATAGAAGTATCTGTCAATAGGTTGAACAGTTATTTTGCTTATAGGTCCTTGAGTTTGGAAATATTGCATTTTTATGGTGATGATTCACTGACGTTTTAATTTGTTATTTAGTTATGCGGCAAGTAAACAGTTTCTCTGTTTTCATCCAATAAATGAAAAACATAGTTCTTATTTGATGTTTTTCCAGATACAAAGAGGCAATTGAGATTTATGAAGAGATAGCGAAACACTGCCTTGGTAACAATTTGCTTAAGTATGGAGTCAAAGGGCATCTTCTCAATGCTGGCATTTGTCATCTCTGCAAAGGCGATGTTGTTGCCATTACCAATGCATTGGAGCAATATCAGGTTCTTTGTTTGGGTTGTGATTTTCATTCACTTGCCTTTCCCCGTGTGGTTCATCAAATGAAAAATGTGAAATTCCTCTTGCAGGAAATGGATCCCACATTTTCTAGAAGTCGTGAATGCAAGCTACTAGAGGTGTGCTGTTTATACATTTTGGAAACATTTGAACATTTATGCAAAACGTTTCTCGGAAACTACTGATTCCATTCATTGATCTCACATCACTGACTTTACATTTTGTTAAGATCAAAACTTCCTCCGTTGTTTATTTTTGTAAACCCTAATAATCTCTTTTATCTTTTTCGAATCCCTACCCCGACTGAATAGAAGATCCCTTTTTGGTCTATTAAACAATATAATGGCTTCGGTAACAATCATACTTGTGGCAGGATATTGCGGCTGCAGTTGATGAGGAAGATGTTGCAAAATTTACTGATGTTGTCAAGGAATTTGATAGCATGACTCCGCTGGTATTTTATTTTATCTTTTCGGAGTGAAACTTTTTATATGTAAACTGGGCTACGACGTGATGTTTTGCTATATCAACAAGAAATAAGACAATAAAGAAGTATAGTATTTTCACTGTACCTGCATGTCCTCGTATTTTATATTTTGGTTGCTTCATTAACATTTGCTGAGAAGTGAAACTGTAATTGGGTACATTTTTATATATTTTTATGATGCACTAATTATGATTGAAACTTCTTTGGTGAAGTGGATTGTATGATATCACAATTTTCTGATGATGTTTGCCTGGACTGTTATAACAGGATTCCTGGAAGACTACCCTTCTTTTGAGGGTGAAAGAAAAGATCAAAGCCAAAGAGATGGAAGAGGACGACCTCACCTAATATAAATAGGTTCTTTTCATTTTTAGAATTTTTTTGCTATCAACCAATGATTGGATTGTATTATATGTTGGTGTCCAGTTACGCTTCCATTACAATGGTTTCTGTTAACTATACGAATTGGCTAACGCTTAACATCAGAGTGTGTATGTTTTGCAATTGTGGATGTGATTTTGTTATTGGGATATGGTGTTTTATGAGGATTGGTATAGTGGAGGATGAAATGAAGTCGGATTTGGACCCAAGGCTCAGCGCAGTAGTCTGCATAAATTGTTCTCAACCGCTATTCCTGACTTTCTTGGTTCCAGCCTCTCATCACCCCCTTTGTTGTTGTATCGTAATGACTCTACGTTTTGTGGCAAAACACGTTGTGCCTTTTCTCTTCCTTCTCGCGTTTGTTTGATTTGGTAGGATTGAGCTTCAAAAACCCCAAACACCAAACTGAAATTAAATGGACTAGTACGAGCAAAATCAAATTCGAGCAGGCTCTTTATCCGCTAATCGTACCAATTTTATATACTCTTCTATAAAATTAGTGATCCAACCCATGTGTGTTATCGTTTTCTTAATCGTACACGTTATTATGGTTGCTCCCAGTCAACACTTTAGGGTTAGGCGATTGGTAAATGGTAATGGCAGGCACATCGTTAGTTATGGCATTGAAACCAAATTGCTTAGTGCTGTCGATCTTATTATAATTAGTATAAAGGGATAAAAGAAAAGATTGCGCTGCAATTTTTTCATAGAATATGTTGGTTTCGTTTCGTCACAAGATACTTACCATACCACGCGGAATGAATAATGATTTGTCGGAATCACTTGGTCATCTCTCAAAGAAACATAATCTCGACTGATAAACAAGTTATCGTCGTATTCAACTTTTAATGACGCAGAGCAGGCATTGCCAAATTGAAGCACCTATGTAGTTGAACTTCCACCATCTATCTCAAAACTCTAGTCTGAACATAAGAAAGCTGAAGTTCTTGAATTGAATCAAATGAGGTTGGCCTTTCACATTGTAAGGCACCAACTAATGGGAGAGCCTCGCATCGCATGCTTCTCTCTTCCCACTGATGGATGCGCGTCTCGTTGGTAATTTCTCCCTGAAACGTCCTGGCGGTTTCATTAATAGTTGCTACAGTTCTGTTGACAAAAGGGATTGCTTTCTCAGACCAGTTTCTGGGCTTTGAAGAAGGCTAAATTTTTGTCCCTTAATTCTATAATTTGGTAGATTATGGATTTGGGTTTTTGTCTTTATGGCTATCTGGAACGAGTGAATGAGCTTTTGTTGCCATGCTTTGGTCTTAGTTTGGGTATGTTGTTATTTTGACAGATTTCTCGCCTCTGTTCAGTCGAGACCCTCTCTTTTTACCGAGAAAGTTATATACCTGTTTTTACTGTTAAGGTTATCACATGAGATAGCTCATAAGTTTACATTATTGAACTTATTCTGGCTATTTTTGACCATATCATTCATGATGTCGGTTATGTAATACAGATTAATACACATGCAAAAGCTCAACCTTTAGGGGGAGAATGGATGCCAATGCTAATGGTGATCAAAAAGTTGACATTGGGAAATCCACTGGCGTAGAAAATAATAGTCAAATTCCTCTGGAAATTTCAACATCAAGGACACTACTGAGCAATGGAGTTCCTTATCAAAAATTCTGGAAAAGTTTAACTGCCCTTCCCAACATAATGAAATTCATAAAACTTGATTATGCCTCTACCAGATTGGAGGAGTTGGCTCGGGGGAGAGATGAGATTTCACCTTCAGTGGTATCTTCGGACCATGGCTTTCGAGATCGCATCAGTGACGTTCTTTGTCTAAAGATGGATTGGACTTTGCTCGTAAAAATGAGCAAAGAATGGCTAAGAAATCCAATGAATATGGCCCTCTTCATGTGGATCATGTGTGTTACTGTCTCAGGTGGAATTTTGTTTCTTGTCATCACGGGAATGTTAAACAAGGTACTACCAAACAAGTCCCAAAGAAATGCTTGGCTCGAAGCCAATAACCAAATTCTCAATGCCCTGTTTACTCTTATGTGTCTGTATCAGCACCCAAAACGTTTTTATCACTTTATACTTCTTTGTAGATGGAAGGCAGGAGAGATATCTAAACTTAGAATGATTTATTGCAAGAACGGAACGTATAAAACCCACGAATGGGCCCACATGATGGTTGTTGTTGTTCTCCTGCACATTAATTGTTTTGCTCAATATGCACTTTGTGGTCTAAACCTTGGATACAAGAGATCACAGCGACCTGTAGTAGGAGTTGGAATATGTATGTCGATTGCGATTGCTGCTGCTGCTGTGGCCGGAGTATACAGCATTGTTAGTCCACTTGGTAAGGATTATGATTCTGAAGTCGATGAGGAAGCTCCCACCCAGACCATCGCTGGTGAGATCAAGAGGCCAGAGCAGTTAAGGGTACTATCACTAGAAAAGAAATATTTTTTTTGCAACCAGAAATGATCAAAACATTGTTGAAGCTAGACCACAGTGGAGTGGAGGAATATTAGATTTTTGTGATGACATTTCACTTGCATACCTATCACTTTTCTGCAGTTTTTGTGTTTTTGGGTGGAATATGGAGAGGCTTGGATTTGGGAACATGTATGTTCATACTGCAACATTTCTCCTTTTTTGTATGGCTCCATTCTGGATTTTCAACTTGGCCGCCATTAATATTGACAATGAAATAGCGAGGGAAGCTTTTGGACTTACTGGAATTATTCTTTGCATATTTGGTTTACTTTATGGAGGCTTCTGGAGGATTCAAATGAGAAAGAGATTTAATCTCCCAGCTTACAATTTTTGTTTTGGTCAACCATCAGCTTCAGATTGTACACTTTGGTTATGTTGTTTTTGGTGCTCCCTTGCTCAAGAAGTCAGAACTGGTAATTCCTATTACATTGTTAAAGAAAATTTTTGTAGGAAACAAATGGACCACAGATGTAAAGTCTGAAGTGAATCGAATTCTCCACTTGGCAGCAACTTTAGCCCCTCCAATATTGAGGTGGCCTGCTCTCTGAGTCCTACCACTGATTCAATGGGGCCTGCTAACCCAGGTTGGCAGCCTTATGAAGTGAAAAACAATTCTTGTACGGGATGTAATGGTGAAATCATGATGGCACCTACTCCTTCATTGATTGAAAAAGAAACCATTTAGCTGGAAAACAGTGCATATATTTGGATTTGTTTTTCATTACAAAATACATGTATTCTAGTTTTTAAGCTCATATTCATGTAAAGGCCTCTTAAATATGTCCTGCAAATGTTGTTGATTGAGAATTGAAGTTCTATGACCTGAATTGATTTTATCTGATGGCAATATTCTTTGTTTATGATACACATCCCTCCAGAGCCATCCCTTAGCTAATGTTGCACCTTTCCTGTAATCGACTTTTTTTATTCTTCAAAATTTGGTCATTCTTTTGAAACTTGTCTGACCCACTATGCTATATGGTCATCAAGATTTTGCATAAAGTGTTCAGGATACTGAGGTAGCTTCCGTGACATAAACATCAGGTAATTAGCTTGGCTACCACAAAGAGATAAGCATAGTGAGGTAGTACTTAATTGCAGACTATCTGTGTGTGTGTTAAAGTTACCTTTATTATACGTGCACGAGTGAAGGCGTTAAGCAGATAAGAGTTTGATACACATTTGGAAATTCTCATTCATCTAATATTTCTTACTACATTAGATTCTTAACGCTTAATTATCTCACAGGAAAGTATATTGTATGGTCTTCTATGATGAATTCGAATCATGTTATCATTTTGGCATGCTAGAGCCCGTTTTAGTCTAGGCAAGTTTTCAGTTTACTCAGCTATGTTTCCTTTTCTTTTCTTTGAGTATAATTCTAGTTTCTGGATAAATTTTGAATTGAGGAGCTAGTTCATTTATTATGGCACTGCACTTACAATGTCAAAAAATACAATTGCGAAGATCTTTAAGGTTGCATAATGCTACAATAAAGAAGTAAAATTTGCAGTGTTTCTTCCACTACCATGAAGATTATTAATAGGACATATCTCATGCTGCATGTTGTTTGATTATGAGTGCACATCTATTCAAACAAGCACACAGAACTCATGTACAAGAGATGGGTGATTATTTCTTAATAATGGGGTAGTTATGCCGTCACATTACAGGAGGGGGCACGTTTATTTGGTATTTGTATGTACTTTTTCTGTTTATTTAGGTCATGATAGGTAAGTTTCTTGAGATCAGATGGACCGTTCTTTAACATAGGTCGCAATCAAGACCAACAGCTGTTTCTTTCATATAATTAATGGAGAGTTAGCAGCAGTAGCAAATGTGGGTTTGCAACATCTTTCGGTTAATGTCCCTATTTTTTTTCTTGGGGGATCAAAATGTAATTTATTGGTTGCATTAGATGCTTTTATTTTAACATGGTTTGATGCAATATAAAAAGCAGTTGCTTTAGCCAAATCCACTATGAAAGAGCCGAAGAGGGTGCCGGTTTTCTTGTATGTAGTGGGGCTATGGCTTCTACGTTCTCTCTTCCCTTCACTATCAAGATTAAACTGATTTAGCACAAAAGGCAGGCTGATATAGAAAAGAAAAGAGAAGAAGAGAAAAAGAGTTAGATTTGGATTTTATTGTCTTCACCAAGAAGAGAGAAATTTTTTAAGGATGTGAGGAAGAGACCATGTAAACTTTGAGGACCACTGAAAGAACAAAGCTCCAAGTTGAAGTGTGCCACTTGATTAAGGAAATGATGACAACAATAAACATGCTTGTCAAATAACTAGATCCAATAAAGGTTACAGGCTTGTAAGTGGCATTTAAATAATTAAATGAGCAAAATTGTAAATTTAGTTTTAATATTTATTTCCTCTTTTTAATGCTTTTCATTTACACCAGTGAAAAATTATATTAAGACTGTTAAAATTCCAAAGAATTTAAATTTTATTATTATTGCATTATGTCTTAAATTTGTATTTAAGTTTAAACTTGTTTAATAGTATCTGTAGTATGATGATGATTTTAGTGTGAAAATAAATGATATATTCTCACTCTAAAATATTTTAAACTTTATTTTTACATTTTAGGGTTTTAAAATTTTATTTAATTTTGTACTACTATGCAAAACTACTAAAAGGAGTAACAAAATCTTCCAAATTTAATTTGTTGCAAAATTAGCCTATCATTAACTCTTTAATTAACGAAGTTCAAGTTGAAGTGACACGCAGTAAGACCTATTACCAAATAAGCCTTTACGTGGCCAAAAATTTACAGATAAACAAATTTATTAAAATAATTAAAAAACATAAAATGTATTCATGTAAAGACATTGAGAAGCTCTTGAGGAACTTCTTATCGATAAGGGATATGAGTTTCAGGCTATTTGCTAAGGTCAAATGGAAGGACGTCAGTTTGCCTAAAGATAAAAGGGGCTTGCGAATAAGATCTATACAATACGTAAAAAAAACTTTTAATGTAAAAAAGCTTCGAAGAATCATCATTAATAAAGAATTCTTATAGGTAAAATGGGTGAATGAATATTATCTAAGAAACACAAGCATATATATAGTAAAACCTAAAAAGGACACTTCTTGAAATATGTTGTAAATCTTGAAACTTAGAAGGAGTTTATAGCCTTTAATTTAGTATAAGACAGGAAACAAGGGTAGCATATGGTTATGGACTAATAATTATAGCCTAATTGACCCTCTTAATCAATTGGTAAACTACTCAAATATCAAGTTACTATATCCTTCTAATGGTAGAGTTATGGTGTTAATTTATAGATATAGATAGAGTTGCAATAATAGATGTAATGAATTCTTTCAAAGTTTACCCCCGAATACTTAAGAGGTCTTTTTAACAAGTCTTGTATAAATGCCCTTAAAGAATCAATTCCTAAAGTCCCTTGACACTCTATAGTTTGGAATAAGCTTTTAACTCTAAAAGTTTCATTTGTATTGTGGTTTGCAATTAAAGAGAGATTATACATTGTGGTTTGCAATTAAGGAGAAATTATCTACTATAGACAAGATCAAGTATGATTCCAGTCCCTCCCCCTTACATAGACTCCACATGGTTTCAACTAAATCTATTAGCCATTTATTCTTTTAATAGTCCTACTCTAAATAGTTATAGAATGACACTCTAACTAGATGTAATTTAATATGTCAAGCTTTTGAATGGAGAATGATTATTTAATAGATATTTGACTTATGTTATTTAAGTAAGGATGACCTAAAATTATGTCATCTAGCTTTTAGCTGCAATGTCTAGAGCTTGTAGAAGGCGAGGAAACTACAAATATTTAAAGGACAATCCTACCTTCCTAAATTAATGTGCTTAAAGAATGTCAACTAGATAAGGTAGATTATTCCAGCTAGAGAAGTAGGGTTTACTCTTTTTCTTAAGGATTCAAATTGCATTAGAATGTTTAGTCTCTATCTAATTCTAAATGTTAGATTTATATAATTAGAAAGGAGATATATTTAGCTAATCTTATAAATTTAAATGGTTCATTGTAGCCTATAGACTTAGGTTGTTCTTATAATCCTCTCTTTAATGTTTATATCGATGCTAAATCTGTAAAGACTTAAGGCTTTGCCTTACAATGACTTTTATAATTTTCCAAAAGGAATCCTAAATTTTTAACCAAACTATCTCCTGTTCCTTGTTGAGTGAGTTAGGTTATTCTAACAAATACATCTATATAGGATCTACATTCAAGGAGTTTGTAGAATATTATGATATGTTTATGTAAGATAGTTTGAAAAAAAAGCTAAAGCAAATGTTGAAACTCAAAACAAGCAATTTTTTGTAAGATCATCGTTCATCTATTAAGAAACATCAGTCAATAATTTATACAAATGTAGTTTTCAAAAATCTTCAAGTTGAAGTATTAGAAGTTGTTTTATATCACATATAAAAGGAAAGTGAAGATAAGGAGGCTCTTATAATTTAGGTGGAGGATTTTAACGAACGTTAATATTTTTTTTAATATCTTGGAATATAGAAGCTTTGAATGTGAGTTGTACATGCTGATCATTTAAATACAAAGAAAGAAGAGGAGATGGCTTTAGTTAGATTATAGGAAGAAGAGGAGACGATTTTGAGTAAAAATTTAGGTTTTAAATTATTTTAAATAAATTTTGTGATGTATAAATGTTTTCTCTACTTGTTAATTGGTCCTATTGACATAGGAATTATAGGGTTAAAGGAAAATTGAATTTTAATAAATTAAAAGTTTGAGTATTTTATTGTAATTTTGACAGTTTTGTCTTGTATTAATAAATTAGACAAAGTTTAAGATTTTAAATATAATTTATCCTATTTTTAATGTGTTATTTATAGTGAAAATATTGACTTAGACATAACTAAGAATATATATTTTGGATTGCCCTCAAGTTTGTAGGCATATACAATAACTACTTAAAGTATTCAAGGTGTTCTTAAGAAAGACACTTTGATGCTCAATTTAGTGAGAGTTGAGGATATTGAATATGTAAAGAAATAGTTAATAGAGTTTAATAATAATATAAGAATTGCTTGGGGTGGCTCCTTTTCATAAGAAATTGTTCAAAAAGTATAACTAGACTCTAAATATCATAGTAGAGTATGAATCTAACTTCTAATAAAAAGTTTAGTTGGTCTTTGATTAGTAGTCTATTTCCTAATATAACTAAATTGTATCTTGATTAAACTTTCTCTTTTTTGACAAGAAACTCTCTTATGTAGGGTTGAAGCTCACAAATGCTAAAGAAGGGTGATGAGTCGTGCTAAATAAATTAGATGCAATCCGTACACTCATGAATGGTCCATTATTAGCCTTAGAGTTTCTTCTTAAATCCTAAAAAAAAATGAAATTTTTAGTGCCTTAGAGTTGTAGGGATTTGCTCTTAATTAGGATAACCTTCAATAAGGGTGAGGATCATCTCTTAATCAATTAGCCATTTCATCATAAGTTTGCAATAGTAAGGCCAAGTTACTCCAAAATCATTTCTTAAATGCTAATTAACAAATTAATACAAGCTTGTTAGAGTAAGTATGATATAAACATCAACTTTCATACATTCATCTTATATTTACATAGTTTGATAAGAATCTTCCTTTGAAGGATTCTCTATGAATATTCATATAAAACATAACTATCTCTCATAATGCAGAGACGTTTCCACTACTTTAGAGAGATAAATTATCACTTAATCTTAATCGTTTATCTAGGTCAATCTCAATTATTCTTCCATGTATAAAAGGTTTACAATGTAGAAGATGGCTCACTTTTATTATACTCTAAAATTTGTTGAGAGAGAACCACCTATGCCTTTTGTATACATACTAGTATTCTTGATAGAGAAACTACTTATGCATTCATTGTCTCTTTCTTTTAAAAGAAACATCAACCTTCGAGCATCCATTTTATTCACAACTTAAGCTTACATAAGACATATTGATGACTAAACAAGAATCATCCTTCATAATATTTCTTGTGAAACACATATGTCTCTTATAATGCGTAAAAGCTTTTACCATTCATAGGAAGACAAATCATCAACTAATCTTACCAATAACACTAATGAGATTCGATATCAATAAGACATGATCATAAACTATTCTAATGCAATAAGTTAATTCCACAATACAAATATGAAAATACAGTGAAAAAATATAAATTGCCACATTCTAGAAACGAAGGAATTAGTAATGATAAGATCCTAGAGTTTGATAGACATTAACAAACTAGACAAGATCAAAGTTTTTAAAGAACTTTAAGCAAGAATACCTTAAAAGATGGAAGAAAACCCCTTGAAAATTTTTGATTGATCAATAATAATGTAAGTTGTCAATTACAAACATAAGAAAGCCTTTTATAAATATAAAACCTTTAAAACTATAATTCTAAAAGAAAATGATAACTTGAAATAACAAGATCCTAAATACTTAAAATATGAGTCCAATGCTTGTCTTGACCAATGATGATATTAAGTTTGTTAACATTCAATGTGTAAAATAAAGACTAGTAAGACACTAGTTTTATATTGAACTTTAACATTAGTTTGTTTCTATTTCTCCAATTTACAAAATCTGGTGAAAGACTGGTAATGTTTTGCTTTTGTGTCCAATGCACTACAAGAAATTCTCAATTTACCGACGAAAATTTCCGTCTGTAAATGAGGAATTTCCGTCAGTAACATTAATCACCAACAGAATTTGGTGACCGTCAAAGCGGTCGCTAAAGTTCTCGTAAGTAAATTTACCGACCGTCCAATTTCGTCGGTATTTTAAAGACGGTATTTTATTATCGGTATCTATATAACGACAGAAAATGGCAAATGAGATACCGTCTGCGAAATTTAGCAACGGAGTAGTTTCCGTCAGTGATCCGAAGGTATCTTCAACCAATTTTTCGACGATTATTTTTACCGTCAGTAAATATCGTGAACATTGCTGACGGTATATTTTTCGTTGGTAATAGCTGAGTATATTTTTTTCCATTTTTATGTTATTGTTATAACAATGTTATATTATATATATAATTAATTTATTTGTATTACGCCATATTATTTGTTCATAATATATTAATTTGTATATATAATTTGATTAATGAGAAAATTAATTAATAATATAACGTATAAAGAATTTAATTTAATAATGAAAACATAACAAAGAACAAATCTTATGTTTTTTAATTGAAAACAAATGGAAAAGATAAGCTAATGTCATGGTAATTGTGGATGCTCTGAACCGTTAGCTCCCCTCTTTAATAGTTCCATCTCCTGCCTAAGCTGAGCCATCTGCTCCATGAGCTCTCTCTCCTTAGTCATCTGCTCCACCTCCGCTCTCATCTTAGCAAGCCGCTCCATCTCCTCTCTCCTCTTAGCTGCCTGCTCCATCGACTCTCTGATCTTTGCTACTTGCTCCAGCTCCGCCCTCATCTTCTCACTCATCTGCAGACTCATCTCTTCTCTCATCTTAGCCATCTCCTTCATATGCTCCTCACGTTGATTAACTAGCTGCTCCCTCAAAGTGTCCACTGTAGCCCGGAGCTTGGATACTTCATGACTTTGCGATGGCCGAGTAGATGCTGTTGTACTGGACAGGGAAGAGCGCGAATAACAGGTGTTTGCATATGAGCCCAGGCTGAATATTCTTCCACGACGGTCCCTACCACCCACGGCATCAAGATATGTCTGAGTCTCGTCCACAGGTTGTTCCTCCTGAGACTGTCGCTGAATATTTTGTTGTATTTGGTCCTATTAGGAAGCAATATTTACATTAGTAATTAAGGTATAATTGTTAAGAAATTATAAAAATGTTTAAATTTCACTTATATTTAGTTCTCTACATCGAGTGTTGATGAAGGTGACACCATTATGTTTCTTCGTGTGGGTGTGCAAAAATAGTTGGATAGGTGTAGGCTTCGTGCCCAATAACTTTTCCTACATGTATAACCTAAATTGTCAGATGTGAACTACAATTTAAATTTTTTTTGGCAGAGTTTCCTCTATATATATGATATTTTCCCCCTATTCAACAAAGAAAACAACTTCACACAGCCATATATGGCACAAGACATTTATATCATAATCATTATGTTCAATAAAGCGAAGCAAAATATATGTAAAATAGGTGTGAAGTGTGAATACTTACTAGTCTATGTGTATGCTCGTAGTGGGTAATTGATTCTCCTGTATGGACTGGAAGACTCGCAGCCCTTGGCCTTCCACGTCTGTTGGCCTAATTACGCTCTGATATGGACATTGCCGCAGGTGATGTCTAATATTCGATCCAACTAGTCCAAATATCCTCCGAAATATAACGCAATTGTGCACCAACCTTGCATATCGCATTAATTAAGTCGCAATAACGTATACGAACTTTCTTGTCCCACTGTTTATACATGCTGGCGTCGAAACAAGAATCCCAGTAAAATTCTTTTTGAAATAAAAAGGGAAAAAATAACAAAATGTTAAAATTTGTATGAACATTGTGAATATAAAGCAATGTAACAAGAAAATAACTATTATTTGTACCTCAAACTCCTGAAAGTAAAATTGCTTTGTGGTCTTAGCTAAATTCTTCCAAACATAACCCTCTGGTTCAATTTTTTGCTTAAACGACGAAGTCATATTTCTTGAAGTTGGTCCAGACGATACCAACCTAACATGCCAAATTATGTTATCCTATGTAAAATTGATAAAAGTAAAAGTTGATAATAAACAAATTGTGAAGTGTTTTGATTTCACTTACTGGTCATTGACAACAGATACAAACTTTCTTCCATTAGGTCCCTCAGCGCCAAGTTGGCGGACGTCTCCTGCTTCCGATAGTTGGTGTTGGATGATATATGCGTTGGAGAAGGGGATGGTGTAGGATGAGGAGCAGTAGGTGATGCCTGATCTGCATCATTCGGCACGAGAGATAGAGGAGGTGAGTCAGTCGGAGGTGCAGATTGCGACGAACCACCTTCACTGTAAGTTCCCCCGAACATGGCTGTAAACCTCGGTCGCATGAACCCACGCTGTCTCTTCGGTCCCATTAGTTTACCTGAAATTCAATCTTGCCCAATTCTCTACAAGTATAATTAATACTTTGAAAGTAATATTTTACACAACACATAGAGAAGAAACTAAGGCAATATATGAAGGTTAACATATTGTGATCAACAATAAATGAACCTTAACAATAATACAAATATGCACTGTTTAACGAAATCTTACAGATACAACAATAAATTAATGTGAAAGCTTAGTGTAATAACGTCAAGCAGTCCAAAAGCACATTGATATAATTATATTGTTGGATTCCATGTAACATGGGAGTCGGTAAAGGTAAAAGAGTCCCCAATGTTTGGGTTTTCAAGAAGGGTCCTCGCGTGTTCAAACGCACCAATGGAAACAGTGAAACTTCGTCCACCTGCTGTACGCTGTTGAACACCTTCTTGAAATAGTTTTAAAGCTATTGCTAGACTTGTTGAGGAAACAGTGAATGAGTTGTCACTCTTAGAATGGAAGACTAATTCTCCGGATGAACTACTAACAGGAACAGTTCTACCTAAAACATAATCAGTGAAAAAATGTTGAAACCGTGATATTAAAAAATCATATAAGTAACAAAAACGGTATATTAATGCATACGTGATTGTGCTGACGAGGTTTGAGGAATAAAAGAATTGTTGGGACCCAATCGAGAGGCCGAATCCCAACCAAAAAACGAAACGAAAACGAAGAGGCAGTAACGAAAACATACGGAAAATCCAATACGAAAAGCGGAAACAAATGCGAAAACGAAATCAAATCGAATAACAAAGCGAAACGAATCGAATGGCATATACATGTCAGGAAGCGAACACGAATTCGAATCGAATAAAAGGGATCTACTAACTGAAACAAATTTCGACATTCGAGAGTAAACTAAAAATAGTGTGGGAAACCATGGACTAAACCTATCCGAAACGGATCAAAACTGGTGAAATTTTTTTTTCTTATAACCATCGTTATTTAATTCATGCAAATCCATATAATATCCCTTTTCTTGGTGAGACACGAGTCCGACATCCTATGTGACATCTGGATGCGCAACCCACGAGGGAGGGATTCCTCACCACAGAAGAACCTCGAATCAAACTTATTTCATGTACTCCCGAACGGATTGTGATAAATTTAACCTAATCTTCCTCAATAAAATTGATCTGCTTAGAGCCCAAAATTGAATCTGATTCCTAAGCTAAAAATGAAATGTCACGTCTCTAGATTAATTAGAATCAAAACTCTCCTCAATCGGATCTCTATAGCTCAAGATATGCTTAAAAATCCAAAGATTGATCATAGTCCGATCAGTTCTCCAAACCGACCTCTTACTTCTCTTACCCCTAACTTTTGGGTTCTAACTCCAATTGCTATCAAATTTTATTTAGAGGTAGAAAAACATGTTAGGACTCTAATGCTTCAAGAATCACCTCATTCGGAGGTCGGACGAAGGAGTTATGGCCAAACGAATTCGATATGTTCATATCCTGACTCCTACTGAACATGCTTTGGCGCAAATGCCATAACTCTCATTATAGATGTCGGATTGACTTCATTTTTGAACGGTTGGAAAGTAGACATCTAGGGATAAAACTTTCATGAGGACCAAAATTTCAAAATCTGTCATTAAGAGGTCCAAAACACACGGACCGTGTGAAATTCACACGATCATACGGTAAGAAGTGAATTTTTGATTTTTAAGTTTTGAATGAAATTTTGGTTTAGAAACTTTGCTTATGGTATGGGTTTGTTCATTCTATGCCTAATTTTGGAGATAGCATGGGTTAATAGGGTCAATTTTGAATAATTGTGAATTAGGGTTATGCCCAATTTTGGGATTTGAGGATTTTGGAAATTGGTGATTTAGATATATTGAAATTAGTATAAGTTTATGAATTATGACATTAATTTTAAGGATTATGTTATTTAGGAGGTTGAATTTGGGTGAAATTGGTGTAGGGAATTTTCAATTAGAAGAATAAAAGAAGAAATGGTCAAATTGGAGCTAGGGACAAACTTCTGGCATCATTTCGAGGTGGGTAGTATATTTATTTATTGAATTTTAAGCATAAGCATGTGATATTGAAAAATCAAGAAGAAAAGCTTTGAAAAATTATTGTTTATGTAAATGTTTCAAAAATTATGATTTCGAAGGATTAAATTCCTTATTTTAGAAATGATTTCAAGAAATTACAAGATTTAAGAAATTCATGGTTTTGAATTATTTGACAAATTTGAAAAAATGCTTTATGAATATATATATGTTTGATATATGTTTTCAAGAAATAAATTGCATTCATAGTTATGAATTTGATTGATATGTGATTAAATTGATAAATTTAGATTGAATGTGAATTGTTATTGATTGATATGTGATTAAATTGATAAATTTAGATTGAATGTGAATTACTATACGATTTCATGTTTGGATATGTGATTGTGATATGAAAATGTGAAAATCAAGATTTTTCGAAAAGTGCCTTCGGGCAATTCGAATTTTCGTTTTCGATTATGTGTTATGTGGGTTTGGTCAGGTCTCATAAGTGGGATGAGTGCGCACTTGTCTGTTTTTAAGCCTTCTCCCGGCTACTCGTTAGTGGCATTGGAGTTCTGATCTCGGACTTCCATAATTCACGGCTACACCAGACCGCTATGCGGGAAGGTGTAATACGTTCCGTTCACTACCGCCAAGCAGACGGCGACTATGTGGGAATGTGCGATGACGCTACTTTGGACCGAACCAGATCATTTGATGTGTTATGTGTTTTGTTTTTGTTTCTAAGTGTAATGCATTGCATATTTTGAAAATGTTTAAGAAATATCGACTGTGTTCATGAAATGTGAAAATTTTTGAGAAATAAACTATTGTGGATTTTCAGCCAAAAATTTACCGTAATTGTTTGACAATGGTTTGAAAAGTTTAAGAAATAACGGATTTGTCAAATCTTTCTAACGTGAAACTTCTGAAATAAATGGCAAAGGTTTTTGCAAATATGTTTTCGCTTATTTTTCAATTTATAAACATATTATCCACGAGCTTTGTACTCACCCCCCTTTCATCCCCATCTCCAGGTATTAGAGCGGGAGATTGGATGAAAGAGTGTCAAGTTCGATATTGTATCGTTTTTATTTTGTGTAAATTGGGATTTTGGTATTAAGTTTGTATATGGCTTGTATTGCCATTTATGTATCTAAAGTATTTATTTCAAGATGTATATGATTTATGAAGTTTGTATGTAATTGAGTATGAAGTATATGAATTCGGGATTTTGGGTATTGATTTGAGTTATGAATTGTATATGATTATAATTGGTTTAGGTTTTGGATTTGATTTATGAAATTGTTTATGGGATTGAGATATGATTGTTGATTTGGCTATGGATGTGATGAATTATGAAAGGGTGTTTATAAAAGAGTGTGATGTATTGTAATTCTGAAAATTTTGGATTTGAGATGGATGATTTCTGATATGGGAAGCTAGATATAGGTTTGTGTTTATGTATGCTGAGATCCCGGACGGAGGGTCCGGTGGATTTTGATGTTTGTGTGATTGTTTGGAAATTTTAGAAGTGTGTTTTAAACACTTTGCAAGTTTGGGTTAGTCAAAATGCAGCCGTTATATTCCCGAATTTTTTAGGTTTTGTTTGGGGATAATTTCCTAGAAAGGGAAAACTTTATGGTTTTGATTAGTATGAGATTTGATTAAAGATGAATAAGATGAGGAAAGGATTGAAAAATAAGAAAAAGAAAAGAAAAAGAAAGTAAAAAAATTTCATACCAGATTTCGGATAGTTTTAGTCTAAGGTTTCCAACGCGACAGTTATCACAAAGATAATTGTTCCCAGATGTCGGATATGATTCAGTTCGATTACTTCGTTTGTTTTGGTTTGTTTTCGATTCGCATTTCGATACAATGTCGCCTCTTTTGCTTTCGTTCTTTTAATTTCGGATCCGTTTTGTTAATTTTCGTTCCGCTACTTTGTCATTCTGCCTTCGATTTGTATTCATTTTTGCTTCGCTATTTTTGCTTTCGTTTCGATCCGATTCGCTTTTGACTTCGATAAGTCTTTGTTTCGCTTCCGATAACTTTGTTATTCGATTCGTTGTTTCCACATTTTGCTATTGGTTTTGCTTTCAGATTTGAATTATTCGTTTTGAATATCACTAAGATAATTGTTCCCGAATGTCGGATATGATTCAGTTCGATTACTTCGTTTGTTTTGGATTTTTTTTATTTGCATTTCGATACAATATCGCTTCTTTCGCTTTCGTTCGTTTAATTTTGGATCCGTTTTGTTAATTTTCATTCTGCTACTTTGCCGTTCCGCTTTCGATTCGTATTCGTTTTCGCTTCGTTATTTTTGCTTTCATTTTGATCCGATTCACTTTTGACTTCGATAAGTCTTTGTTTCGCTTCCGATAACTTTGTTATTCGATTCGTTGTTTTCGCATTTTGCTATTCATTTCACTTTCGGATTTGAATTATTCGTTTTGAATCCGCTTTGGTTCTGGCCATTTTCGTTCTATTTTTTAGTTGGGATCCGGTTTCTGCATCGGGTCTCAACAAGAATTGTCGACAATACCCGATCTTCCAATTCGTTTATAAGTTGTCGTGACATTGTTCTCACCTTTATCGGCATACATGTCCTCTTCGAGTTTAAAGGAAGCTTAAACATGTAAGATTGACAATGAAATGAGAATATATATTATAACTTTAATTAATGTTATCAGATGTACATAACATGGAAAGAGACGGCGTGCAAATCATATTAAACACCTTCAAGTAATAGATCGGCCATAGAAGGCAAACGATTGCTAGTGTATGATGGAACGATATGTTCTGTAGTTTTGATTCCATGGGCTGGGACAATTTTGCCACATTCCTCCCAACGGAAAGAATTGTTACCATCCGGAACCAATCACCATGTCGACATTCCTTTCAAAAGGAATTCAATGAAAGACTTGACATAATATATTGATATGAAAATAATGTTGATTTTTAAGTTAAAATATGCAATTACAAACACAACTCATTCGCTATCAAAACTTAATGGTAAATTACAATCATCTTCTTCTTTAGAAGAATAAGAATCAAATTCCAGCTCCTCGTCAGATCTCAGACCCTCGTCATCCTCTCCAGATGAAATATCGACATATTCGTTTAATGGATCGTTCAAAGGTTCATTATCGTCATACGTAACAGATGCATTGATAAAAGTGACATATTCCAGAAATGCCTCAGTTTGAAGACTATGATCTCCTCTTTCATGTGATTCGTAAACATCTCTAGGTTTAACTTTGCAAACCACTAACCAATCTGTCTGATCTCGTCGTAAGCTTGGAAAAGGGATATAACAAACCTGTTTTGCTTGCACAGCCAAGACGAAAGGTTCAAATTATCTCAATCTTCTTCGGTGATTGATTTCAACTAAATTGTATTCTCTATGCACCTTTATTCCAACATTTAGTGTCGGGTCATACCAGTCACATTTAAATATCACACATCGCTTGACTGGCAAAGCAGGGTATTCAACTTCTAGTATTTCAATAATTTTTCCATAGTAATCCATCATTTCTCCCTGTATTGAAACACCACTGTTTATTGTTGACATGTTATATCCATGAGATTCTATAGGATATTTGTATCCATTAATGAAATACACCGGATACGATTTAACAGATCGTAGAGGTCCCTTTGTAAGATCACAAATCATCTTGTTCTCGATTGGATTTTCTAAAGCCTACAAAAGTAAATTTATCATAGCAAAGAGTATAGTGTCATGAGAAAAGTAAAATATACCATTTTATTATAATTAAGATTACTTGTAAGTGAAAACTTACATATCTCTCGAACCATCGAGGAAAGTGTTTTTCAACATCTTTATTTATATCATCCTGCGTCATACCCGACATTATCTCCCGTAACAATATCTCGTATAATCTAAATAGATAATGACTGTTTTTAGTTATGAACAACACACAAAGTTAAATACAGAAATATTCATGTTTAACTTACTGAACGAAAGGCAGAATCTCTTCACAGTTCAATACAATGTAACCATGTGCAACCTCAATTTCTTCCTTAGTTAACAATCTTCTTGTCGTACGTCCATATGTTCATCCAGAATATAAAAAAATGGACAAGTTTTCATCCGCATGACTCGTTCCTCCCCCATCGTCATTACGAGGAACTTTTCTTGCTCTTGTGTCAACATGCGGCTCAAAATAATACCCACAAAACATACTAGCTTCCTCCACTAAATAAGCATTACATATGGAGCCTTCAACTCTAGCTTTGTTTTCTTACATTTTTTTTCAAGTGATGCAGATACCTATATTAGGCAAAATAGTTATTACAATGTAGTTGATAAAGTATGTTAATGGTTAGTGCAGTAATATTTGTCGACGTACCTCTCAAATGGATACATCCATCGATATTGAACTGGACCGACGAGTTTTGCCTCGTATAATAAATGCACAAGTAAATGCTCCATATAGTTAAAGAAGCTTGGAGGAAAACTGCTTTCTAACTTGCACAAATTAACGGGAATTTCATGTTTTAGTTTTTCCATATCACCAAACTTGATTTCAACTGAGGTTAAGCTTTTAAAAAACAAGCTTAAATCTGTTATAACTTCCCATACCTTAGAAGGTAACAACTCCCGGAATGCAATTGGGATAAGCCTTTGCATAAATACATGACAATTATGACTTTTCATCCCAAATAATTTGTACTTCCTTAGATCCACACACCTTGCCAAGTTGGAAACATATCCATCAGGAAACTTAAGACTTTTCAACCATTCACATAAAAGCTCCTTTTATGTCTTGTCCAAAGTATAACGTGCTTTTGGATATTTACCAGTGCGAAGATCTTTATGTAACTCATTTCTTTTACATAAAAGTTGCAAATTAGCTCTAGATTTTGCATTGTCTTTTGTCCTCCCTTCAATGTTCATAATGGTATTAAATAAGTTGTCAAAAATGTTTTTCTCAATGTGCATCACATCTAGATTATGACGAATCAAATTTGTTTTCCAATATGTCAAATCCCAAAATATGCTTCGTTTCTGCTAACCAAAGTTCTGACTAATGGTTGAATTTACTTCATCGGCCTCTAATTTTGTTACTTTCAGCAAGCCTAATTCCTCAATCTCTTGCAAAATCTCTTCACCGGATTTTATAGGAGGAGGACGAGTGTTTACCGTCCTATTTTTTCTAAACTTATATTTATTGCACCTAAACGGATGATCTGAAGGTAGAAATTTCCTGTGATTGTCAAACCAACATATTTTCCCTCCGTTTGGTAGATAAAACGCATCAGAATCATTGCCACAATAAGGACAGGCCAATTTTCCAGCAGTGGTCCATCCAGATAACATGGAAAAGGCTGGGAAGTCACTAATAATCCACATCAAGGCTGCTCTCAACACAAAATTCTATTTTTTAGATATATCATAAGTTTGAACACCATAGTCCCAAAGCTGTTGCAAATTCAGATATCAATGGCTGTAAGCACACATCTATTTTTTTTCTTCGGATTTGTTGGCCCTGGGACAATCACTGTCAAGAACATATATGTCTCTTTCATACACATCCAAGGAGGCAAATTATAAGGAGTTATTATAATTGGCCACGAAGAATATTGCTGACCAGATTGACCAAAATGTTGAAATCCATCCGTCGATAATCCCAACTGAACATTTCAACTGTCAATTGCAAAATCAACATGAGTGTCATTAAAATGTTTTCATGCCAATGCATCTGATGGATGAGTCATTACTCCATCTTCCTGTTCGTGTTCAGCATGTCATCTCATGTGAGATGCAGTCACATCAGAAGCATAAAGCCTCTGCAACCTCGGAGTGAAAGGAAAATAATACATCCACTTCCATGGAACTAATTTCTGTTTTGTTGAATGTTTTTTGGGCTTAAACCTAGGTTGACCACAAAATTTGCACTGGTCTAAGTTGATATCATCTCCCCAATACAACATACATCCTATTCGACAACAGTCAATTTTTTCCACAGGCAAACCAAGACCACAAATAAGTTTCTTCATATTGTATAAACTATCAACCATTGTATGATCAGCAAGCAATGATTCATTGTACCACTCCAAAATTTTATCAAAACTGTGATCCGAAATATGACCTTTACTCTTTATGTTCAATATTCGAGAAATTGATGACAATTGGGTCATTGTCTCACAATTTGGCCACAATTCTCAGTCAGCTGACTGTAGTAAGTTAAAAAATTGTTTTTCTTGTGCGTTAGGCTCTTCGTCAACATTTTCCCCATTTGGCTCAAATGTATAACCGACCCCATCGTGAACCATTTGTCTATAGGAGTTTTCAGGTCCATCAACATAATTTCTTCCATGTCCATCCTCTACGTCATTCTCATTAAAGTTCATAGACGAATGTTCTTCAGTTCTCCTTGAGGTGCTAGCAATCAAGGGTTCCCCATGTCGGGTCCACTAGAAATAATTGGGAACAAACCCTTTTCTCAACAAATGCGAAAGAACTTCATCAATAAAAAGGAAACATTTGTGTTTGCACTTTTTACATGGACATCTGAACTTTGACCCATCCATATATGCAGGTTGCGAAGATGTATAATGAATAAATGCAACAACTCCTTCAACAAATTCAGGATTAATGAAACCATCAGCGGTTAAACGTCTACACATCCAAGATCTATCGTTGAAACTCATAACTGGAGGACTGTTATTCTACAACATCGAATCCAAAGTTAGGCTGCTATGTTAGACACATATCAGAAAACATATCATAACAGACGTGTGATTAGACATCAAGTTTTCATGTTTCATGTCCGAGCTAAGCTCCTACAATATTTAAACTGAATAACCAACATATATGTTCGTAGTCATATATGTCATAAGATAATGGTTGATCATAATTTGATATTCAATGGATATTAAATATCCAACATTTGCCAAATAAGTATTCATACAAGCTTGAATATTATTGTAAAAACCTATTCTCATCAATTCGTTGTACATATACAATTTCAGATAAACAAACCAAATTATGTTCATATTACAAGTTAAGAGAAATCCATTTCACAAAGCATCCATCAAATTATGGCTCACATTAATTAAGGTAAGTGCAACAATGAAGTTAGTAACCTTCGTCATGTACAAATTAAAACCTTCAATGAAATTTATACCGCAATCAAATTTCACATCGTGCAAGACATCAATAAAAGATTCAGGAACATGCTATGGGAAGTTCATCTGCAAGCACATGAATTAGGCGAGAAAAATAGTAACAAACACATAAGCACTGAACTTAATTGAAATGCAGAGAGAAATGTTCCTGACGTACGCCACGGGCAATGAAGACCGACACCTGCGATGAAGATGATAGAGCTGCAATTAAAACCAACAATAAAATCATTCATACCTTAATTGGAAATATTGTACTCAACGCATGATATATTATACTCAACGCATGACATTTATCATCATCAATTAATTAGTCCATTAGGTAATTGTAAGAGATCTAGAAGGGGGGTTGAATAGATCCTTAATTTTTTTTATAATTTTCTACAACAAAATCAGAAGTTAATTCACACAAAAACAATTTAAATAAATTTAAATAAACAGAGTAGGGAAGAAGATCAAACACTGTTTTATAGAGGTTCGGTGCTAAGACCTACATTCTCTACCTAAGCTCCCACTTAGGATTTTGCCAATCACTTTATTGCACACTTTGTAGTTAAGTGTGAACTTTTTACAACACCACTTGAATTCCGACTCAAGTTACCTCACAAACGATTTGTTTTCCGGCACAAATCCTACCTCACACGTGACCTTTCACTAGTCACTCAAATTGTAAGATAAACAAGATAA
This sequence comes from Erythroxylum novogranatense, assembly GCA_029891385.1. Taxonomy (NCBI): domain Eukaryota; kingdom Viridiplantae; phylum Streptophyta; class Magnoliopsida; order Malpighiales; family Erythroxylaceae; genus Erythroxylum; species Erythroxylum novogranatense. The sequence goes on from CM057228.1 coordinate 31,678,850, forward strand.
AGATTGAAGAACAAATACTCAATACAATTTGTAACTAGGTAAGAGCAATAATGAGCAATTTGAAGCAATAGAAGAGTATTTAGACTTGTAGAACTTGTGTCTACTCTTCTTCCATCATCCTCTATTTATACTCAAAGAAATATAGTTGTTGGAGGTCATTCTAGCCGTTGCTTGATTAACATTACCGTTCCTTGATAATCTCCTTTCCATTTTTGGCTAATTGGACCGTTAGAGCTGATTTGGTGCATACATAAGTCGACTTGTCGAATGAATAAGTCGACTTGTTTCGAACATTTACGTAAAAATTGTAACTCCGCTCTCCAATAAGTCTATTTGTGCTATGTAAGTCGACTTGTCGTCCTCGATAAGTCGACTTATGTATGGTTAGTCGACTTGTGTTGATATATCTTCGTGTGTAAGTCGACTTATGATTTGCAAGTCGACTTGTGTTGCCTTCAATGGTAACATCCATCCAAATCTTCTATAATCCTCATGTTTTATGCCATTTTCCTTATAAGGAACCTCCTATCTTGATTCTTCAATGATTAAACACTTGCTCATCTTAATTTGCACAATTCTTTCATTGAATAATACCTGAAATAATTTCTTAACTAATTCTAGATATTTTATTATTATCAAAACATAAAGTGATTTAATTTGTCAACCACCATTGGTCCAACAATCTCCCCCTTTTTGATAATGACAAAATATTTAGAAATTGAAAAGAGATTTGAAAGACATAAAACTTGATCAAAGATTTTAATCCCTTGTCTTGATGGTTAGTTTGTCTCCCCCTTAATTAATAAATCAAAGATTAAAGTAAAGATCAACATAATGGCAAATCAATGAAATAACTTGTCTCCCCTTTAATCAAATATCAATTTCCAATTTTACTCCCCCTTTTTGTCATAATCAAAAATTAATAGACTTAAATGAAGATTAATGAAGTTTGTAACCAAACATAGCATCAAACACAAATAATAGCAATAGTCACTACAAAATATGTGAATCCAACACAAAGCACATAAAAACACATAAAGCAAAAACAGAAGTGGAAATGTTGGTCAAGGCACAATGTGTCCGAATACTCCAAATAAGTCACCTTTCTCAGCCCAAGTATGCAACATGATGAATGTATCTTCGAATGTGATTGCACATTTGCCTCAAATTTTGACCATTTGATATATGAATGTAGGTAAAAATAAATTCAACCGAAGGAATTTAAATCACACATTCCTAGTCTCAATTTAATGTTCACAAACACATCTTCCTTAAGAGGTTTAGTAAAAATGTCAGCCAATTGATCACTAGTTGATACATGCTTCAAGCAAATGTCACCTTTTAAACAATGATAACGGATAAAATGATGTCTAATTTCTATATGCTTTGTTCTACTATGCAAAATTGGATTTTTACTTAAACAAATTGCACTAGTATTATCACAATAAATAGGAATATTTTTAACCACAATACCATAATCAAACAATTGATGTTTAATTCAAAGAACTTGGGCACATGCTGTAACATCCCACCCCCTGACAGGAAGGGTAAAATAGTAAATTATCATAGGATGTGATTGATAGGGATTAATTAGTATTATTCATACCTTATGTGACATATTTGTATTGTGAAAAATGACATTGTTGCACATGAAAATATTGTACATGCATACATTGACATTCCCGGTTTATTTGTTTATAACTGTAATTGGTTGAGAATTTCGAGAATTATGGGTTATTAATCTTAAAAAAATATTTGGAGAATGTCAATAATAATTTTTCAATTTTGGAGAATTTTAGGAATTTTTTTAGAATTTTTCGGGGTTAAATCCCGGACTAAGAAAAATACCGGGTGACAGACCAATGGGTCAAGGGTAGTAGAAATTATGGATATGTGGCTATAGGGGTATTGGACAAGTGTTAGTTGTTGGAATTTGGTTTATAATTTATTAATTGATGAAGAGTTAGTGAAGGCTTGACACATGACATGATATTAGCCATGTATTTATTTAAGTTGTCTTCTTTAAGCTTAGTCAGTCTCACACACTCACGACGCTCTCTCATATTGGAAGCTTTTGGTGATTTTTTTTCTTCCATTTTCGTGGCTTCTCTTCTTCCCTTTCTTGGTGAGCTTTGATCACTTTAGTTCCTTTGTTGTTGAACATCCTACACCTCTTCCACCTTGTTCTTCTTTCCATCAAAGAAGTTGTTCTCTTTCCAACCCTAGAGATGGTGGTCTACGTGGGTGGTGGAGCAAGCTAGGTCTTGGGGTTTTTCTTGAAGAATTTGGAGATTTAGTGACTTAATTAGGTAAGTTTCATGTTTCTTGTTATATGTATGGTTATTTGAAGCTAGCATGATGAGAAGGTGAGGATTGAGTGTTAATGGAGTATGTGTTTATTAATAGTTGGTCATACTTGTGTTTTGAGTGTGTATGTTGAGCCTAAGTGAATGTATGGATGATCTAGTAACTTATTTATTTTTCATTAGGATGCTTATGCATGTGGAATTGGTATTAGAAGTGATAGGAATTAAGTTGAAGATGAAAGCTGAAAAATGGATATTGAACCTATTGCAATGTTTTGATCATAACTCATTGTGTAGGTAAGAAAATGAGTTGCGGTTTGTGCCCAATTAAACTTGAGCTTGTTGGCTACAATTTTGTGTGAAATAGGTGTTGTTAAATTGTAACTCTAAAAGGTCGAATTTTTGCATGGAAAGTTACTGCTGATGGCTGGAATGAATAGTAACCGAACCACATAACCTAGAGTTTTGCTGATTTTTCTAGATTAATGTACAAGGAATTGATGAGAATGGTCTTCATGAAAGTTGAAGCATATTAAGTTAGCTTTCCATTCCCACTGATTTTGCTATTTTTCGAGATGTAGATTGGGAGTTATGAGCTGTTTACTCTTGACTGGTTTTGAGCATTTTTGTGGAAACCTAGACTAAGTGTGGATTTGGTGCACATTCTGATTAGTAGCAATTTTAGCGATTTCTTTGGATTGAATTAGCTTGAGTGATCTTCTGAAGAGTTGTAGAGAAAACATTTATCTTGAAAATGGTATATAGAATGTAATTTTTGGAGATCAGATTAGGGAGTTATGCCCTGTGGAAGTTGGCATGTTGGAGAAAGTTTTCCAGATTTGTTATGGGAGTAATGTAAGTCGACTTGTACCTTCAGTAAGTCGACTTATTCATACACAGTAGAGTAAGTCAACATGTATTCTCAGATAAGTCGACTTGTATTGACCTTTTTCCATTCTTTTGCTTATAACTTGTCCGTCCGACGTCCGATTGACCTGATTCTTGAGGCATCGGATTCGTGAGACATTGAATTTCATTTCATGGGAAATTGGGAATTTTTAGACCGAAAATTGATGTGGGACCGAGTAATAGTTATGTGGCCACTGTTTTATTTATTTTTGGACCGATTGAGGCCCGAATTGAGTAATTTCGGTGCCGTTAGATTTCTAATTTTTAGACGAATTTTTATGATGGAAAAAAATAGGATTAGGGTCGGGAATTCATGAACATGCATATTTCACCTACATGTGCATCAGTACTAGTTCAAATTAAATATTTAGTGACTCGTACCTTCTCTGATTCTTATAGAGGCCCAAGTGGAGCGTCGTTCGACCGACAGGGCAAAAACTTCCCGGTATTAGCTCGGAAGTAATAGGTGAGTAACCTAGGTGGTTACCTCAATCTACATGTTTACTGTGACTTATTTGCCCTACGGGAATTACTTGGATTACGTGATATTGACTGTAAATTATTGCTCATTGGGAATTCTAGACTGTTATGTAACTGTTCAATTGAACATGTGCACTCATGCACAGATGCATAAACTGATAAAGAATAAATGTGAACCGAGTCGCCATCGACATCGATATTGTGAGCTCAGAGCTCGAAGGAGATAATTCTCCTAGACGCGCGTCATCGACTCTTGAACACTTTGCTAAAGCACTCGGTCACAATACTGTAATAAACTCGAAAAGAGTCACATGTGCATTGCATACTGGACTGAATAATTGACATGGTACCGATCGTATGTATCTTGTAATATGATCAGAATCGTGTTCTATTTACCGTGGATCGTGTTGTATGCCTATTACTGTGATTGTATTAGCATTGTAATTGTATGATTACTGGATGCATACTGTATCATGCTTATGTGATACATGAATTGGGAGAACCATCGATGATGGTTTCTCATTGAGTTCGCAAACTTATCCAAAATTGCAATCTATTTTTCAGGCTTAAGTGTAGACAGATAGCTCCCTCGGAATTTGTAGAGCCGTGTCTCGTGGATTAGCGAGAGAGGCAATGGCTCAAAGGTCGGTCAGCTGGGCTTTCTTTTGGAGACTTATAGTTAGATCTGTTCTTTGTACATTACTGTATGGTACGTAGTGTACGATGTTTTGGAATATGAGCAGACTGAAAATACTGACAGTTTGTAAATTTCTGAATTTTGAGTGAATGAAATGAAATCCAGTTTGGTTTTAAAAAGTTGTCAATTTCTTCATACTGCTTTATGATTGTGATGCCATGAGGAGTTTAGTGGTAGTTGTCAGTAGTAGTCTCTTATCGTAAGATATGTATCGGAATGACCTACGGGCGTTCCGGTGGGTACTCTATGGTAAGGGGGCGTTACATTAGGTGGTATCAGAGCATGGTTTGACATCTTTTGGGAATAGTAACAATGTAGGTATAAATTTGACGGAACTGTTGAAACTGATCAGAATTCTTGTTTTGTTCTAGGTCTTCTGCATTAGGTGATCAGGTTGAGCAACCAGCTGACCAGGGATCAGTGGGAGCAAGTAGAGAGTCTTCTATGCCTCGTACTGAGGAATTGCCTCCTCGAGTTCCCATGAGACGGGAGAGGAGGTATGATTTCTTTGCCTGGCGTGGGTCCGATTTTTGTGATCTGAGACCCCATCGAGGCCGAGGGTGGTGGAGAGGACGGAGAGAGTCTTGATCAGATGGATCTGCGAACTGATGAGAGGTTCGATTATCTGGTGTCTCTGCTGCGAGGCCCGAAGATACAAGTGGTGGAAGACTGTGCCAGGCAGTACCACCAGGCCTTGCTTACTGTCATGGGCTGATTTTTTGAGGGCCTTCAGGGACAACTACATGCCCAAGGACTATTTTGACATGAAGATGCAGGAGTTTCTAGAGCTGAAGCAAGGTAGGATGTCGGTGATAGAGTATGAGATGAGGTTCAATGAGCTGATGGACTATGCCACTGTCATGATCTCGACTGAGGCTGATAAGTGCCGGAGGTTCGAGAACGGCCTCAATCTAGAGATTCGTACCATGTTAGCTCGGTCTGACATAGGTACCTTTATTGAGTTGAGAGCTGCTACTGTGAGAGTGGAGCAGCTGTTGAGGCAGCGACTGGCTGAGATTAGGTCCCGGGGTAAACGACCAAGTGACAGTCAGGGCAGCTCCGACAGGAGCTTTAGTAAGCGCCAGGGTAGGACTTTCAGGTCTTCGGGAGGTTCGAGACAATCTGTTTATGGGCAGAGGGGGAGATTCGGACAGACTGGTAGTAGTAGTGGCAGAGGTTCAGGGCAGATCCCTCCAGTGTGCCCGCATTGTGAGAGGAGACACAGTGGGGAGTGTTGGTGGCTTACTGGAGCCTGCTTGAGATGCGACTCGACGGAGCACGGGTTGGGATTGCCCACTACACTGGAGTTCATCTGCTTGGTAGTGGGCCAGTGGGAGTTCCACTTGTCTGCAAGCAGAGTAGGGCCGGTGGATCCGGATCTGGACAGAGAGGCCGGGGTCGATGCCGTGGTAGAGCTGAGGGATCCTTTGTGAGGATCGAGGTGGGCACCACCACAGTCCCGAGCAAGTCTATGCCATGACGAGATAGGAGGCCCAGGATTCCCCTGATGTTGTAGCTGGTATACTTCTCATTTATGATATTAAGGCGTTTGCTTTGCTGGATCCTGGATCCACACATTCTTTTATTGCACCTCATATGGCATGTAGATTGCATGGGGATAGGGAGATGTTCTTGTATGGGCTAGAGGTGAGTACACCTCTAGGTAGTACTCTCGCATTGGGAGAGGTCTGCGAGGATGCTCGATCCAGATTGATCAGCGATGTTGAGGCGCGACCTTATAGTGTTGCCTCCGAAAGAGATTGATGTGATTACGGGGATGGATCGCTTCGCCTACTGTGGCTATCATGGACTGCTACACCAAGGAGGTTGTATTAGAGTCTCTAGTCGACTAGAGCGGTGTTCGAGGAGTTAGCGAGCGGTGCCGCTCGGATGATCTCTTTTCTTAGTGCCTGGCCCGATGCGGGAGGTTGTGAGACCTATCTGCTCATGTGGTTGACACGAGTTGTCGAAAAAAGGCTTGAGGATATTCCGTGGTTAGGGAATTTCGGATGTGTTTCTGATGAGTTCTGGGTTTGCCGCGGATCGGAGACGAGTTCACCATTGACCTCGTTCAGTCTCGCTCCTATATCTATACCTCCATATAGGATGGCACCTGTGGGCCAGAGGGAGTGAAGGCTCGATTCACGGGAGTTCTTTGGAGAAGGGTTTTATCGGGCCTAGTGTTTCACCATGGAGAGCTCCAGTATTATTTGTGAAGAAAAAGGATGGGACTTTGAGACTGTGCATAGATTACAGGCAGTTGAATCGGGTGACAGTAAAGAATAAGTATCCACTGCCTAGGATCAATGACTTATTTGATCAGCTACAGGGAGCTCAGGTATTCACTAAACTGGATCTGAGGTCAGGGTACTATCAGCTGATGATAGTGTTGGATCGCGTACGGTCCGAGTATTCACAATACGCTGCAGAAAAGACCATACAAAAACATCACGTATAATCGAAAACACGAAGGATTAACGAAAATACCTTATTTTCATGGGTGGATTGCTTCTTTTCAGATTTCAAGACACTGCAAATCGCTAATGCCCTCTATCGGTATCCACACGAGAATGCACGATCCGGGCTGCGGTTGTAGTGTGCTAGCACGTCCTGAAAACCTTTCTGAACGCCGCACGATCTTTCTCTTGGATGGCGGCTAGGGTTTCCTGACAATTGTGTCGTTAACCTAATGAGACCTAAGCTTCTCTATTTATAGAGAAACCCTAATCTCATTCAGGCCCTATTAAGTTTCGTCCCATTATATCATATATAATAAAAGCCCGACAACTTAATTCAATCTAGCCCAATAAATATATCTAAATATATTTATTCAATACCTAATAAATTAGGCCCAAGAGAATAAGCCCAGATCACATCACTCTTTGTGTGCGACCCTGTAGGCTCATTTGATGATCGACTAGGGACAGTTTAGAATAGTATTATAACACTTATGGTTTTACTATCAAATCACATACTTGATGACATAAGTTTAATACCATTCATGGAATGTAAATCACATTACATAAATGAAATACGTGCATATATGAAACGGAATACCTCATAATATATTATTAACAAATCATAATGTTAATACATGAATCACAAATGTTCATTGGCCTAAGGCACACTACTAACAATCTCCCACTTGCACTAGGCCCATCGATCACCGATATCTAATACCCATAGACCTCGTATGACTCTCATGTTTAAGGCGTGGAAGAGGCTTAGTAAGTGGATCAACAATGTTGTCATCTGTGCCCTCTGCATATCTTCGCGTCTCCTCTTCTAATGATCTCTAATCAAATGGAAGCGTCGAGTATGTGTTTGGATCTATGATGAGAATTTGGTTCCTTAGCCTGTGCTATAGCCCCATTATTATCACAATAAAGGTCTATAGGACTTGCAATGCTAGGAACAATTCCAAGCTCTATGATGAACTTCCTGATCCATACAGCTTCCTTAACCGCATCTGAGGCAGCAATGTACTCGACTTGGTTATAGAATCGACAATGATGTCTTGCTTTGAACTTTTCCAGCTCACTGCACCTCCATTCAAACAGAACACAAAACCTGATTGCGATCTAAAATCATCTATGTCAGACTGAAAACCAGCATCAGTGTAACCATTTACAACTAGCTCTCCTTCAAGTCCTCCATAGACTAAGAACATATCCTTAGTTCTTCTCAAGTACCTAAGGATGTTCTTAACTGCTATCCAGTGACTCTCACCATAATTAGATTGGTATCTACTTGTTATGCTCAAAGCATATGAGACATCTGGTCGAGTACATAACATGGCATACATGATAGATCCAATTGTAGATGCATATGGAATCTTACTCATGCGCTCAAGCTCTTTACCTGAAGTAGGACAATCCTTCTTAGAAAACTTGATTCCATGTGACATAGGCAAGAATCCTCTCTTGGAATCTTGCATACTGAACCTTTTCAGTATCTTATCTATGTATGTACCCTGACTTAGACCTATAAGCTTTCTTGATCTATCTCTATAGATCTTAATGCCTAAAATATAGGCAGCCTCACCTAAGTCTTTCATTGAGAAACGTTTCCTTAATCAAATCTTGACACTCTGTAAGGTCGGAATATCGTTTCCAATGAGTAATATGTCATCAACATATAAAGCTAAAAAGACAACAACACTCCCACTAACCTTTTTGTAAACACAAGGTTCATCTTCATTCTTGATGAATCCAAACTCTTTGACAACTTCATCAAAACGAAGATTCCAGCTTCTTAATGCTTGCTTCAATCCATAAATGGATCTTTGAAGCTTGCACACCTTTCCCGAATTCTTAGGATGGACAAAACCCTCAGGCTGTATCATATATACATCCTCAAGTAAGTTTCCATTAAGGAAAGCCATTTTGACATCCATTTGTCATATCTCATAATCATAGTATGCAGCTATGGCAATAAGAATTCTAATGGATTTGATCATGACCACTGGAGAAAATGTCTCATCATAATCAATTCCATTAACTTGTCGATAACCTTTAGCAACAAGTCTTGCTTTATAAGTGTGCACATTTCCATCCATGTCAAGTTTCTTTTTGAAAACCCATTTGCATCCAATGGTCTTCAAGCCATCAGATGGATCAATCAAAGTCCAAACTTGATTGTCATACATGGATTGCATCTACGCTTTCATGGCCTCTAACCATTTAGCGATTCGGACTTTCCATAGCTTCTTGATAGGTTGTGGGCTCATTATGATCGATGAGCATCACATTATCATCATCGATAACGAAATCCATATCTCTCGGGCTCATGAAGAATCTATCGGATCTCGTAGGCCTTGTGTTGTTGAAGGCGCTCATCAACGACTTGTGAGCTCGCTCAATCTCCTTTTCGGGCTCAATGTCATTTTGTGAAACTTGAATTTCTTCGAATTGTACTTTACTCCCACTGTTTCCTTTGGAAACAAATTCCTTCTCTAAGAAGAAACCATTTCGAGCAACAAACACTTTGTTCTCTGATGGGATGTAAAAGTAATATCCTTTATTTTCCTTAGGATATCCCATAAAATAACATTTTTCAGATTTAGGTGCCAATTTGTCAGCAATTGGACGCTTCACATAAGCCTCACAACCCCAAATCTTTAGAAAAGATAAATTGGGACGCTTCCCATCCATATCTCATAAGGTGTCTTTTCTGACCTTTGAAGGAATACGGTTCAATATGAATGTTGCGGTTTCTAAAGCATAGCCCCAGAAGTATTTTGGAAGATCAGTTTGACTCATCATTGATCGAACCATATCTAATAGAGTTCGATTTCTCCTTTCAGAAACACCATTCCATTGAGGTGTTCCTGGAGGAGTCAATTGTGAAACGATTCCACAATCCTTAAGATAATCATCAAACTCTTGGCTTAAATATTCACCTCCTCGATCAGATCAAAGGATTTTAATATTCTTGCCAAGCTGATTTTGTACTTCATGCTTATACTCTTTGAACTTTTCAAAAGATTCAGATTTGTGCTTCATTAAATAGACATACCCATATCTACTGAAGTCATTTGTAAAAGTAATGAAATACAAATAACCTCCTCTCACTGATGTGCTAAAAGGACCGCATATATCGGTATGTATAAGGCCTAATAGCTCATTAGCCCTTTCCCCTTTACCTGTGAAAGGGGGCCTTTGTCATCTTACCTAGTAAACAAGAATCACACGTGTCAAAAGATTCAAAAGAATCAATGTATCCATCTTGATGGAGTTTTGAAATGCGTTTTTCATTTACGTGGCCTAAGCGACAATGCCAGAGATAGGTTGGGTTCAAATCGTTAGATTTAAACTTCTTGGTATTTATGTTATAGATGGGCTCATTTGTAACAAACTCAGTGTCTAGAGTATAAATGCCATTTAATTGACACGCAATGCCATATAAAATGTCATTCTTATAAATGGAAATACTTCTATTCTCAATAGAAAATTTAAATCCATCATTCTCTAAACAAGCAAAAGAAATAATGTTCCTACTCATAGTAGGTACATAATAACAATTCTTGAATTCCAAAATGAGTCCAGTAGGCAAAATAAGATCATAAGTCCCCACGGATAAAGCAACAACTCTTGCTCCATTTCCCACGCGCAGGTCGATCTCACCAGACATCAATCTTCTAGTCCTTCTTAGACTTTGCACATTAGTAAAAATGTGAGTTGCAGTTTCGGTATCTAATACCCAAGATGCAGAAGGAGTAAAATTGATTTCTATAACAAACATACCTGAAGAAATAGTCGCACTATTCTTCTTCTCTTTCAGCTCTTCCAAATAGAGTTTGCAGTTCCTTTTCCAATGACCAGGTTCATTGTAATGGAAGCAAACTCCCTCCTTGGGTGCCTTAGTATTAGCTTTGGGCTTGGGCTTGGACTTAGGTACTTTACCTTTGTCCTTTGTTGTGCCCTTCTTCTTGAAAGCCTTTCTTTCTTGCTTGAGAACAATTCTCGAGTTCCTATACCAATCTAGGAAATTTGTTCCATTAAACTTTTCTTTCTCTAGGATAGATCGCATAGAAAGGTTTGTGGATGGAGTAGCCATAATCTACAAAAAATTATGCAATAAGGGTCAACATTCTTATTATTATGAGGTATTAGCTCCCACTCAAATAACCCTCAATTGAAAAATGGGAGAAACAAGATCCATATTTCACTAAGTCCTAAGAAAGCTTTGGCTTAACACTCAAAACTTAGTTATTTAGGTAGAAAACTCTTTTCAATTACATCACATGTAAATCTTGATGGGCTTATGTTAAAATACATCTTATGTACTGCATGTATGTAAAAACCCAATCTTATGCCCTAAGCCCAAAACTATTTTGATAGCTTAGTTAAGTTTAACCATACTTTACCTATGAATAGCACCATTATTCAAATGTCTTCCCTAGATAATCCCCACATGCCTTGCTTTGGCAAAAACCCACATAAGGATGAGCTAGAGCTAAACATTGACAAAGATTTTTGGAAGGCATATAAACTTAAAATTACGATGAGGGTCGTTCTTAGAAGGTTATTAATCCTTATAAAGAATTATGGAAGATTACAAAACGCTTGTTATAACCTTGGCTTGATTGTAATTGTTGATTTGAAAAATTTTAACTTAATAATTCAACTCTTGAAAAATTAAATTAAATTTTAAAAATCCTTTCCTAATAAATAATCCTTTGAAAACAATTTTCAAATTTAATAAAACACCTTTTGTTTTATTAGGAGTATTTATTAATTTAATCTCTATTAAATCAATAAAGACAAGTTGGGTTTAAAACAATTTTAAAACCATATAATAAAAATAAAAATAAAAATGGAAGGGGTAGCGTCATGCGTGTGCATGCATGATCCAAATATTGCATGCGTGGGCGTGTCACGCTCGGGAAGACGCAGCGCGTGGGGACCGCGCCGTCGTCTTCCCCAAGCTTCTTCCTCTCTCACGATTTCTCTCTCCTTCTTCTGGATTTTCTTCCACTTTCTCCGTTTTCATCTCCAATCCTTCCACGTTTCCACGACCCATCAACCTGACCACTTTCCCACACGATCCTCGCATGCCGGGTCTCCAAGAAGAAAACGTGAAGTTTCATTCTTCAAGAAATGGTGGCGTCACGGAGACGCCATCGTCGGTGGTGTCGGCGCCCATCTATGGCGTCGCGCACGTGGTCGTCACCGATGGGTGTTACTCTCCCATCGATTTTCCAGAAACTATGGCAACCCATAAGAGAGACCAACGCAAGGGAAGAAAAACGCAAATCCAAGAAAGAGGGAGAAACGAAATAACGCAAATAGCAGATACAGGGATGTATACGAACAATCTGGAAACAATTTTCAAAAACTTAAGCATGTGATTCAATAAAAAACGCAAGCACTTACAGCAGCCAAAAATCGTAAATTAGGGTTAAGAAAAATTTGGGGATTTCAAACCTAAAAGGCAACGAACGTAAAGAGTTAATAAAACCCTAAACACATAGCATGGTCATCGCATAACCACAGATGAAAAAGCCAGAATCGCCATAATGCATGTATCGTATAATAATGATTTCAAAAACCACTTAGCACCGTATATGCGTTAGAAGACAAGCCCAGATCATGCATCAACGATTAACACAAATCAGATTGGAAACAATTTCCAGCTTCGGGAAACTATTTCCAGAACACGATAGAAATTAAAGCAGAAACCTTTTCTACAGTATAGTGCGTTTCCGAAGCATCAAAACAAATCAACAATAGAATCAAGCCTCTAATCCAAGATTAACGATTAAACTGGCTCGATACCCTTTGTTGGATCGCGTCGGTCAGAGTATTCACAATCTGTTGCGGAAAAGACCATACAAAACATCACGTATAATCAAAACACGAAGGATTAACGAAAATACCTTATTTTAGTGGGTGGATTGCTTCTTTTGGTTTCAAGACACCGAAAATCGCTAATGCCCTCTACGGTATCCACACGAGCATGCACGATCCGGTCTGCGGTACGTAGTGTGCTAGCACGTCTGAAATCCTTTCGAATGCCGCACATCTTTCTCTTGGATGGCGGCTAGGGTTTCTCGACAATTGTGTAGTTAACCTAATGAGACCTAAGCTTCTCTATTTATAGAGAAACCTAATCTCATTCAGGCCCTATTAAGTTTCGCCCATTATATCATATATAATAAAAGCCCGACAACTTAATTCATTCTAACCCAATAAATATATCTAAATATATTTATTCAATACCTAATAAATTAGGTCGAAGAGAATAAACCGGATCACATCACTCTTTGTATGCGACCACAGAGGCTCATTTGATGTTGACAATGGGCTTGATTACACTTGAGGCCCATAAGTCATAAGCGCCCTCTAGCAAGATATTATGACTACCCAAATCAAATGAGGATCGATAATCCGATTTAACTCAGAACTATGGTTATAAGCTCGATCCTTTTGTAACACGATATCAAGATTAATCATAAGGCATGGTACATGTCGACCTTTGATTAATCATAGTTTCTTGATCCTCGAGTTGGTGATTATAACAAATGACATTGATGACTCTTCATCAATTCATTTGAGCATGGCCATGCATTTCTTGATCACACTTGTCAAGAGGCCCAAATGATATCTCTCTCACTTAAGAGAGGTACAAATTCCATCTATGTCATTCACATCCCTCCGCATGATTCATTTGATGTCCAACATAAGGTATTTGTTATTCGGTTAAAATAACTTAGTCTAATATCAAAACACGAATTCCTCATGTAGGGAACCATGATGACTTCAGGTCAAAGGACTAAAGTCAAACCATATTGAGAATCACTAATGACATGAAACCATGTAGTATTCTCTTTTGGGTCGATCGATATATGTTCTCTAACATATATCTATGTTTATGATTTGATATCTCATATCCATGATCGATAAAAGCGTGATCATCAATCGAACACATACTAGCCTTAATTCATTATTGTTCCACCAATAATGATCGACTAAGGACGATCTAGAATAGTATTATAACACTTATGGTTTCTTATCAAGTCACATACTTGATGACATAAGTTTAATACCATTCATGGAATGTAAATCACATTACATAAATGAAATACGTGCATATATGAAACGGAATACCTCATAATATATTATTAACAAATCATAATGTTAATACATGAATCACAAATGTTCATTGGCCTAGGGCACACTAATAACAGATAGCAGAGGCTGATGTACCTAAGAGTGCATTTAGGAGTAGGTATGGACATTTCGAGTTTCTAGTGATGCCGTTTGGGTTGACTAATGCCCCGGCAGCCTTCATGGCCTTGATGAATAAGGTATTTCAGCCCTACCTGGATCAGTTTGTTATTGTATTCATTGATGACATCGAGGACCAGACAGGATCATGCTGAACACTTGAGGATTATCTTACAGACTATGAGAGAGAGACAGCTGTATGCCAAATTCAGTAAGTGAATTTTGGTGGATCGAGTGATCTTTTGGGGCACATAGTGATTGGAGAGGTATCTGAGTTGATCCTAGTAAGATTGAGCGATCTTTGCAGTGGGAGGCTCTAGGAATGTGTCGAGATTCGGAGTTTCCTAGGATTAGCGGGTTACTACCGAGGTTTGTCGAGGGTTTTAATTGATCTCACCCCTCGACAAAGCTTTGAGGAAAAATGTACCGTTCTAATGGTGAGGAGTGTCGGAAGAGCTTTGAGGAGCTCGAACATCGGTTGACTCTCGCACGGTGTTAGCTATTCCATTCGGACGGGAGGATTTGAGGTTCTGATGATGCATTGCATCGAGGATGGGTTGTGTTACGATGCGGCATGGGAGAGTGATTGCATATGCTTGAGGCAGTTGAGAGCTCATGAGGTAAACTATCCGATCATGATTTGGAGATAGCTGCGATAGTTTTGCCCTCAAGATTTGGAGACATTATCGTATGGTGAGACATTCCGGATCTTTCTTGATCATAAGAGTCGAGGTATTCTTGAGCCAAAGAGAGTTGAATTTGAGACAGAGGAGATGGCTTGAGTTGTTGAAGGACTATGATTGTACTATTGAATATCCCCTGGGAAAGCCAATGTAGTGGCAGATGCTCTGAGTCGGAGGTCGCATATGAGTCTGCTCGGATCTGGGCATTGAGTTACCTAATTTGATTGATTGAGAGCCTTGAATGTACAGTTGAATCTGGGCGCGGGATGGAGTGTTATTAGCTACTTTGAAGTTGAGACCGATGCTCTTGGGCGGGATCGGAGAGTTCAGGACAAGGATCCTGTTATAGTGAGACTGATTGAGAAAGTAAAAGCTGATTTGAGTTCTGAGTTTGAGTTGAGAGATGAGACCTTATGGTTGGGACAGAGGCTCTCTGTACCTGATGTGGATAATTTGAGATGAGAGATATTGGAGGAGGCTCATATGGCCGCATATGCTATACATTCTGGTACTACTAAGATGTATAACACTCTTAAGCAACATTTCTGGTGGCCTGGCATGAAAAAGCAGGTAGCGGAGTATGTTTTGAGATGTATGACGTGCCCGGCGAGTTAAGGTGAGCACCAAGCTCCAAGATGGAAAGCTTCATTCGTTGCCTATTCGAGTGAAAATGAGCAATTACCATGGATTTCATTATGGGATTGCCTAGGACGTCGAGGCAGCATGATGCTATCTGGGTCATAGTGGATCGGTTGACTAAATCGGCCCATTTCACGCGATGAGGAGAACAATACTATGGATCAGTTGGCCCGAAGTATGTGGTGAGATAGTGAGGCTGACGAGGTCCCATGTCGATAGTGTCGACGAGGATCCCAGTTTACTTGAGGTTTTGGCGAGTTTGCGATGCTGCTATGGGTACTAGGCTGAATTTGATCTGACATTTCATCCTCGAACGGATGGGTAGAGTGAAAGGGCGATTAAGGCATGGAAGATATGCTTGGGCTTGTGTATTGGAGTTTAGAGGAGCATGAGATCGATATATAGCTCGATTGAGTTTGCATATAACAACCATTATCACGATAGTATCGGGATGGCACCTTATGAGGCATTGTATGGGCGTAGTGTAGATCACCGTTGTATTGGGATGAAGAGGGTGTCGGGATGATTGAGGTCGAGTTGATTCGAGGACACCGTGGATAAGGTGAAAGCGATTGAGGCCGAATTAAAGCGGCTCAAGACAGACAGAAGAGCTATATGGATCAGCATAGGAGGGACATTGAGTACAATGTGGGCGACAGAGTGTCAATAATGATTTTTCAATTTTGGAGAATTTTAGGAAATTTTCTAGAATTTTTCGGGGTTAAATTCCGGACTAGAAAAAATACCGAGTGACAGACCAATGGGTCAAGGGTAGTAGAAATTATGGATATGTGGCTATAGGGGTATTGGACAAGTGTTAGTTGTTGGAATTTATTAATTGATGAAGAGTTAGTGAAGGCTTGACACATGACATGATATTAGCCATGTATTTATTTAAGTTGTCTTCTTTAAGCTTAGTCAGTTTCACACACTCACGACGCTCTCTCATATTGGAAGCTTTTGGTGATTTTTTTTCTTCCATTTTCGTGGCTTCTCTTCTTCCCTTTCTTGGTGAGCTTTGATCACTTTAGTTCCTTTGTTGTTGAACATCCTACACCTTTTCCACCTTGTTCTTCTTTCCATCAAAGAAGTTGTTCTCTTTCCAACCCTAGAGATGGTGGTCTACGTGGGTGGTGGAGCAAGCTAGGTCTTGGAGTTTTCCTTGAAGAATTTGGAGATTTAGTGACTTAATTAGGTAAGTTTCATGTTGCTTGTTATATGTATGGTTATTTGAAGCTAGCATGATGAGAAGGTGAGGATTGGGTGTTAATGGAGTATGTGTTTATTAATAGTTGGTCATACTTGTGTTTTGAGTGTATATGTTGAGCCTAAGTGAATGTATGAATGATCTAGTAACTTATTTCTTTTTCATTAGGATGCTTATGCATGTGGAATTGGTATTAGAAGTGATAGGAGTTAAGTTGAAGATGAAAGCTAGAAAATGGATATTGAACCTATTGCAATGTTTTGATCATAACTCATTGTGTAGGTAAGCAAATGGGTTGCGGTTTGTGCCCAATTAAACTTGAGCTTGTTGGCTACAATTTTGTGTGAAATAGGTGTTGTTAAATTGTAACTCTAAAAGGTCGAATTTTTTCATGGAACGTTACTTCTGATGGCTGGAATGAATAGTAACCGAACCACATAACCTAAAGTTTTGCTGATTTTTCTAGATTAATGTACAAGGAATTGATGAGAATGGTCTTCATGAAAGTTGAAGCATATTAATTTAGCTTTCCATTCCCACTGATTTCGCTATTTTTTGAGATGTAGATTGGGAGTTATGAACTGTTTACTCTTGACTGGTTTTGAGCATTTTTGTGGAAACCTAGACTAAGTGTGGATTTGGTGCACATTCTGATTAGTAGCAATTTTAGCGATTTCTTTGGATTGAATTAGCTTGAGTGATCTTCTGAAGAGTTTTAGAGGAAACATTTATCTTGAAAATGGTATATAGAATGTAATTTTTGGAGATCAGATTAGGGAGTTATGCCCTGTGGAAGTTGGCATGTTGGAGAAAGTTTTCCAGATTTGTTATGGGAGCAATGTAAGTCGACTTGTACCTTGATGAAATCGACTTATTCATATCTGATGAGAGTAAGTCGACTTGTATTCTCAGATAAGTCGACTTGTATTGACCTTTTTCCATTCTTTTGCTTATAACTTGTCCGTCCGATGTCCGATTGACCTGATTCTTGAGGCATCGGATTCGTGAGACATTGAATTTCATTTCATGGGAAATTGGGAATTTTTAGACGGAAAATTGATGTGGGACCGAGTAATAGTTATGTGACCACTGTTTTATTTATTTTTTGACCGATTGAGGACCGAATTGAGTAATTTCGGTGCCGTTAGATTTCTAATTTTTAGACGGATTTTTATGATAGAAAAAAAAGAGATTAGGGTCGGGAATTCATGAACATGCATATTTCACCTACATGTGCATCAGTACTAGTTCGAATTAAATATTTAGTGACTTGTACCTTCTCTGATTCTTATAGAGGCCCAAGTGGAGCGTCGTTCGAATCGACGGGCAAAAACTTCCAGTATTAGCTCGAGTAATAGGTGAGTAACCTGGGTGGTTACCTCGATCTCGTGTTCTTGTGACTTATTTGCCCTACGGGGATTACTTGGATTACGTGTTATTGACTGTAAATTACTACTCATTGGGAATTCTAGACTGTTATGTAACTGTTCAATTGAACATGTGCACTCATGCACAGATGCATAAACTGATAAAGAATAAATGTGAACCGAGTAAATCGATATCGTCTGCGAGCCTAGAGCTCAAAGGGAGATAATTCTCCCTAGACGCGTCTACTGACTACTGAACACTGCTAAAGCACTCGG
This sequence comes from Erythroxylum novogranatense, assembly GCA_029891385.1. NCBI lineage: Eukaryota > Viridiplantae > Streptophyta > Magnoliopsida > Malpighiales > Erythroxylaceae > Erythroxylum > Erythroxylum novogranatense. Next base: position 31,697,145 of record CM057228.1, read on the forward strand.
TCACAATACTGTAATAAACTCGAAAAGAGTCACATGTGCATTGCATACTGGACTGAATAATTGACATGGTACTTGTTGTATGTATCTTTGTAATATGATTATAATCGTTTTACATTTCTGGTAGTGTTGTATGCCTATTCTTGTGATTGTATTAGCATTGTAATTGTATGATTCTTGGATGCATCTTGTATCATGCTTATGTGATGCATGAATTGGGAGAACCATCGATGATGGTTTCTCATTGAGTTATAAACTCATCCAAAATTGCAATCTATTTTCGGGCTTAAGTGTGAGCAGATAGCTCCTCGGGAATTTGTAGGCCGTGTCTTTGTGGATTGGCGAGAGAGGCAATGGCTCAAAAGTCGGTCAGCTGGGCTTTCTTTTGGAGACTTATAGTTAGATATGTTCTTTGTACATTACTGTATGGTACGTAGTGTACGGTGTTTTGGAACATGAACAGACTGAAAATACTGACAGTTTGTAAATTTCTGAATTTTGAGTGAATGAAATGAAATCCAGTTTGGTTTTAAAAAGTTGTCAATTTCTTCGTACTGCTTTATGATTGTGATGTCATGAGGAGTTTAGTGGTAGTTGTCAGTAGTGGTCTCTTATCGTAGGATATGTACGGAATGACCTACGGGTATTCCGGTGGGTACTCTATGGTAAGGCGCTACACATACACTCCAATTGCTACATATTGATTCAGCGATGAGAAATAGCTACTGTGACTTGCTTTTTACTAGCCCAAGATATCAAAGATGAACCTAAAATGACATAATCCACTAGTACTTTTCTATCAATTCTACAGCCGCCATGATCAAGCATCACTATAAGCATACAAATCAAAGGATTCCTGTTTGGGATACCATAAACCATGATTGACAGTTCTACTCAAGTATCTAAATATTCTTTTACAAGCACTCAAATGAGAAATATTGGGGCAAGATTGAAATCTAGCACAAGACATGTGGCAAACATGATGTCGAGTCTAAAGCGATTAAATACAAAGAGAGCCGATCATACCTCTATAGAGTTTTGATCGACATCTTCTTCATGTTCATGTTTTTCCAAGACCAGATTTGTTGCCATTGGTGTTGCTGCCACTTTGCATCCATCCATTTTAAACTTCTTAATAAGTTCCTTGGTATACGTCGATTGGTGGATGAAAATGCCATTTTGTTGTTGCTTGATTTGCAATCCAAGAAAGAACTTGAGTTCCCCCATCATGCTCATTTCAAATTCGCCTTGCATTAAATCACTAAATTCTTTACACAAAAATTCATTAGTAGCACCAAACACAATATCATCAACATAAATTTGACAAATAAGCATATCCTTGTCAACATGTTTAATGAATAAAGTATTATCGATCTTACCACGAACATACCCATGTTGAGTTAGAAAAGTACTTAACCTTTCATACCATGATCTAGGTGCTTGCTTCAATCCATAGAGTGCCTTCTTGAGTTTGTAGACATAATCCGGATGCTCATGATCTTCAAATCTCGACGGTTGTTTGACATAGACTTCCTCTTGAATATACCCATTGAGAAATGCGCTCTTGACGTCCATTTGATTTAATTTGATCCTTTTATGAGGCCTTAAAGCACATAGTAGCCTTATTGCCTCAATCGAGCCACAGGAGCATATGTCTCATTGTAATCAAGACCTTCTTCTTGATAAAATCCTTGAGCCACTAACCTTGATTTATTTTTAATCGCTTCACCATTCTCATCATATTTAATCCGATTTACCCACTTGACTCCAATAATAGTCTTGTCCTTTGGTGGAGCCACCAAATCCCATACATCATTACGCTTGAATTGATTTAGCTCTTCTTGCATGGCTAATAACCAGTTTTCATCTTTAAGAGCTTCTTCTATATTCTTGGGTTCTACTAAAGAGATGAAGGCTGAATTGCTCATATTCTCATAGACATTTCTCCTGGTTCTCACACCATCATTTAAATCACCAATGACTTGCTCCATAGGATGGTTCTTTGCTTTTGCCCATGACTTAATGTCGGGTACATGATTTTCTTCATCTAAACTCAGTTCCTCAATCTTAGATTCAATTTCTTCAACTTTATTACCTGAACTTCCTGCATCATCATCAAAACAAACCTTTCTCGGGGGTGAAATCATATCATCAAATTTAACATGAATACTTTCTTCAACACATTTAGTCCTATTATTATAAACTTTAAAAGCCTTACTAGATTGAGAATAACCAATAAACACACCAACATTAGATTTTGAATCAAATTTCCCTAAATTGTTCTTTCCATTATTATGAATAAAAACTTTACAACTAAAAGGATGAAAATAAGAAATGTTGGGTTTCTTACCTTTCCAAAGCTCGTATGGTATCTTATTTTTGTCTCTTCGTAAATGCACCCTATTGATGACATAGCACGTTGTATTGACTGCTTCCGCACAAAATGTTTTAGGAAGACTGTACTCATTTAACATAATCCTGCTCATTTCTTCAAGAGAGCGATTCTTCCTTTCTACTACACCATTTTGTTGTGGAGTTCTTGGTGTCGAGAAATTGTGTTCCATTCCGTATTTGTCACAAAGACTTTCCAATGGTTCACATTCAAATTCACCTCCATGATCGGTTCTAATTGTAACAATTGACAAATTTTTCTCATTTTGAACCAATCTACACCACTTGGTAAATTCGTTAAAAGCATCACTTTTATTAGCAAGAAATCTCACCAAAGTAAATCTAGAAAAGTCATCCACAATCACAAGGACAAATAATTTACCACTAAGACTAGCATGTCTAGATGGCCCAATTAAATCCATATGAACATGTTCAATAATTCTAGATGTGCAAATTTCTTTCTTTGGTTTGAAAGATTCTCTAACATGTTTGCCTTTTAAACACGATTCACACAAGTGATCTTTAACAAATTTGATTTTAGGCAATCCTCTCACTATGTCATTTTTCGAAAACTTAGAAATTAGAGGCAAAGGAGCATGTCCTAATTTTCTATGCCATAAAAATGCATTTTTTTCTAATGTCACCAAACACTTTTCATTAAACGAACTATCATCATGTAAATCAACAATGTATGTATTTCCATGTCTTAAACCAATGAAAGCTACATGACCATCCTTCTTAACCATGCAATGTGATGATTCAAAACTTACATTAAAATTCATATCACAAAGTTGAGAGACACTTAACAAATTATGTTTCAACCCATCAACAAGCAAAACATTGTCAATGGTTGGCAAAGGTTCCTTACCCACTTTACCAATTCCAATGACCTTTCCTTTGTTGTTGTCTCCAAAAGTGACATAACCTTGATTCTTTGGTTTGATTTTCGCAAAAAGGTTCTTGTCTCCACTCATGTGTCTTGAACATCCGCTATCGATGTACCAAGTGCTTGACGGCCTTTCATCCCTTGCTTGTACCTACAATATCAACGTTCTTTCTTCTTATAGGTACCCAAGCCATTTTGGGTCCATTTTGGTTAGCCATATAAACCACATTAGGTGGTGTTGTGCCTTTAATTACCCAAATTTTCTTAACCTTAACACATCTTCTAGTACTCTTGCAAGCAATTTCTATATGACCATCTTTCAAGCATCTAGCACATTGAGCGATTTTTTCATCCTTAGTAAATTTAGAAATTAACGAACAATCTCTATCAAAAGGATCATATCCTAATCCATGTTTAGAAATTGAGTATCTTTGCAACAATAACAATTTTTCAAAATTTTCGTTTCCATTCACAAATTTTCCAACCACATACGAAAATTCTTTTCTAAGTCTATCAAGCTCACAAAAAAGTTTTTCCTTTTCAATAAGGCATGCAGAATGATCTTCCTTTGGACTATCTAAATCATCAATTGTTTCATGTAAGGTACTGTTTTCAGCAAGCAATTCTCGTATTTTCTTTCTTAATTTTTTGTTAATCTCAATAGCTTCTTCAAAATCAGCTTGTAAGGTACCAAAAGAATCTCTTAGATCTTGGTCATTGAAAGTTACCTCATTTTCATCATCACTTGATGAACTTTTTGCCATAAGTGCCAAGTTGTTTTCATCATCGCTTTGGTATGCTTCCTCATCATCACTCCAAGTTGCTACCAGGCTAGTTTTTCTTTTTCCTTTGTCGTATTTGTCATTTTTCTGGAAGTTTGATGTGGAGGATGAGCTTTTGCATTCTCTTGCGAGATGTCCCCGTTTTTCACATCTCCAACATTCTTCATTTCCTTTCTTTTCGTCATAGCACTTGGATTTTCTTTCAAATGCAAATATTTTCTTTTCTCCATTTCTTCCACTATTTAATTCCTTCCTACGATTTCTGAGAAGTCCTTTGAATTTTCTCAAATTTCTAGCGTACATTGCTATCTCCTCGTCTTCCTCCTCTTCATCTATTTCTTCATGACTTTCATCAACAGAAGAAGTATTAGCTTTTAAAGCAATAGATTTTTGTGGCTTACCTCTACCTCCTCTGGATTTGAGATAAATCTCATAGTTGATAAGTGATCCCACCAAGGCGTTGAATTCCAGGTGATTGAGACCCTTGGACTCCATAATGGCGGCGACTTGTGAGTCCCATTCCTTTGGTAGTGAGCGAAGAATTTTTTTTACCTTCTCGCTGTCCGTCATATGCTTTCCAAGGTTGCCTAATACATTTATGATCTCTGTAAAACGATCAAGCATAGTAGAAATAGACTCACCTTCTTTCATGACAAACATTTCATAGTCATGAAGTAGTATGTTGATCTTTGTCTCTCAGACTTGGTCGGTTCCTTCATTGTAATATCCCGTTACCGATGCGATGAGCATATTGGCACGGGTAGTGTCGTGATTGCATATTTAGTGATCGAGTGTTTTGTGGCCTTTGAGATAGATCATTTTGCACATGCATATACATAGTGACATGCATTCATGATTGTTTCAGCATTTAAATTGTGATTATGAGTTGAATTGTGAATTTTGAGATAATTGAGTTAGATTTGATTTTAGTGAAATTAGGGATAATTTGAGTAGAATAGTAGAATTAGAGTGAGAATTGAATTTTAAAGAATTGGAAATTGAAAATTGAGTATGAGATCGAGTGTTTTATATTTTTGAGGAATTATGAGAATTTCTCTGGAATTTTTAGAGTTATGTGTTCGGACCGGGAAAATGACTTAGAGACTGATGATTGTGATTCCGGTTTCGAAAGTGAGTGGTAAATGGCTTGGAAAATTTAGATTTGTGAGTTTAAGAGTTATTGTGAAGTGCCATTGAAATTTAGAGACTGAGATTGAATGAATTTGAGGGCTGTGATTTATAGGTTTAAATCAGCTATATATATATAGACCTTATGTTTGAAAGAGGAAGACATTTTTCTCCTAGGGCACGAAACTTCTTCTTCTTCTCGTGGGTATCGTTGATCTTGCTTTCCTTGGAGAGTTTGCTTGTTTCCTTTCTCCTTGTGGTTGGAGAGTTGTTAGAAGCCTGGAGTTGTGTTGGTTGGCTTAGATTGAGGAGTTTATCGTGAGTGAGAGAGCTTGAGAAGTTTTCGGAGATTCTAGGGTTACCGTGCGATTCCGTGATTTGGTAAGTTTATTGTGTTTTAATGTTGTATTTATGGCATTTATGGCATTTAATGTGTTAGCTGGGGTAGTTGAATGTGTTTTATGAAGGTTTTAAGAGTATTAATGGCAGAAATGACGATCGGAGAAGATGATTGGGTAGCACGTTGCGACGTCTGTAATGGGGCCATGCCGCGGCGAGAAAAGGCGTGTTCGCCGCGGCGAGCCGCTTGAGACATCGCGGCGAGCAAGCAATTTAGACGCCGCGACGAGTGATTGCTAGGCGCCGTGGCGAGGCGCAGAAGAGTTGTTCGTCGCGACGAAAGTTCCGACGCTTGTGATGGCGTCCTTTGTCTTGCCATGCGAGAACATGGGTCTCGGCGAGGACATAAATTTTAGAGAAATTGAATTGGTTTTAGGGTATATCTTTTAGTGTAGACCTCCAATTGGGGTAATGCAGGTTGTTATGATCTAGAAAAGAGGTCTTTGAGTGAGGTAAATTATAAGAGTTCGAAATTAAATTAGCGAGTTCTCAATCATAGAAAAAGAGCTGATTCTGGTTCCTTAAGTGACCTAAGAGTTATGTATTATCAATTGGAGTATAATTAGAGTTTAAATGAGAGATTTGTGAAATTTATGGATGTTATTGACCTAGTGAGTAGTGAATTTTGGTTGTGAATCGAGAGATAGCGGAATGGGACTAAAGAGCTAGAAAATCATGATCATGCATCATATAATTTTAAATGTGAGACATGTGCATTAGTGAATCTTACTGATTGAGCATATAGTGATGAGAATGCGTTTGTATTGTTATAGAGGCGCCTTTGGATTGTCAGGCCACGGACATTGCTGGTACTTCCAGGCAGTAGCTCGGAAGTTACAGGTGAGTAACCTAGTTGGTTCCTCGATCTTTGTGTGATAATCTGTACTGTGAATGTGTGAATTAATTGTCAATGTGAGTGATACAAATGTGCTTCAAATATGAGTAAGTATTCTGATTTTGAGTGATTGTACTGAATGTGTTGCTAATGTGAATACTTGTGATTATGAATCAGTGTATAGTATTACGAGTAAGTGTTCTGATCGTGACAAGTGAGTGAAGTGATAATATATGTGTTAGTGAATGTGCAAGTATTAGTGCATGCTAGGCGTGATTATAAAGGTAATTAAGCAGTTGTATTTGAAGCATTCAATGTATGCGAGCTTTAAGCTCGAATACCAGTGAATAGGCCTAAGGCCAAAAAGGAAAATAGTGCATACCCAGAGGGCTCGCCTATCCCTAAAGTGAGTGGGTAGTAGTGCATACCCAGAGGGCTCTCCTACTTGTCGAAATTGTGATCTTTGTGAAAAGTGCCCTAATCGGGAAAGTGTTAACGCTCAGTCACAACAATGACATAAAATGAGAAATTGCATACATTATGCATTTGACTACGTAGTGAAATTGAGAATGGGTGTGATGTATGAAAATTGCGAAGTGATATGTTTGAGTTATGTTATCGTATAAATATGTCGAGCCTCGACCCGGAGACCGGACCCCAACTGTTGGATCCCGTTACCGGAGTCCAACTCTTGAACCGTAAAACATGACGTTTGATCATCTTGCCTTGTAGTGTTCATTTCATTTAACCCTAATTTCAAATTGATTTCTCTTGTAAATCATAACCTTATGAATCTTGTTTTATTTAAGACAAGAATCGCTTCAATCGGATGTTATATAACTCAAGATACACACAAAAAACCAAAAAGAGTTCATACCCAAAGCATGCGCTCTTAATTGACCTCTCACTTGCTTTAATGCAAACCTCCTCAATTAACTCCAAATGATACCAAATTTTATGTAGTGAAAGATATATGTCTTATAAATCTAATGGTTCAAACCTCACCTCAATTGGAGGTCGAATGAGTGTTTTATGTCCAAAAGAATAGACTATGCTCACTCCCAAAATCAAATTGAACATCTTTTTGCGAAAATGCCATAACTTTCACTATCGATGTCGGAATGACTTCGTTCTTGGACGGTTAGAAAATAGACATCTAGGGCTACAACTTTTTTGAAGACCAAAATTTGAAATTCTATCATTATCGGGTTACATGGACCGTGAGAAAATCACACAGTCTGTGTGAAAATTCACACAGGCTGTGTAATTTTCTGCTACTGCATCTCCATGCACCATGGATTTACACAGTCTGTGTGAAAATTCACACAGGCTGTGTAACCCACTGCCACTGCCGTCTCCCTACACCAGAAATTTAACAGTCTGTGTGAAAATTCACACAGTACATGTAACCTTATCGCTGCGTCTCTACACGAGAAAATTACACGATGCATGTGAAAATTCACACAGTGTGTAACTTTCTACCAACAACCACATTTCACTCTCTAAACCCTCTTCAATCCAAGTACCTACATAAAAATTAAATCCTCCATATCCCACAACACATAACAACCTAATTATCCCAATGGATTTTCAATGGCAACAACACACTCCTAGCATTCTATTGAGCCCAAACCATAATGATCTTGTCTGATCACTCATGCAAAACTTATTAACCATAACTTGATCACATTCTTACTTCTACATAACACTCATCAATCACAACTCTATATCGTCTTCACTTGAACTAAACATGCATTTCTACCCATGGATTCCAAAGCCATTTCATGCAACTTTGGATACTATGCTTAAACATGATAATAAATGGTTTTGAGAGACCATAATAAATCGTAATTCATGCATCTCATTCACATTCAAAACAAGTAGCTTACAATGCTTTAGTGGGCATTTCAAGCCCTTTACAACAGTTCAAAATAAACTTCCAAATGCTACTGTTTTCTTAAAATGCATCTAAAGCATCGTTTACAACAATTGACTTGAAATACATCAAAACATAATCTTGGGTATGCCTTTTATGCTCGTTCCTCGAGATCGGGCTCTTCACTTTGGAGATGGGGCGGGAAGGTGGGGTGAGCTTTCACTCGAGGTAACACGTTTATATTTATACTACTAAGCTGAATCTATTCATTACTCATCTTGTTGGCAATATTCTCATCAACAAAACATCTGACTTGCATTTAAGTGAATTCATCGAGCTAAAAGCATAATTTCATGATTCATGCATTCATCATTCTTACAAACATATGCTAACACGTAAACACATAGCTGATGGTTTGAAAATTCCACGGATTCTTGATGAACTACACAAGTGTAGTCATATCTTGAGAGTCAAAAGGAACATCCTATGCCATAATCAGGCCAAAGTGAAGGCTATCTTGGTCGGCGTCTTGCGTGACTTTCTTGGTGAACTTAACTAACCCACATAACACTGAATTTCATGCATAAAATTGGACTTTTCTTGTCCACTAGCTGATTTTCTGAAAATGGATTTTCATGCAATCCAATTAGCTAATTCTCTGGAAAATGCTTTTTATGCTTAGCTCGAATGTCATAAACTCACTAATATTCATGCTCATTCAATTCATGACTTTATCAAGCAATGTCAAGCAATGTCATATCTGTCAAGTTCTCATATAATGGCATTCATACATCTATTATACTCAATCAAATCATCACAAAGTAATTTGAAAGAACATAATTTCTTTAATTAAGGTAGTATTTATCACTTACTAGCATAAAGATAAAATGAAACCCACCTTATACTTGCTAAATCCTTCTAAATGAAGCTCCTCCTCTTGCTCCTCTCCTCTCTCTTGCTCTATTTCAAGAGAAATAAAACCCACTTCAACAATAGCTTCAATTGAAAATCCACATAACTACTTTCATGCAATTGACTTAAGAATCACTAAACCCATTCCATTCTTAGTCTTCCTAACTCAAAGCCCAAGTAAAAACTAAACTTTAAACTCATGGCTTACCTTGAATCTCTACTTAACCAAGTGATTTCTTGGTTCAAAGTGAAGCTTAGACTCTCTTCCACACTTTTCCTTCTTGAACTTTCTTCAAAAACCTCTTGAATCTCTTGGAAAATCAAACCCTAGCCAAGCTTCTTCTCTTTTTCTCCTCTTCTCCCCATTTCCACGATACTTCTCACCCTCTCCCTCTCTATTTTCATAAGTCCCTCTTCTTTCTCTCCTAACTCATTTAATTCTTCCCCTTTTATACTTCTACTTAAGTCACTTAAGCTCATCAAGCCCTAAGGCCCATTTGCCTAACTCATTTCCTCTTCTTCTTACTTTACAACCTAACTCACTTAAGTCCACTTCATTTCCTCTTTCTTTTCCCATTTCCTCTTTAGGCCCAAAGCCCATTTGACCATTAATACACTTAACCTAACACATTTAATTTCATTAACTCACCACCTAACATTTTAATGCTACCACATATTAATTAATGACACCTTAATTAATGCTAATCTAACTTAATCAATTTAATCTAATCATGCTTAATCTTAAAAATTTTTTTTTGGGGCTAACAAAATATGTAAATTGTGTACAGTGTTCTAAATTGCGTTAAAGTGTACTATGCGATATATATTATGTGTATATGTATGAGTTGGGTGAACCATCGATGATGGTTTCTCACTGAGTTCGCAAACTCACCCAACATTGCTAATATTTTTCAGGGCAGCGTTAGTAGGTTTCTAGCTCCCCAGATAGACATTTTCCTGCTGTGCGAGTTCTTGGACAAGTGAAGTGATGGCACACAGGTCGGTCAGCTGGGGCGACTTTTGAGAATGACCTAGTGTAGACGTCTTTATCAGTTTCCTTTTTGGGTTATTGTATTGAGACTTTAGGGGACTGATAGACTTGTCTATATTTTGGATTGATATTATGCAATGAAATTGGAGTTTTAAATTTTAGTGATTTGTTTATTGCGGTTTTATTATATTGATGCCATGCGAGTATTTAGTGATAGTTGCGAGCGGCAGCACTTTCTCGCTGTGGGATATGTGTCGGTACGACCCACGGGCGTCCCGGTGCGTACCCTACGGTAAGGGGGCGCTACATTAGGTGGTATCAGAGCATGGTTTGGCATCTTTTGGGCATAGTGCATTTTAGGCTTGAATTTGGTGAGAAGCGGTTGATCGATTCTTATTGTAGGTCATCCGTTCTTGGAAGCAAGTGGATCGACCGGTGACCTAGGATCGTGGGAGCTAATAGAGTCCCCACGTGCCTCGTTCTCGATGAGTTGCCTCCAGGAGTTTCCGTGAGGCGGAGAGGAGGTATGATAGGCTAAATGGCGAGGGAGCGGTTGACTTCTATGGCGGCAGAGCCTGCGGGTGAGGATGGTTAGAGAGGACGAGAGAGTCCTCGATCGGATGGATGTGACTCGAGGCGCTTTGACTATCACGATGTCTTTGCTTGAGGTTGGCTTTTCGGTGGTGGAAGGCGATTCGGCGATTCTTCAAGCCTGCGTGTTGACTTGGGATGATTTTACGAGGGCATTCAAGGATAATTTCATGCCCAGGTGTATTTAGAGATGAAGATGCAAGAGTTTCTTGGTGAGACGAGGGGTTGATGTCGATGGCGGACTATGAGGTCGAGTTCAATGAGTTGTCGACTTATCGTCTGCTTTGATTGCTTGAGTCGGCGGTGTCGGAGGTTTGGCGGACTCAATATGGAGATCTGTGCAGATTGGCCCGATCGGATATGGGTACATTTATTGGTGAGGCGGCATTTGTCGGATAAGCGATTCTTTGAGACGAGTAGAGTTGAGTCTGGTCAGGGCCCCAGTGGTAAGAGACCGAGTGGCAGTCAGGGTAGCGAGAGCCGAGGATTGAGTAAGCATCAGAGCAGGACCTTTAGGTCGTCTGGAGGAGGTAGACAGTCCAGATTTGGGCAGAGGGGCAGATTTGCTCAGTCCAATGGTGGCCGTAGCGGGGCTAGAGGTTAAGGTCAGATGATCCCGCTATGTGAGTATTGTGAGAGGAGACACAGTGGGGAATGCTGGAGGTTTACCGGAGCATGTCTCAAGTGTGGTTCCATGGACCATCAACTCAAGAGTGTCCTTTCATCTTTGTAGAGGCCCGGTCATTCACGATGGTAGATCGGCGGTGTTACCTCGGTCTGTGAGCCGTGGGGTGGATCTGGATGGAGAGGCAAAGGTCAAGGCGAGGCCGAGTGAGGATCTGTAGTGAGTCTGAGGACGAGTAACAGCAAGATCCCTGATAGAGTCTATGCTATGACTCGGCAGGAGGCTCATGAATCTCCAGATGTTGTTGCGGGTATGCTTTCGATTTCTGGCTTTGAGGTTTATGCATTGATGGATCCTGGATCCACTCATTCTTTTATTGCACCGCATGTGGCATGTAGATTGCATTGTGATAGGGAGAGACTGCAGTGTGGGTTGCAGGTGAGTAAGCCTTTGGGTAGTACTACTGCCTTAGGTGAGGTCTGCAAGGGGTGCCCGATAGTGATTGATCAGGCAGAGTTGAGTGCAGACCTAATAGTTTTGCCCCTGAGAGAGATTGATCTGATTCTAGGGATGGACTGGCTTACTGCGCCTAGGGCTGTGATGGATTGTTATACCAAGGAGGTCCTGTTAGATTCTCCTGGATAGCCTAGAGTTATTTTTTGAGGTATTAGTCAGGCAGTGCCAGCTATGATGATCTCGTTTGTGAGTGCCCTGAGGTTGATGCAGGGAGGTTGTGAGGCCTATTTGGCACATGTGATTGATTCTAGGGTTGAGCAGAGGTTGCAGGATGTTCCCGTGATTAGGGAATTTTCGGATGTGTTCCCCGATGAGTTATCGGGTTTGCCATCGGATCGGGAGACGGAGTTTGAGATTGACCTCGTTCAAGGTACTGCTCCTATATCTATACTTCCATATAGGATGGCACCGGTGGGCCGAGGGAGCTTAAGGCTCGATTCTGGGAGTTGTTGGATAAAGGGTTTATTAGACCCAGTGTTTCACCGTGGGGAGCTCCAGTGTTGTTCGTGAAGAAGAAGGATGGGACTTTGAGGCTGTGCATCGATTATAGGCAGCTCAATCGGGTTGCTGTCAAGAATAAGTACCCACTGCCTAGGATCGATGATCTATTTGACCAGTTGCAGGGAGCTCAGGTATTTACTACATTGGATCTGCGATCAGGGTATTATCAGTTGAGGATTGCAGAGGACGATGTGCCTAAGAGTGCTTTCAGGAGCAGGTATGGACATTTCGAATTCTTAGTGATGCCGTTCGGGTTGACCAATGCCCCGGCAGCCTTCATGGCCTTGATGAATAGGGTATTTCAGCCCTACCTGGATTAGTTTGTGATTGTGTTCATTGACGATATTTTAGTGTATTCGAGGAGTAGACAGGGCATGCGAGCATCGAGGATTATGTTGCGAGATCATGAGAGAGAGGCGTTGTATGCCAAATTCATGAAATGTGAATTTTGGTGGATGAGGTCATTTTCTAGGCCATATTGTGTATGCGGTGAGGGTATCGGGTGGATCCTCACAAGATTGAGGCGATCTTGAATTGGGAGGTTAGAGGAACGTGTCGAGTTGAGGAGTTTCCTCGATTTAGCGAGGATATTACGGAGGTTTGTCGAGGTTTTCGGTGATCTTAGCCCTTTGACAAAACTTCGAGGAAGAATGTGGCTTTAGATGGGTGATGAGTGTCGGAGGAGCTTTAAGGAGCTTAGGCATCGATTGACTCTGGCGCGATGTTGGCTTTGCCGTCGGTCCGGAGGATTTGAGGTTTCGATGATGCTTGCAGCAGGTTTAGGTTGTGTTTGATGCGGCATGGAAGAGTTATAAGCGTATGCCTCGAGACAGTTGAGGCCTCATGAGAGGAATTATCCAGTGCATGATTTAGAGTTGGCCGTAGTAGTGTTTGCCTTGAAGATCTGGAGGCATTATTTGTATGGTGAGACATTCCAGATCTTCATGGATCATAAGAGTCTGAGATATCTGTTGAGTCAGAGAGAGTTGAATCTGAGGCAGAGGAGATGGATTGAGCTGTTGAAGGATTATGACTGCACAATTGAGTATCATCCAGGGAAGGCCAATGTGGTGGCTGATGCGTTGAGTAGGAGATCTCATGTCAGTGCAGCTCAGATTTAGATTGAGAAGTTGCCTAGCCTGATTCAGTTGAGAGCGCTTGATGTGCAGATGGATTTAGCTCAGGATGGAGTTTTGATTGCTACTCTGAGGCTGAGGCCGATGTTGCATGATCGGATAAGGAGAGTCCAGGATCAGGACCCAGTGATAGTGAGATTGATGGATAGAGTTAGAGCTGGTCAGGGTTCAGATTTTGAGTTGAGAGATGGGACTCTTTGGATGGGTCGGAGGTTGTGTGTGCCAGATGTTGATGATCTGAGACGAGAGATCCTAGAGGAGGCGCATGTGGCCACTTATTCCATGCATCCTGGCGTTACCAAGATGTATAATACCCTTAAGTTGCATTTCTGGTGGCCAGGTATGAGGAGGCAAGTGGCAGAGTTCGTTTCTCGGTGTCGGCGTGCGGCGAGTTAAGGTGAGCACGAGCCCCGATTGGGAGATTGCATTCGTTACCCGTTCCGGGTGGAAATGGGAGCTAATCACTATGGATTTTATTATGGGGTTGCCTAGGACACCGAGGCAGCATGATGCGATCTGGGTCATAGTGGACCGGTTGACCGTCGGCTCACTTCTTGCCGGTCTTGAGAATAATACTCTCGACCAGTTGGCCCGAAGTATGTGGCGAGATTGTCTTGTTGCATGGGGTCCCGATATCGATAGTGTCGAGATAGGGATCCCATTTACTTGAGGTTACGGAGGAGCCTTGATCGACTTTGAGTTCGAGGTTGAACTTTAGTACAACATTTCATCCTCAGATAGATGGGCAGAATGAGAGGACGATCAAGACTATTGAGGATATGCTGAGAGCTTGTGTATTAGAGTTCAGAGGTGCTTGGGACGATGCTTGGCTCTGATTGAGTTTGCGTGCAATAATCGATGCAGAGCGGATTGGGATGGCACCGTATGAGGCCTGTGTGTGGAGACCATGTAGATCACCTCTTTCTTTGGGATGAAGAGGGAGAGGATGCTTGAGGGCCCCGAGTGATCTAGGATCTGATGGATAAAGTGAGAATGATTGAAGTCGCATCAAGGACTCGGGATAGACGTAAGAGTTATGTGGATCGACATCGGCGAGAGATGGAGTCTGATGTAGGTGATGAGTCTTCCTTGAGTGTCACCTTGGAGAGGAGTCTTGAGATTTGGCCGTGAGGGCAAGTTGAGTCCCGGTATATCGGTCCGTATGAGATTCTTGAGAGGATTGGACCGTTGGCCTATAGATTAAGCGTTCTTGAGTGAGATGTCCCAATTGCATGATATTTTTCATGTGAGTATGCTCCGGAGATACCGCTCAAACCCGACTCATGTGATTCCGGCTCAAGAGATTAAGATAGCTAGTGATCGAGTTATGTTGAGGAGCGGTCGTATTATCGGATCTCGGGTCAAGTAATTGAGGCGGGGTGATTCCATCGTGAAAGTCTATGGAAGAACCACTCATCGGAGGAAGCAACTTGGGAGGCGAGGAGCACATGAGGAGGCAGTACCCTCATCTGTTTGACCGGTCAGGTATGAAATTTTGGGACGAAATTTTTGTTTAGGATGGGAGAATTGTAACATCCCGTTACCGATGCGATGAGCATATTGGCACGGGTAGTGTCGTGATTGCATATTTAGTGATCGAGTGTTTTGTGGCCTTTGAGATAGATCATTTTGCACATGCATATACATAGTGACATGCATTTATGATTGTTCCAACATTTAAATTGTGATTATGAGTTGAATTGTGAATTTTGAGATAATTGAGTTAGATTTGATTTTAAAGTGAAATTAGGGATAATTTGAGTAGAATAGTGGAATTAGAGTGAGAATTGAATTATAGAGAATTGGAAATTGAAAATTGAGTATGAGATCGAGTGTTTTATATTTTTGAAGAATTATGAGAATTTCTCTTGAATTTTTAGAGTTATGTGTTGGATAGGAAAATGACTTAGAGGCGATGACCTGATTCCTGTTTGAAAGTGAGTGGTAAATGGCTTGGAAAATTTAGATTTGTGAGTTTAAGAATTATTGTGAAGAGCCATTGAAATTTAGAGATTGAGATTGAATGAATTTGAGGGCTGTGATTTATAGGTTTAAATCAGCTATATATATATAGACCTTATGTTTGAAAGAGGAAGACATTTTTCTCCTAGGGCACGAAACTTCTTCTTCTTCTCGTGGGTATCGTTGATCTTGCTTTCCTTGGAGAGTTTGCTTGCTTCCTTTCTCCTTGTGGTTGGAGAGTTGTTAGAAGCCTGGAGTTGTGTTGGTTGGCTTAGATTGAGGAGTTTATCGTGAGTGAGAGAGCTTGAGAAGTTTTCGGAGATTCTAGGGTTCTGAGTGCGATTAGTGATTTGGTAAGTTTATTGTGTTTTAATGTTGTATTTATGGCATTTATGGTATTTAATGTGTTAGCTGGGGTAGTTGAATTTGTTTTATGGAGGTTTTAAGTGTAGGAAAATCCCGGGGTGGGCATCACATGCCGAGTGCGAATTAAAAATTTAAGTCCGGGACATTCAAAGCCGTGATCCATGTGTATGTACAAACAATCAAACCATAACGACCAAAGGAGACCGTCTCTAACAGTATCCACGCAGAGGTCGGAAAACCTAACCGAACAAACTCTTTGACCCGGAATAGCTAGACTAAAGAAAAGAGTGCTAGCTCTTACCTTAGCCTTGGAGAGCAAATTAGATGAGCTTGGTGGAGCCTTGGAGAGTAGAAGCCAAGTTTGAGAGGATGAGAGGAAGATGATGGAAACAATTTCCAAAGGCTTAACCATTAAGCATTTTCGATTCTCTTCTCTTCATCACCGCATCCACTCTTTTATTGCCTTCCATATGTTTATTTAACACTTAAAACCCATATATATGCTTTGTTGATGGAGCATCCACGTATAAAGCATAAAAGTTTCTTAAAATGCTAAATAATGATTAACTTTGACTTTTCAAAGTTAACTTCTTCTCCATTTTATCTCCACCAAAATCACTTATATATTTATATATTAATTAATTATTTACTTAATTAATTAATATATATAATTCTTCAAGTGGTCGATCAAGCTGAGAATTAGGTCCTACCGCTCTATCGGCCCCATGCGAAAAATCACCGGAAGCGGTTTTCAAGAATGTCAATGTCGCGATCTCATCGGGACATATCCCAATCTCATCGGGATTCATTTAATCCTATTGCTCTCCAAATATCGGATCTCCGTCTCAAACTATTTCTGATTCTCCGAGTCACTCTAATGCGTGTGACCCATTAGGTTCCGGTTATGTTGGCCACTTAGATTAACACTTAATCTAAGCAAGTCATGAGCGGTATCTAGCAACACATCATGACCCCGATTGACCGGAAAGTAATTGGTTTGACTAATGAAACCATATCACGAACCCTTCCATAGACAATTCTGGTGCAATTAGTCCTTTCACCATGCTATACCCCACTTGGTTTGAGTATGGGCAATGTGTCAACTCTTACTAGGTGATCGATCAAATCTAGTCCAGTGTAGCGCTTCTCGTCTAGGACTCATTACTTTATATGTCCATGAAGACCATCTTCATGACATATGTATGCTCGGCGGCGCAGAGACTTAAAGTAATGATCCCGATAAGAGGCCATGGGTATCTCTTCGCTATAACAAGAAGTGGTGAATCCTCTATTGGCTACTCAATTACCTTGAATACCTCAAGTCGCACCCAATCACCACCCTATGAGCGACCTCGAAGGTAACAAGGAATGGAGTCAAAGTGCGAATCGATACAAGATATCCTTGAGTACCTCGAGTCTAAGGATACTTGCACCATTCTATGATGAGATTATCACCGACATTTGTATAGGACATCCATGTGATGATCTCATAGCAGGTCATCCAATGTACTTACTACCACTAGTAAGCATCCACATGTCAAATCTAAATATCTCAATATTTACGGTTTTACGAGATCCTTTGCTTGATCCAATCAAGGAGTTTGACATATGCTAATCTATCCGGATTAACGATGTCGGTCTCGTTAATCCTATGACTAGGATAATTTGATCTTGACATAATTGCACATGATAGGAATCTCGGTAGTATGATCGCATCATAATTTCCTTCATGCTATGTCATGTATCGAGGACTTCATTAATTTGATTAAAGATCATTATCAATTCATAATAAAATGAACATCAAATAAATGAAATATGCCTTTGCTTTATTTATTCATAAAGTGCATACATGACTATGAACAAAATGCGCTAAAGGGATTGCCTTTGGGCCTACTCTAACAATCTCCCACTTGACCTAAAGCCAATCGCCTTGGTATCTAATACCATAGCGAGTACATGAGAATCAAAATTCTTCGTGACAGCGGCTTTGTCAGCGGATCGACAATGTTACGCTCTGTGGGAATTCTCTCTATCGTGACATCACCTCGAGCAATGATCTCCGAATCAAATGGTATCGGTAGATGAGTGTTTGGACCGTTGATGAGACCTTGGTTCTTTCGCTCATGATAGCTCTATTGTTGTCACAATACAAGCTGTATGGGTCCATCACATTAGGAACCACACCAAGTTGAAATGAACTTCGATCCAAACCTTCCTTTCTTTGCGTGCGATGCGGCAATGTACTCTGCCTCGATCGTTGAATCGTGATCGTCTCTGTTTGGAACTCTTCCAACCGATCGCTCCGCCATTTAGTGTGGCAACGAACTGATTGGGACTTGGGTCGCCCTTATCAGTTAGGCGGCATCTGTATGCCCTCCACTTGAAATTTCAGCTCCATATATCAAGAAAACATCCTTAGTTCTTCGAAGTACTTTAGGATATTCTTGACAGCCACCCAAAGATGACCCTCACGGGATCCGATTGGTATCTGTCGTAACACTTAGAGCATATGATACATCGGGTCTCGTATATAGCATTGCGTATATAATAGATCCTATTGCGACGCATACGGGATCATATTCATCGCATCCTCTCATCCTGTCTTAGGACACATGGACTTGAGTGTTATCCCATGAGTAATGGGAAGAAACCCTCTCTTGGATTGCTCCATGCTAAACCTCTTTAGCACCTTGTCTATGTCGTTGATTGTGAAAGACCAAGCAACCTCTTGATCTATCTCTATAAATCTTTATCCCAAGGATATAAGTTGCTTCTCCAAGGTCTTTCATGGCAAATTGTTTGGACAACCAAATTTTACTGATTGCGGCATTGAGACATCGTTTCCTAGTAACAATATGTCATCTACATATAACACAAAGAATACGATTGCAGTTCCATTAACCTTCTTGTACACACAGTGTTCATCCGGATTTTGTGAGAAACCAAACTCTTTGATTGTCTCATCAAAACGGATATTCCAACTCCTGGATGCTTGCTTCAATCCATAAATGGATTTCTGAAGCTTGCATACCTTTTCGCCATCAGAGGAAATGAAGCCCTCAGGTTGTGTCATGTACACATCCTCAGCCAGATTTCCATTCAGGAAAGCTGTCTTCACATCCATTTGCCATATCTCATAATCATAATGAGCGGCAATGGCTAGGAGTATCCTAATGGATTTAAGCATTGCTACTGGACTGAAGGTCTCGTCATAGTCAACTCCTTGTCTTTGACGAAAGCCTTTAGCCACAAGTCTCGCTTTATAGGTAATCACATTACCATCCATGTCGGTTTTCTTCTTGAAAACCCATTTGCACCCTATAGGTTTTATCCCTTCAGGTGCATCAACCAAAGACCATACTTGGTTTTCATACATGGAATCCATTTCAGATTTCATGGCACGAAGCCATTTTAGGACTCGAACTCTTCGAACCTCTTCATAGGTGGTAGGCTCATCATCCTCTATGAGCAATCGTCATTCTGTTAGCTCACGAAATCCATATCTCTAAGAACGGTCGTATCCTACTTGACCTCGAATTTCGTGTGAAGTAGAAGGTTGAATCATTACCTCATCTCAGATGAGATACGCTTTCGAGTTGAGCGATTGATCTGCGTCATCCGAGCATCTTGAACTTCTTCAAGTTCAACTTTGCTCCCATCGTCCTCTTTTAAAAGAAACTCTTTCTCTAAAAAGACAGCATGCATCAAAACAAACACCTTTTGTTCCTCGTAAGTAGAATTGATATCCTCTTGTTTCTTTAGGATATCCTACGAACAAACATTTGTCGATTTTGCTTCGGCTTATCATTGTGTCCGCTTCACATAAGCGGACAACCCCATACTTTCAAATAAGAAGATAAGGTTTCTTGTTAGTCCACATCTCATATGGAGTAACATCAAGCTGCCTTTGATGGAACTCTGTTTAACAAGTAAACAAATTGCCTCAAGCGCATACCCCAAAAGGATTTTGGTAGCTGTAAAGCCCATCATAGATCGTACCATGTCCAACAAGGTTCGATTTCTCCTTTCTCACCATTATCTTTGTGGTGTGTAAGGAGGAGTCCATCGAGATAAAATCCCATTATCTACGAGATAATCCAAAAACTCTTGGTCTAAGTATTCACCACCACGATCGGATCGTAATGTTTGATACTTTTACCAAGTTGTTTTCTACTTCATTCTGAATTGTTTGAACTTTTCAAACGCTTGATTTGTATCTCATCGATACAAGTACCCATATCGAGAATAATCATCGATAAAGGTAATGAAGTAACAATGCAACCACTTCGCATGGATGGACATCGGACCACATACATCCGAATGTATTAGATCTAATAATCCGATCGCTCGTTCACCCTTTCCCTTAAAAGGTAACTTAGTCATCTTGCCTAACAAACAAGATTCACATATGTCATATGATTCATAATCAAATGACCCTAAACTTCCACTCTTGTGGAGCTTAGCGTCGTCTCTCATTTATATGGCCATGACAATGCCATAAGTAAGTTGATTTTAAATTATCTCTTTTATGTCTTTTAGCGTCATTGACATTCATAATCGGATGTGACATATCTAATATGTATATACCATTGCATAATGTACCAGTACCATAAAGCATTCCATTTGAGCTAATAGAACAACCATTGTTACCAAAAGACAAATGGAAACCACTTCTATTTAAACAAGAAATGACAATATGTTCTTTGTTAACACGGTACAAAATAACAATCATCGAAGTTAAGTACAAGCCCACTAGGAGTGTCAAAACATAAGTTCCTACGGCTAATGCAGACTCTTGCTCCATTGCCAACACGCAGTCCATTTCTCCTTTGTAAGTACCCATCGTCCCCGAGGCCCTGCATATCATTGCATATGTGTGAGCCACAACGGTATCTAATACCCATATGTTGTGATCGAAACAGATTAACCTCGATGACAAACATACCAAGAAGTCGAGGCATCGATGCCTTCTTACGCTTCAGCTTATTCCAGATAGACTTTGCGATTCGCCTCCAATGACCAGCCTTACCGCATGGAAGCGGTACCTTTTGGTGCGATCTCTTTGGTCTTTTCTTGCCTTTCGCTGCACTTCCTTTAGAACTTCGAGCCTTTTTTCTTCTTTTCCTTTTCTTGGAAGCGGAGGAAGAAGAATCCACCAATAGCAACGCTTTGCTATCTTGCACGACGACATTACATTGTCTTGAAAGCGATTGATTAGCTCGGGAATTGTGGTGGATATTTGGTTCATTCGATAGTTCAACCTGGCGTGAATAACTATCGACAAACCAACAAGAATTAAGTCTACACTTAACTCGTAATCCATCACAAAACCTAAGACGGCCAACCTCTCAATATAGCCATTCATCTTGATGCATATTGCCGCGAGATGAACCAGAGTCATCTTCGTTGTAAGAGCAACCTTGAGGTCTCGAACTGCTTCGGACCGAGCTTGCTCATCAAACAACTCTCTAAGATGAAACACAATCGTATGAGCATCCATAGACTCGTCTTTGCTTCGCGCACTCGGTGACATCGATGCAAGCATAATGCAGGTGGCTATGTCACTGTCTTTTAGATGCTTACGATATGCCTTCTGATCATCATCAGAAGCTCCTTCAGGAAGTGGATCCGGAAGCGGAAAATCAAGGATGTATCCTAGATCCTCAGATCTGAGAACAATTCTCAGATTTCGCAGCCAATCGAAAATTTGGTCCATTAATTTGTTTGCATCCATTAGGCGCGAAGATTCACACTAGTCGACATCTTCAATCAACCTAAACGTAGAGAGAGAAAGAAAGTTAGAGTAGATTTAAATGTATGACCATAAGGACTTAAATGACATACATATGGCTCCCACTAGTTTCAACAGAATCCATAACCCCCATCATGAATCCAAGAAACAAAATGGTACAATGACCTAGTGGGTCGATATCCGACATTGCTAAGAATGACCTTGAGGTTAGCTCAACAAGTCACCTTAGGTCAATCGGTAGTATCGGTCATACCAATTGCATCTCGATGCAACTATCGCCAGATGCTATCAACGGTTGATGTATGCACATACATTGGGTTATCAACACTTGATGCGTGTACATCGATGTACCTACCCAATTTCGCCTCTGTCCACGTTGACCTCGAGGTTAGCTCAACAAATCAACGCTTACAGGAAAACCGACCCATTAATCCGAAAATCATATTTTCATGGTTTGAACATATTCAGTATAGAGTGAGCTTGAGGTTAGCTCAACAACCCAACCTATAAGAACTCGGTTCTTGCCATATTAATGGAAGGCGTTAGTTTTCATATTTTAAATTGAGGATTTTAGGTCTCATCAAATTAATCTCATCCAAGGATCGTAGTCCAATGACTATATAGTGCGATTTAGGGCATTGCATCAATCACATTGAATTTATACGAAAATCACCCATCATCCCACCAAGGCATGTAATAAGTCGACTTGTTTATGTATAAGTCGACTTATGCATGTAAGTCGACTTGTCTTGCGTACGCGAACAAGTCGACTTGTATCGTGTCTTAAGTCGACTTATTCGTCTACAGTGCACCAAACAAGTCGAGTTATGAACAGATAAGTCGACTTGTTTGTGGTGCATTAGGAATTGCTATCTAATCGGCTAATTCTCAATCCATGCATTTCCAATTCACAATACCAAGTATATTATCTTTTATATTAATGTGTTAATGAAACATTTTCATTGAAACATACATGCCATATAGTCTAACTATATATGAAAACCTTGAAACCGATTAATCCACCATTAATCACTAGATTTCCACATAATTCAAGGACACCAAATAATCATGCTAAGTATCTCTAGGTAGGCTACACGTTATCAAGATTACTCCGGCACTTGTCACAAAAATTGCGACGGCCAAAATAACCAAGATAACGGAATAATCTAACGAGACGCTAAAGTGACCTATCCGACATCCAAAAATTATTGGAAACCTAAATTCAAGAATCTCATCTTGGCATGCATGCCAAATCAACATAACACATTTTTAATCACTATAAAAATGATTCAAGGCATTGGAAATCAGAAATACATAACCAATCATTCCAAACAAAACAGCCCCAGCATGTTTCTCAAAACTGCCAAGCTCTGCCTTTTGCTCAAAATGATCATTGAAACAATTTCAATAAATGCTGAGAAAATTACTGAGATTAAAACATGTTCCTAACATGATCCATGAATTTTTTAGGATTTATTGCCCACAAAACTCATTGAACCTCAGCAATCTAGCCGATCCAGAATCTGTGTTTTCAACACAGACATTCCCAACAACATACAAGAAATTCGGAAATAAATAGTAAATCACCTTGAAAACCTTTTTCCTTCCACAGAGACATTCACAAACATCTTAGGGAAATGTTGGTGAAAACCAATCCGAAAAACAATTTTTCTAGAATTTATGCTCGAATTTACAAACATGCCTGTTTCAGAAACAATCAACAAGACAGCATCCGAAAGTTGAGGGAATTAAATAGCAAAACCATAGCTAATCAAATTAATAAATTTCGAGCTTCCACAGACATAAACTACAACACCTTGTGAACATATCTGGGCAAGAAAATTTCGAAAACACTATCTCTATACTGATTCGAAATTCAACAGAAGCAACATGCATCAGCAGCTCATTCACTAAGGAACTCCGACCTAGTTATCATTTAGACTGTTTATACAACACAAGTGGCTCTGATACCACTGTAGGAAAATCCCGGGGTGGGCATCACATGCCCAGGGTGCGGAATTAAAAATTTAAGTCCCGGACATTCCGAAAGCCAGGATCCATGTGTATGTACAAACAATCAAACCATAACGACCAAAGGAGACCGTCTCTAATCAGTATCCACGCAGAGGTCTGAAAACCTAACCTAACAAACTCTTTTGACCGGGAATAGCTAGACTAAAGAAAAGAGTGCTAGCTCTTACCTTAGCCTTGGAGAGCAAATTAGATGAGCTTGGTGGAGCCTTGGAAAGTAGAAGCCAAGTTTGAGAGGATGAGAGGAAGATGATGGAAACAATTTCCAAAGGCTTAACCATTAAGCATTTTCGATTCTCTTCTCTTCATCACCGTGCATCCACTCTTTTATTGCCTTCCATATGTTTATTTAACACTTAAACCCATATATATGCTTTGTTGATGGAGCATCCACGTATAAAGCATAAAAGTTTCTTAAAATGCTAAATAATGATTAACTTTGACTTTTCAAAGTTAACTTCTTCTCCATTTTATCTCCACCGAAAATCACTTATATATTTATATATTAATTAATTATTTACTTAATTAATTAATATATATAATTGCTGAAGTGGTCGATCAAGCTGGGTTGGTCCTACCGCCTCACAAGACCCGCCGTGAAAATCACCTAAGCGGTTTCGGCAATGTCAATGTCGCGATCTCATCGGGACATATCCCAATCTCATCGGATTCATTTAATCCTATTGCTCTCCAAATATCGGATCTCCGTCTCAAACTATTTCTGATTCTCCGAGTCACTCTAATCGTGTGACCCATTAGGTTCCGGTTATGTTGGCCACTTAGATTAACACTTAATCTAAGCAAGTCATGAGCGGTATCTAGCAACACATCATGACCCCGAATTGACGGGAAAGTAATTGGTTTGACTAATGAAACCATATCACGAACCCTTCCATAGACAATTCTGGTGCAATTAGTCCTTTCACCATGCTATACCCCACTTGGTTTGAGTATGGGCAATGTGTCAACTCTTACTAGGTGATCGGATCAAATCTAGTCCAGTGTAAGCGGTTCTCGTCCTAGGACTCATTACTTTATATGTCCATGAAGACCATCTTCATGACATATGTATGCTCGGCGCGAGAGACTTAAAGTAATGATCCCGATAAGAGGCCATGGGTATCTCTTCTGCTATAATGAAGTGGTGAATCCTCTATTGGCTACTCGATTACCTTCAATACCTCAAGTGCACCCAATCACCACCCTATGAGCGACCTCCGAAGGTAACAAGGAATGGAGTCAAAGTGCGAATCGATTCAAGATATCCTTGAGTACCTCAAGTCTAAGGATACTTGCACCATTGCTATGATGAGATTATCACCGACATTTGTATAGGACATCCATGTGATGATCTCATAGCGAGTCATCGAATGTACTTACTACCACTAGTAAGCATCCACATGTCAAATCTAAATATCTCGATATTTACGGTTTTACGAGATCCACCGCTTGATCCAATCAAGGAGTTTGACATATGCTAGTCTATCCGGATTAACGATGTCGGTCTCGTTAATCCTATGACTAGGATAATTTGAATCTTGACATAATTGCACATGATAGGAATCTCGATGGTATGATCGCATCATAATTTCCTTCATGCTATGTCATGTATCGTGGACTTCATTAATTTGATTAAAGATCATTATCAATTCATAATAAAATGAACATCAAATAAATGAAATATGCCTTTGTTTTATTTATTCATAAAGTGCATACGTGACTATGAACAAAATGCGCTAAAGGGGATTGCCTTTAGGGCACTACTCTAACATTAAGAGTATTAATGGCGGAAATGACGATCGGAGAAGATGATTGGGTCGCACGTCGCGACGTCTGTAATGGGGCCCGCGCCACGGCGAAGCCGCTGAGACGTCATGGCGAGCAAGCAATTTAGACGCCATGACAGTGATTGCTAAGCGCCATGGCGGCGAAAGGTTGTTTATCGTGATGAGCGTTCCCACGCCCATGGCGCCCTTCAGTCTTGTAATGAGGGGTCAGAGGTCGCATGAGGGACAGAAATTTTAGAGAAATTGAATTAGTTTTAGGGTATATCTTTTAGTGTAGACCTCAATTGGGGTGATGCAGTTGTTATAATCTAGAAAAGCGGTCTTTGAGTGAGGTAAATTATAAGAGTTGAAATTAAATTAACGAGTTCTCAATCATAGAAAAAGTGATTACGGTTCTAAGTGACCTAAGAGTTATGTATTATCAATTGGAGTATAATTAGAGTTTAAATGAGAGATTTGTGAAATTTATGGATGTTATTGACCTAGTGAGTAGTGAATTTTGGTTGTGAATCGAGAGATAGCGGAATGGGACTAAAGCTTTGGGAAATCATGATCATGCATCATATAATTTTAAATGTGAGACATGTGCATTAGTGAATCTTATTGATTGAGCATATAGTGATGAGAATCGTTTGTATTGTTATAGAAGCGTCGTTGGATCGTCACCACGGACATTCTTTGGTACTTCCAGCGATGAGTTCGGAAGTTACTGGTGAGTAACCTAGTTGGTTCCTCGATCTTTGTGTGATAATCTGTCTTGTGAATGTGTGAATCAATTGTCAATGTGAGTGATACAAATGTGAGATAAATGTCTGCAAATATGAGTAAGTGTTCTGATTTTGAGTGATTGTACTGAATGTGTTGCTAATGTGAATACTTGTGATTATGAATCAGTGTATAGTATTACGAGTAAGTGTTCTGATCGTGACAAGTGAGTGAAGTGATAATATATGTGTTAGTGACTGTGCAAGTATTAGTGCATGCTAGGCATGATTATAAGAGGTAATTAAGCAATTGTGATCAAGCATTCGGTGTGCGAGCTTTAAGCTCGAATACGAGTGAATAGGCCTAAGGCCAAAAAGGGAAATAGTGCATACCCAGAAGGCTCTCATATCCCTAAAGTGAGTGG
The DNA here is from genome assembly GCA_029891385.1 of Erythroxylum novogranatense. NCBI lineage: Eukaryota > Viridiplantae > Streptophyta > Magnoliopsida > Malpighiales > Erythroxylaceae > Erythroxylum > Erythroxylum novogranatense. Next base: position 31,723,738 of record CM057228.1, read on the forward strand.
GCAGTAGTGCATACCCAGAGGGCTCTCCTACTTGCTGAAATTGTGATCTTTGTGAAAAGTGCCCGAATCGGAAAGTGTTAACGCCGGTCCACAACAATGACATAAAATGAGAAATTGCATACATTATGCATCATTGCGTAGTGAAATTGAGAATCGTGTGATGTATGACAATTGTGAAGTGATATGTTTGAGTTATGTTATCGTATAAATATGTAAATTGTGTACAGTGTTCTAAATTACGTTAAAGTGTACTATGCGATATATATGATGTGTATATGCATGAGTTGGGTGAACCATCGATGATGGTTTCTCACTGAGTTCGCAAACTCACCCAACATTGCTAATATTTTTCAGGGCAGCGTTAGTAGGTTTCTAGCTCCCGAGATAGACGTTTTCCTGCTGAGTGAGTTCTTGGACAAGTGAAGTGATGGCACACAGGTCGGTCAGCTGGGGCGACTTTTGAGGATGACCTAGTATAGACGTATTTATCAGTTTCTTTTTTGGGTTATCGTATTGAGACTTTAGGGGACTGATAGACTTGTCTATATTTTGGATTGATATTATGCAATGAAATTGGAGTTTTAAATTTTAGTGATTTTCTTATTGCGGTTTTATTATATTGATGCCATGCGAGTATTTAGTGATAGTTGCGAGCGGCAGCATTTCCTCGCTGTGGGATATGCGTCGGTACGACCCACGGGCGTCCCGGTGCGTACCCTACGGTAAGGGGGCACTACATTCATGGGTGATACGAATTCCCTCCCACATTTCTTTGGCGCTGGTGCACGAGTTAACTCGGTTTCTTTCCTCAACTGTGAGAGCGCAGTAAATTAGCTTCATTGCTTTCGCATTGATGTAAGCTTGTCTCCAGTCGTTGTCATCGTATTCCAGCTCCGTTTTTAAGTCACCATTTTCTTTTAACGGTGGTTGTAGACTGAAGATAATTATCTTCCAATATTCTACTCCCTCGCTTATAATGTGATACTTCATAGGATTTTTCCAGGATGAATAGTTAGTACCATTAAATAAAGGAGGGCGGTTGTTTGTGTTACCTTCTTCCTCTAGGTTATTGTGTGTCATCCCTGGATACTTCTACTCTGATACCAATTGTAAGAGATCTAGAAGGGGGGTTGAATAGATCCTTAATCTTTTTGTAATTTTCTACAACAAAATCAGAAGTTAATTCACACAAAAACAATTTAAATAAATTTAAATAAACATAGTAGAAAGAAGATCAAACCTTTGTTTTATAGAGGTTCGGTCTAAGACCTCGTCCTCTACCTAAGCTCCCACTTAGGATTTTGTCAATCACTTTATTGCACACTTTGTAGTTGAGTGTGAACTTTTTACAACGCCACTTGAATTCTGGCTCAAGTTACCTCACAAACGATTTGTTTTCTGGCACAAATCCTACCTCATACGTGACCTTTCACTAATCACTCAAACTGTAAGATAAACAAGATAAAGATTGAAGAACAAATGCTCAATACAATTTGTAACTAAGTAAGAGCAATAATGAGCAATTTGAAGCAATAGAAGAGTATTTAGACTTGTAGAACTTGTGTCTACTCTTCTTCCATCATCCTCTATTTATACTCAAAGAAATATAGCTGTTGGAGGTCATTTTAGCCGTTGCTTGATTAACATTACCGTTCCTTGATAATCTCCCTTCCATTTTTGGCTAATTGGACCGTTGGAGCTGATTTGGTACATCCATAAGTCGACTTGTCGAATGAATAAGTCGACTTGTTTCAAGCATTTACGTAAAAATTGTAACTCCGCTCTCCAATAAGTCGACTTGTCTTTATGTAAGTCGACTTGTAAATCTCGATAAGTCGACTTGTGTATGGTTAGTGACTTGTGTTGACATATCTTCATGTGTAAGTGGACTTATGATTTGCAAGTCGACTTGTGTTGCCTTCAACGGTAACATCCATCCAAATCTTCTATAATCCTCATGTTTTATGCCATTTTCCTTATAAGGAACCTCCTATCTTGATTCTTCAATGATTAAACACTTGCTCATCTTAATTTGCACAATTCTTTCATTGAATAATACCTGAAATAATTTCTTAACTAATTCTAGATATTTTATTATTATCAAAACATAAAGGGATTTAATTTTTCAACCACCATTGGTCCAACAGTAATATCCTAAATCATTTTCATAATTGTAAGTCACTTCCAAAATAAGATCATAAGTTAAAACTAATAATCTCATGTTCTAATTTAACCATCATCTACTACGAGGATCCTATTGAAATTTCGGCAGCATTTCCCCTATAATTTGGACATCCCCCTTATGAAATAAGGGTCCCCCTGTAATAAAAACACACTTCTATCTCAACCAGTAATCACAACACCAATTGGGTCTCCATACTACATGTGTGTTGTCAAGTTTCACATCGTGCAAGACATCAACAAACGATTCAGGAACATGCTATGGGAAGTTCATCTACAAGCACATGAATCAAGAGCAAAAAAAAAGTAACAAAAGCATAAGCAATGACCTCAATCGAAATGAAGAGAAGTGTTCCTGAAGTATGTCACCGGAGATGAAGATGATCAAGCTACAATGAAAACCAACAATAAAATCATTCATAGCTTAATTGGAAATCATACGGTAAAGGAAAAGCTGAATGGAAACATAGCGGATAAAACTTCAAGAAAGTTGATTATGATCCAAATGTATCTATGATGCAAGTTCCAATTAATGATCCTCAACTAAAGGTCTCTACATTCAATGTTGAAAATACCCTGAGGGATATAAGGTTTAATAGTCTTAAAGTCTAGGAGATTCTACTTAGTGAAACTATGGCCTTAGAGAATCTAAACTTTGTAATTTGAGTAGGTAAGAATTATGCCAATGAAGCAGTAGTTTATATCAATGCTTTACAAGCTTAATTCATATCAATGCTTTACATTTATCATCACCATGGTAAAGGTGATGATAAATGTAAAGGTGATGATAAATGTAATGCATGTCATACCTCTTATGAATCTAAGCATATTAGTAGTAAAAAAGAAAGGCCATAACATCTTAGTTAGGTAACAAGACATGACAATATCTCTTAATTCTTAATAAATGTAATTTAAAATACCCTTAGAGGCGAATTCCGAACTTTCCTTCTTCATAAAACTTGTAGCCCTTTATCTCTAGTTCACATCGAATTAAAAATCACCTCAATTGGACATCTACACCAAAAGATATGCCCAAAATACCAAAAATCATCTTTGCTAAAACAGGAGCTCGCTGCGGCGTCAGAGCACTCACCGCGGCGAACAAAATGCCCCACGCCGCGACGTGCATACCTTCGCACGTCGCGATGAGCAAGCTGTCGCACATCGAGGCAAATAAACATTTATTCGTCGCGATGTTGTTTTTCTTCCTCGCACGCCGCGGTGTGTTCATACGCATGTCGCGACGTGCGAGTCTAGAGAACGACTCCGAAACCCGATTTCCAGCATTTTTCGACTTCAATCCTTTCCCAAACTCAAATGCAACACATCTAAACCTTAAATCAAGACTTATACTACATTTCTAATCCATTAACAACTTGAAAACTTGCCCAGAATCATCAACCCAAGAAATCTAACCATTTTTTTTTGCCTTCAAACCCTAAAACCATTGATTCTCACACATTCAACCTATCCTTAGGTTTAATCCAACTAAAACAAGATTAAAAGGTCGTAAACTTACCGGGTATAGCTCCAAAACTGCCGAAAAACTTAAGGATCGAAAACCCCAAGTTCTTCTCTTCTTCCTTCCTCACCCACGATGTCTCTCCTCTTCTTTCTCTTCTTCCTTTTAGTTTCGTTTCCTCTATATCTTTCTTTCTTTCCTTCTATTTCTTTCTGAGTCAAATTTTCTTAGGTCTAAATGAAATGGTCAATGACCATTTTACCCCTCCATACAAAGCCTTAACCCATTTTAACCCTATTGTACTTCCTCAAATGCCCTCACACATATTACCCTTTAATTCTCATTTCAACCACATTAAACGCAAATACACCTCAATTATCCACTAATACTCCAAAATTAATCAAACTAAGGCATAAACACATAATTATCACAATTTATGCTTAATATCATCATAAAAAAAAATTCGGGGTCCAACATTTCTCCCCCTCTTAAAAGAAATTTCGTCCTCGAAATTTACCTGAATTATCAAAGAGATGCAGATACTTCTCCCGCATGGCTTCCAATGGCTCCCAAGTAGCCTCCTCTACCGAATGATTCCTCCGCAGGACTTTGACTAGCTGAACCGTCTTATTCCTGAGGACTTTCTCCTTGGTATCCAAAATCTCCACTAGAAGCTCCTCATAACTCAGATCATCCCGTAACTGAACCTCATTAGTCTGAATGATATGAGAAGGATCTGATCTATACCTTCTCAACATAGACACATGGAAGACATCATGAATCTGTGACAATTCCGGAGGTAATGCCAATCTGTAGGCGAGTGGTCCAATCCTCTCAAGGATCTCATAAGGACCCACATACATCGGACTCAACTTACCCTTATTGCCAAATCTCATCACTCCTTTCCAAGGAGACGTCTTAAAGAAAATTTTCTCACCGACTTCAAACTCCATCTCCTTTCGGTGTGCATCAATGTAACTTTTCATCCTATCCTGTGCTGCCTTAAGTCGCTGCTTAACCAGACTGACTTTATCAACCGTCGTCTGAATCAATTCTGGTCCTTCTAATTTCCTCTCACCTTCTTCATCCTAACAGATCGGAGTCCTACACCTCCTGCCATACAATACCTCATATGGAGCCATCTGAATGCTAGAATGGTACGAATTATTATAAGCGAATTCGACCAATGGCAAATGCTCATCCCAAGCTCCTCGAAAATCCATCACACAAGCCCGAAGCATCCCCTCAAGAGTCCGAATGGTCCTCTCAGATTGACCATCCGTCTGAGGGTGAAAGGCCGTACTAAAATTCAGCTTCGTCCCTAAAGCTTCCTGCAAACTACCCCAAAACCTCGAAGTAAACCGAGGGTCTCTATCAGACACAATTGAATCCGGAATCCCATGCAATCTCACTATCTCATCGATATACTTCTTTGCCAACACATGCAAAGAATCAGTCTGCTTAATCATCAAAAAGTGAGCTGACTTCGTCAATCAATCCACAATAACCCATATGGCATCATGCCTCCTACTGGTCTTAGGCAAACCCATCAGAAAATCCATAGTCATCCTTTGCCACTTCCATTTCGGAATAGGCAACGACCTTAACTTGCCTGAAGGTGCCTGGTGTTCAGCTTTAACTTGCTGACACACGAGACACTTACTGACAAACTCTGCTACATCCCTCTTTATGCCTTTCTACCAAAAATGCTCTCTCAAATCCCTATACATCCTGGTGCTACCCAGATGCATGGCATAAGGCGCATTGTGTGCCTCATCCATAATCTCATCCTTAACCTCCTGCACATCTGGGATACACAACCTGTTCCCCACTGCCATAATCCCATCATCCCTCACTAGTACCTCAGAAATCTTACCATTCTGAATTTCATCTCTAAGTTTGCTCAAATAAGCATCTTGAGCCTGCAATTCCCTAACTTTCTCCCTGAGTATTGGTCTCATTTGAAAGTTAGCTAGAAGACAATCCGACTCCTCCTGCTTCAAGCTTATCTTAAGCTTGGCCATCTGTTCCAATAAAGGAAGATAAACTGATCGAACATGCGCAATCGAAGACTTCCTACTCAAGGCATTTGCCACTACATTGGCCTTGCCCGGATGATACTCAATCAACAAATCGTAATCCTTAAGCAACTTTATCCATCGTCTCTACCTCAAATTCAGTTCCTTCTGGCTCAACAAATACTTCAGACTCTTATGATCGGTAAAAATCCTCGTCTGAACTCCATATAGATAATGCCTCCAAATCTTCAAAGCAAAGATCACAGCTGCTAACTCCAAATCATGCGTCGGATAATTCAACTCATATTGCTTCAACTGCCTCGAAGCATAAGCAATTACCCTATCTCCCTGCATCAAAACACAACCAAGACCCTTCCTCGAAGCGTCGCTATACACAGTATAACCCTCACCTCCCGATGGCAAAATCAAAATCGGAGTACTGGTCAACCTGTGCTTGAGCTCCTCGAAGCTCCTCTGACACTCATCACTCCAAACAAACTTCTGATTTTTCCTCAACAACTTTGTCATTGGAGCAGATATCATAGAGAATCCCTCCACAAATCTCCGGTAGTAACCTGCCAAACCCAGAAAACTCCTCACCTCTGCTACATTCTTCAGTGCTTCCTAAGTCACAACCGCTTCTATCTTCTTTGGGTCCACATGCACTCCCTGTTCTGAAATCACATGTCCAAGAAATGCAACTTCCCTCAGCCAAAATTTGCATTTATCGAATTTGGCAGACAACTCATTCCTCCTCAAAGTCTCTAAAGAAATCCTCAAATGCTCTTCATGTTGCTCATCACTCTTAGAATAAACCAATATATCATCAATAAAGTCAATGATAAATTGGTCCAAGAATGGCTTAAAAACCCGATTCATCAAATCCATAAATGCTGCAGGCGCATTTGTCAATCCAAAGGGCATAACTAAGAACTCGAAATGACCATATCGAGTCCTGAAAGCAGACTTGGGCGCATCTGACTTCTTAATCCTCAACTGATGATAACCCGATCTCAATTCTATTTTAGAGAATACTCTCGCTCCTTGCAATTGATCAAACAGATCAACAATGCGAGGAAGCGAATATCTGTTCTTTACAGTGACCTGATTCAGCTTCCGATAGTCTACACACATCCTCAATGATCCATCTTTCTTTTTTACAAAAATAACCCGAGCTCCCCAAGGCGAAGAGCTCGGTCAAATATACCCCTTCTCTAACAACTCCTCCAACTGCTCCTTTAGCTCTTTCAATTCCATCGGAGCCATCTGATAAGGCGGAATCGAAATCAGCGCTGTACCTGACAAAAGCTCAATGAGAAACTCAATTTCCCTAGCTGGCGGTAGTCCTGGCAATTCCTCGGGAAAAACGTCCGAGAAATCTCTGACTACTGGGATATCCTCAAGCTTCCCTCTATCTGCCCTGGAATCTACCACATAGGCCAAAAATGCCTCACATCTTTTCCTCATCATCTTCTCTGCTGTCAAGGCTGAAACAATTCTGGGCGGACTCGCTTTCCTGTCCCCAGTAAACACTACTCTTCTACCGTCATCCAATTCAAACTCCACTGTCTTCTGCTTACAGTCCAAACGGGCATTGTACCTCTCTAATGTATCCATACCTAAAATCACATCTAAGCCTCCCATCTTCAGTGGCATCAAATCAACCACTAGAAGTTCTCCATCAATGCGAATCTCACAACCTCTATACACTTGACTAATCACAATGTACTGGCCGATTGGAGTACTCACCATCAGCGGAGTATCCAAAGGGCTCACATTTCTATCACACACGGGTCTACTCGAGGAAACAAACGAATGAGTAAAACCCGGATCAATCAAAGCTAGCACATCATCAGAAAAGAGTCGAACCATACTAGTCACCACATCAGGAGCGGTCTCTGCATCCTCCCGAGTCATCGCAAACACCCTAGCCGGTGCCTGCACTCTGGGTTTTCCCAGAATGCTCACCCTCTTAGCTACATCTGAACTGCCCACTTTTGTTGCAGTCCTCTGACCCACAGTCTCTGCTCTCCTCGGAACTTGCATCTGACTTCTCTCTTGTCGTGGAGGCTGTGGACACTCTCTGGCAATGTGTCCCTTCTCCCCACAGTTGAAACAAGCTCCTGTCAATCTGAAGCACTCTCCTCTATGGGGCCTTCCGCAGTTCTCACACTTCGGAATGAATTACCTATCTCCATCTCCCCTTCTACTACCGCCCACCGTGGAGGCTTGGTGAGAAACAGTAGAAGTCTTCATCGGCCTAGGTCGGCTCGTACCACTGCTCCTCTCCTCTGACTGAATTGGGAAACTCCTAGCACTCCTGTCTGGCATAGGAATACTAGTACTGCCTCCCTTCTTGAACTGCTCTCTTCCCTTTCTCTCCTTGTTTACAGCACTCTTGATGTTCTCTATATTTTCAACCCGCAGAGCTGCCTCAACCAGCTGTTGGAAATCACAGAAATTCTGCACTATCACCTTCTCTCTGATGGCCAAGTGCAGACCCGCCTCAAACCGGCGACACCTAGCAGCCTCGCTCAGCATCAAATCCGAAGCGTACCTCGCCAACTGAGTGAACCGCCTCTCGTATTCACTCACTGACATCTCCCTCTGAGTCAAACTGAGGAACTCCCTCTGCTTCTGCTGAATGTAAACCTCTGACAGATATTTCTTCCTGAAAGCAGCAAGGAAGTCCTGCCATGCCAACCCTACTAGCCTCATCTGACTCCCTGGCACAGTCTCCCACCAATGCAAAGCATCTCCCTGAAGCAAACTTGCAGCATAGATGACTCTCTCGTCATCCTCACACTCCATCTGGTCTAACACCCTCTCAGTCTTTCTCAACCAAGACTCAGCTTCCTCGGGATCAGTGGTCCCGTAGAAGTCCACTGCTCTATATATCCTCAATCTATCAAACCGTCTCCCCTTCTGAGCTGGGGCTGAAGTAGAAGGTTGGGCCATCTGACCCATAGCCTACACAAATGCCTGGGTGAATGCTTGGAACAGCCTCGGATCTAATGGAGGCACTTCCTCCTGCGCAACTGGCGACTCCTGAGTCTGCGAAGGAATGGGCTCACTACCTGGCCCTACAAAAGCCTCAAGATTCCACAGGCTATCTTGACTCATCACCCTCTCCTCTCCAGTCGGAGAGTCAGGTGCAACAGATCCTTACATAACTCCTCGTGTCCTTCTACGAGGTGGCATCGTACTCCTTCATAGGTAAACACTAAGGATTAGCTACAGGTCAATCTACATGTATGCATGATATGCATGCCACTTAATGCATCAATCGAATGTTCACATATCACGCAATCCTATTATGCATTCTAAGCCTAGGACACCTAACCTAGGCGCTCTGATACCAAACATGTTGGGCCCGGGCCCCGGATCCCCGATTCCCGAGGTGGCCCCTCAGGTCACGCCAGCTACGGGGCCCCAAAACGTCAGACCCGATCCCAACATCCATACAGAATCCATAATTTTGATTCACACACAAACATTCGCATACCATCAATCGTCTAACCATGCATTAATCATCTCAATTACATAAGCCATTAAGTTAAGAAATTAAACAAGTATTCTTGCAATTACACATTACATAATATAGTTTGAATCCAAAATACATGAGTATGCTTGATGATGAAATGCTGGTGGGCTAACCAAAATACTAACTTAATACAAGGCTCCTAACTAGCTTGAAGTTTCTGATGCCTTGCAAGGTCAACAGTCGTCTCGATCTGCACCTGAGGAGGGGAGAGTAATGGGGTGAGCTGCGACGCTCAGTGGCATATACGTTTATAGCCATTGGCAACGAGCCACACAATCAAACAATATGCATATATCTATAGCAGGTCAAGATTCATCAAGTGATTCACATTCATATAAACATAGGTCATACACTTTCTGTTTTTCAACATAACAATCATTATGCATCATTTCTGTCAAATCAATCATGAATGCACACAAATGGTTCGAGAGTTCCGTAAAATAATCCGGATAAACCGAAGTTAAATCCGTAAACTATCCGAGTTCGATTTCTCAAGGATCTCGTTGCCTCAAGTGGGCAGCCGGGAAAAGGCTTTATGTCAACGTGCACGTGACTCCATCCGTAACTCTCTTACCTAAACAAATCACATAACCATTCGTTCCACGCTCAAAGCATGTTATCAAAGCTTTCATAATTTCATTCTTTTCATTCTTGCAAAATGTCATAAGGCCTATCAAGGCCATGCATAATCATATTCACAATGCATGTTCAATATTTCTCATACAATTTAACACAAGCAATGTCACACAATGCAAGCAAGCATACACAAGGCAATTTGCCCATACACACAATAACCATAAACATATTACCCACCTAATATCGCTCGAGTATCCGACTCACTGGTGTCCTTCCTCTTACGATTGGGTCAAATCAGCTTGGTTCCCTATAATAAACCAAGTCCTCATTCAATTAACATTCAAAGGAAAATATTCAAAAGCTTGAGAAATCCATAAGGCAAAGTACTAAAGGTCTCCAATCGATTTCCACCTAAAATTCCAAACCCTTAGAGGCAAATTCCGAACTTCCCTTCTTCATAAAACTTGTAGCCCTTTATCTCTAGTTCACATTGAATCAAAAATCACCTCAATTGGATATCTACACCAAAAGATATGCCCAAAATATCAAAAATCATCTTTGCCGAAACAGGGGCTCGCCGCGGCGTCGGAGCACTCGCCGCGGCGAACAAAATGCCCCACGCCGCGACGTGCATACCTTCACACGTCGCGGCGAATAAACATTTATTCATTGTGACGTTGCTTTCCTTCCTCGCACGCCGTGGCATGTTCATATGCACGTCGCGACGTGCAGGTCTGGAGAACGACTCCGAAACCCGATTTCCAGCATTTTCCGACTTCAATCGTTTCCCAAACTCAAATGCAACACATCTGAACCTTAAATCAAGACTTATACTACATTTCTAATCCATTAACAACTTGAAAACTTGCCCAGAATCATCAACCCAAGAAATCTAACCATTTTTTTTTGCCTTCAAACCCTAAAACCATCGATTCTCACACATTCAACCTATCCTTAGGTTTAATCCAACTAAAACAAGATTAAAAGGTTGTAAACTTACCGGGTATTGCTCCAAAAATGCCGAAAAACTTAAGGATCGAAAACCCCAAGTTCTTCTCTTCTTCCTTCCTCACCCATGATGTCTCTCCTCTTCTTTCTTTTCTTCCTTTTAGTTTCGTTTCCTCTATATATTTCTTTCTTTCCTTCTATTTCTTTCTGAGTCAAATTTTCTTAGGTCTAAATGAAATGGTCAATGACCATTTTACCCCTCCATACAAAGCCTTAACCCATTTTAACCCTAGTGTACTTCCTCAAATGCCGTCACACATATTACCCTTTAATTCTCATTTCAACCACATTAAACGCAAATACACCTCAATTATCCACTAATACTCCAAAATTAATCAAACTAAGGCATAAACACATAATTATCACAATTCATGCTTAATATCATCATAAAAAAAATTCGGGGTCCTACACATGTTATCCTTAATGATTATGAATCAATAGTCGCTACAAATGAATTTCAATATAACAATTACGGATTACATTGAAATTCTAGCAATGGGTTTGAAATTAACGATTCAATAAACGCATTAAAATTGTCAATTCACAATACCCGATGGATTCATACATAAATAACCGAATAATAACGAAAATCCGATTATCCATACACAAAACCCAAATCGATTAAAACAGGACAACACAATCAATTTCTAATGAGAGAAAGAAACAACAAAATAATTAAAATAATACTTAACCCGAGTCGTCGGCGTCGATTTTACCTCCGAACCGGTATCGGAATATTTAGTTCTTCATGGATCTTTTCTGAAAAAATTACCTCAGCGCCATCCTTATCCCTAACCAAAATTCCCTAATTAACTCTTGCGCAAACTTCACTATTGCTTGTTTCCTCGTCTGTGCAGGCTTCTCTACTGTACCTAGCTGAGTTGCAGCCTCCACGCCAGCACGTCACGCCCGCAGCCCAGCCAAGCCTTCCTAGCTCCTTGCGTCTGTGCCTCCTGCTTTTTATTCCTCCAGCACCGCACTCTCTACATTCCTTACACTGTTCATTGACGGGACGAATAAGGGTCTCATCAACTTAAAACCCTTGCTCTGCGCTCCTCTCTTGTTTTGTCTGCGTTTTACGAACGCGCAATGCAGCGCATAACACACAATGCCTACGTTTTGCGTTATACGCCGGTGTTACCTGCGTTTTGTGCAAAACACAGGTCTCTGCCTCTGTGCTGCTGTGTCGTTTTTGGATGCTCCTATTTTCTTCTTCTTTTGTCGTTTTGTGTTTCAATTTTCTTGTATTATTTTTTTCTTCTTGCTCCATAACGACAAGCAAAAATAAATCTTCAAAAAATGACCCAAATGTAATGCTTCCAACTCACTTTAATTTCTTTGCTCCCAAATTGTACCTAAAATCAAATATGAATTAAAGTGAGTATCTTAAACATTTTTATGTCAATAATTACTAAGTGTAAATGATGTAAAATATCGATAATTAAACACATATCAAATACCTTTAGAATATTGGTCATTTAAGGGGCTTAGCTACAATGTAAACTTGCTGGGAAAGCCAATTAGCCTCAATGAGAATATTGGCAACATAAAAGGAATTGGTTATAAAACGGTCTATGTAGAAGATCTCCTAGAGTTCATCAAGACTATGAGGCTTAATGAAAAGGGATAGTTGATTACGATATGCTAAAGTTTCCTATCTATGGAAGCCTAAGTTGATACGGCTGCTCCTCTTCTCGTCGCGATTCGAGGTGATCAAGGCTTATTGCCATCTGACCCATTAGGTTTTCCCTCCTCTGTTGGTGTGCTCTTGTCTCTTGTACGAATTCTTGCATTTCCTACTGCATCTCCCGTTGACTTGCTATGATTTCCTGAAAATCCTGGTACAATTGCAAGTTGGAAACAACAAGTTTGGTAAGAATTTCTTCTAAAGATGCACCTGAATCAAATTGGCTCTCCGGATCTTGGGACCAAGTGTTTTATGAAAATTGCCCTCCATTCTTCTGGAAGTGTAAAGTATTATCCTGCAATGGCAACATCAACTCTTCCAGAGATGGACCGGAGTTGTGATAGTAAGCTTCTAGTCTGTACGAGAATTGTTGTGTGTCCTGCAAACTATCATGGAAGTAATTCTGTTGATTATCCCATCCATAACAAAAGTTAGGTTGATCAGTCCAAACATTGTTATAGGAGTGAGAATATGAATTATAAAAGAAATTACTTCCGTCCGTAACAAATTTTTTTTTTGGTTGTTTGTTTGTTTTTCAAACTCAAAATAAAAAAATGAAAAGATCACAAAATAACAGAAAAGAAATTAATCACGAACAAATATATACAAAACACCAATTAAGTCACAAACAAAAAATAAAACATCAAACTCCCCGGCAATGGCGCCAAAATTTGGCAGCTCGTCGTAACGCTAATCAAAATTAAATAACTAGACTATTACTGTAGCAGTGGAGAGTCTAAGTCGATCCCACAGAGAGTGTGTGTAAAGTTTATGAAATGGAATTAACCAGTGTTTATGAAAAAGGGGGTTTTGGATTTTTAGAGATGAAAATAAAATAAAACTAACTAATAAAAACAAATTAAAGAAAACATGCAATAAAATGAAAAAAGTGGGAAATTCGGTAGGGACCCAGTTCTTTGGTTCAATCTCGGCCTACACCCTGATTGAGCATATTTTATTAATTTGTTGTTCTTTAATCTCTCCTAGAAACTATTAATCGTGGAATAAAAATTAACTCGAGTTTTCCCTTAGGTTTTGTTTAATCAAGATACGATCGTTGATTAAACCTAACCACCTAACAACCTAGGATACAATCTCTAGATTTAATTAGGCAGTAGCATTACGAATTAGGAAAATCGATTAATCAAGGCAACAACCACACACGCTCGAGTCATTTAGCCTAAGTCATGTTATCCCTAATGATTACGAATCAATAGTCGCTACAAATGAATTTCAACATAACAATTACGGATTACATCAAAATTCTAGCAATGGGTTTGAAATTAACGATTCAATGAACGCATTAAAATCATCAATTCACAATACCCGATAGATTCATACACAAATAACCGAATAATAACAAAAATCCGATTATCCATACACAAAACCCAAATCGATTAAAACAGGACAACACAATCAATTTCTAATGAGAGAAATAAACAAAAAAATAATTAAAATAATACTTAACCCGATTCGTCGGCGCCGATTTTACCTCCGAACTGGTATCGGAATATTTAGTTCTTCATAGATCTTTTATGAAAAAATTACCTCAGCGCCATCCTTATCCATAACCAAAATTCCCTAATTAACTCTTGTGCAAACTTCACTGTTGCTTATTTCCTCGTCTGTGCAGGCTTCTCTACTGTGCCTAGCTGAGCTGCAGCCTCCACGCCAGCACGTCATGCCCGCAGCCCAGCCAAGCCTTCCTGGCTCCTTGCGTCTGCGCCTCCTGCTTTTTATTCCTCCAGCACCGCACTCTCTACATTCCTCGCACTGTTCATTGACGGGACAAATAAGGGTCTCATCAACTTAAAACCCTTGCTCTGCGCTCCTCTTTTTTTTCTGCCTGCGTTTTACGCAGGTGCGTTGTGTGTTTAACGCACAATGCAGCGCATAACACACAATGCCTGCGTTTTGTGTTATACGCTGGCATTGCCTGTGTTTTGTGCAAAACGCAGCGCAAAACGCAGGTCTCTGCCTCTGTGCTGCTGTGTCGTTTTTGGCTGCTCCTATTTTCTTCTTCTTTTGTCATTTTGTGTTTCAATTTTCTTGTATTATTTTTTTCTTCTTGCTCCATAACGACAAGCAAAAATAAATCTTCAAAAAATGACCCAAATGTAATGCTTCCGACTTACTTTAATTTCTTTGCTCCCAAATTATACCTAAAATCAAATATGAATTAAAGTGAGTATCTTAAACATTTTTATGTCAATAATTGCTAAGTGTAAATGATTTAAAATATCGACAATTAAACACATATCAAATACCTTTAGAATATTGGTCATTTAAGGGGCTTAGCTACAATGTAAACTTGCTGGGAAATCCAATTAGCCTCAATGAGAATATTGGCAACATAAAAGGAATTGGTTATAAAAGGGTCTATGTAGAAGAAAGACTATGAGGCTTAATGAAAAGGGATAGTTGATTACGATATGCTAAAGTTTCCTATCTATGGAAGCCTAAGATGAAGGACCAAATGATGGTCTCGAAAGTCAAGAATAAGGAACCATGGTCAAATAAGGAGGGCCAACCCACTACAAACAAAAATAAATAAAGGACTTTCTTTACTCAACCTATTGAAGTTGTCTCTACTCTTGAGATCTCTAGCATTGGTATTACTACAAGCCTTTTGCCTACTGAAATTGATATGAGACATATGTCTAGCTGGGAAAACAAATCTCTAGTTATTGAAAATATTATGAGCTCAAAGCCTAATACTATCCCTAAGAATAAAGTTGAAATAGAGGAAAAACATTCCGTCATTCAACCTATCCCCTTAGAGATTGTAAAAGATCCTAGTCAAAGCAATAAAAGCATCATAATGTCATTTGAACATTTCACAACAAAAGTAGGACATGTAAGACAGCCAGGGAAAAAAATTCCAATTTCTCCCCCTCTATATGAACCTACTCATTTAGAATGTAAGGGCTTAAATAACCTAAGAAAATAGGTGACCTTAAGGATTACCTTTCCATAAATAATTCACATTTTATGGGCTTAGTTAAAAGAAAAATAAGCAAGGAACAGTTTTTAAAGACACTTTGGTTTTTGAACAAGGAGTGGATCTCAGTTAGTAATCATAAAGCTCATTATAATGGAAAGAGAATCATCTCGTTAGATCCTTCAATTTTTGTTCTCAAAAGATGCGTATTCTTTTATCAATTCTTACATTGTGACCTTCCTTTAAATCAACATTAAGCCCAAATTCTCATCCCCATAATATATGCCTCTAACTAGGATTCTAAAGAAGAAAGTTACATGAGGACATAAAAAAGATTGGAAATGACCTTACTTCTTTATGGATCCTTACAAGTGACTTCAACTGCATTCTTTCTTTAATGTAAGCTCAAAGCAATATGAGAAATCCAAAACCAAAACTTGAAGAGCTTTGTCAACTCATAAGAGAACTGGAGATTGCTAATATAAATTTCTCAAGGAGACTCTTCACTTAGAATAATAGGAAATGAGGTGATTGATTTCAAAGAAAGATAGACATGTGCATGGTGAACTCAACATGGACGTCTAACTTCCTTTTCAGTCATGCAAACTTCATGAACCAACTTACTTTGGCCCATTCCCCATCTATATTCTGGTTAAGCCTGAAGAAGTTAGGAGAAAGTCCCCCTTTTGGATTCATAATTCCTTATTGTAGTGTCCTAACTTTAAGGAAGCTCTTAATACGAGTCTTAGGTTTGAAGTTAAATGTTTTAATGCTTATAAGTGCCATTATATAATCAAAGCTATAAAGATGAACTATTTAAGATTTAAATAAATTAGACTAACCTAATGGTATGAGGGAAAAGATAGGCTTTTGAAATTTTTAACAAATGTTAAGAAAGGTTAACAAGGCGTCATGATAATCCTACTCTTAGACTGCAGGATGGTTTAAAGTTTAAATATGCAACTTCCTTATAAACCTCTAATTTTAAACTATTGCAAAAGTCTAAAATCAATTGGCTAAAGACAGGAGATAGGAACTTTAAGTTCTTTTTAAAGATGATCTAGGCTAAGAGAAATCATAATAGCATTATGGCTTTTGAAGACTTTACAGGAAATATTATCACTAGTTACGTAAAACTTAAAAAAGCCCTACCTATAAGCACTTTTAAAAACTATTATGAACAACCATTAAGGTCTCTCTAATGTTTAATGAGCACATAAATGCACGACAGAATTCATTCCCTCTGGATTGTATAAATGAACTAATAAGGGAAGTCACAATTATGGAGATTAAAGATACTTTGTTTTACTTTTCCCCTAACAAAGCCCCAGGTATAGATGTCCTTAATGTTAAGTTCTTTCAAAGCATATAGGAAAACCCAAATGTGATGGTGATTAAATACGTTAAGGAATTTTTCATGTCTAGTAAAATCCTTACTACAATGAACAAGACTTTTCTATGTCTAGTTCCAAATGTCCCTAATCCTATTATCATGATTTACTATAGACTTTATAACCTATTGCAATGCGATTTATAAGTTTATAGCCAAAATACTTGCTAACAGGTTAAAAAAATTCTTGCCTGTAATCATCAACCTTTATCAATGTGCTTGTATTTAGGGGAAAAATATAGGTGATGATATTATGATTTCCTAAAAATTATTTAAGGGTTATAGCTCCAAATTTGCAATCAAGAGCTATGATTTGGAAATCGATTTCACTATGGCCTTTGACTCTTTGAGCTAAAGCTTTATACTCTCCTTTCTCCAAGGTTTAAGATTTCTTTGGGTGTAAAGCTGTATAACACTAGTTTCCTACTCAATTTTAATAAGTGGCGAATCAACAAGGATCCTAATAGTAGCTTGACGTATTAGGCAGGGTAATCTCTTATCACCTTACCTATTTATCATATGTATAAAGACCTTATATAGGCTTACTAATTTGAAAATTACTAAAGACAATTTTAAGTATCATTATAAGTATGATAAAGTGGGACTTTTTTAGCTCTCCTTTATAGATGACATGGTACTACTGTGTGGTGCCTCTCCTACCTCAATAAAACTACTTATTAACTCCCTAGAGAAATCTTAGGTCTAGCCTTTAATCTTGGTAAAAGTTCCTTCTTCCTTTCATCATATTCCAATCCTAATTTTAGTGCATAGCTTATGCTAAGGGGTTGAACCAATAATAAGTTCCCTTGAAGTACTTTAGAGTTCCCTTAACTACCAAAAAGCTTATTAAATGGGATTATTCTTGTTGGACCCTGAAATTTTTTTTATGATGTCATTAAGCATAAATTGTGATAATTGTGGTTTTATGCCTTGATTTGATTAAATTGAGAACATTAATGGGTAAAAGTTTATGAGGGCATTTTAGGAAGATTGCTTAGGTAGAAATTGGTTTAGGCTTGTGAATGTAACACCCCACACCCGTAAGACCCGAACCCGATATCGTTGGTGATATCCGAGTCCGTGTCCCACGAGGGTGGCGTACTACATCAGTCGATTTAAAATTCAGTACACACTTTTTTTTTCTTTTTGGAGCCATTAACTCCGCGTTCACACGGCAAACACAGTAAGTAAATAAAATCCGTATTCAAGATAAACCCGTTTCATTATTACGGTCATCCAAGAATAATTACAATCACCAATGCAAGAAAACATTAATACCACAATGGCTCAAGAAAATATAAAGCCTTGTTATACGATGATTGCGGAATACAATTTACTAAAACACTAATGCAGACCTAACCGATCCCGACTTCTAACCTTTACTCGTCTCATAGATATACTCCGTGTCAACCGGTATTCTTCAGACCTCAAAAATAAATGCAAATTTTGGGTGAGTTTTGCGAACTCGGTGAGAAACCATCATCGATGGTTCACTCAAATCATGCATTACGCCCGTGGCGTCTGATGCAATCTGATTATCATCAATTACCAATGAGCGGTCAATAACCATATCCAAGAACACATAGTTATATCACTCAAACACATTCGAAGTACCACATGATTATCATGTTATCGATCAAAGAAACCAATTCAAATGCACATGAAATGTGTATGAGACGCTTTTCAATTTAATTCGTTGTTGTCGAAGCGCTGAAATCGTCCCTTAAAGGCGCGATAATCGGTGAGCCATAGGCTCTAAATCACTTAATGGACTCAAGGCCCAATCACGTTGAGCTTAAAGCTCTGCTTGGTCGCTCTGTCACAATCGCCAATTCGTTCATGCAATTATGTATGAATGCAATATCCAAATCCACACCATAACCGATTCCCATTTAACATATGCCCATAAGTCATTTCCAAGTAATCACATATATCACTGATATCTCATACCAAATATTTCGATACTCATGGTCCAAATCAATCAAAATCAAACACACATGTTCCCATCCATTATCTCCACATGGCATAAGTGCGAGATATTAAACACATAAAATTGAGAAACCATCTAGGTTACTCACCTATTACTTCCGAGCTAATGCCGAAAACCTCGTGACGCCGGTCAATCGACGCCCAATTGGGCCTCTATATGAATCGAAAAAGTACGAGTCACTAAATATGAAATTTGTACTCATGTTGCTGAGATATGCATGTTCATGAATTCCCGGTCCTAACTCAATATTTTCCCATAATAAAATTCTATGAAAAATTTAAAATCCATAGGCGCCGACGGTGCCGCATTCGGACCTCTATAGGTCCTCAATTAAATAAAACAGTGTTTACATGTTCCGTCAATAGGGGCTACGTCAAATTCCCGTCTAAAAATTCCCGTTTTCTCATAATATGAAATTAAATATTCAACGAATCCGATGCCTCTGGAATCAGGTCAATCGGACGTCGGACGGGAAAGAAATTGACAAAAGAACAATCGGATCAATTTATACCAAATAAAATCAAAAACAATAATATATATATATATATATTCAGAAGCCTGCCTCGCGGGGGCGAGACGCCGCCCTCGCGAGGCTGAATCACCTCGTTTAAATCGCGAGGCGAGGCGCGCCTCGCGATCGCCCGATTATCTCGCCCTCGCGAGGCGAGATGTCGCCCTCGCGAGACGGCGAGTCACCTCCTGCCTTGCCCTTTTCTTTTTTTTTTTCAGATTTCAATCCTACTTTTCAACTACTCTAACTTTTAGCACACAAATCAGAAAAATACCCACTATACCTCATTGGAAAGCTTATGAAAAGCTCTACAATTCTCAAGAAGACCATAAAAATCAATTCCAACCCTACGGGTATCAAATAAGCCATCAAACCTTCTGCCTTCACAATTTCCCTCAACACAGGGCAGTACATTGACAATTTCATAACTCACTAATTCTTCAGAAATAAATTACCACAAAAATATGGTCAATAAGTTCACAATGTCCTCTACAACTTTCATGAACAACCCAGAATCAAATTCTATTTCTAAACCAGTCAATTAATTCATTCAATGTCACTGTCCCTGAAATCCTTCAATATAGGAAGTAACCTTACAAGAAGCATAACTTCCAGTATACAAGTCAGTAAATTCAGAACTTTATATTCCTGAAAAGATAACATCTCAAACTTCAATTTCCATGAAGCACTCAACCTCCAATTCAATCTCTAACAATTTCAAAACTGTTATGGAAGTTTCTGTTATGATCAGCCACTCATAACCTAATGTAGGGTTCACTTTTGAAAAATCATAACTCCCAATTCTGACTTCTAAAAATTACAAACCATATGTCATTTTCAAGATAATCTTTTCCTCTACAACTTTTCAGAAGCTCACTCACACCAATTCAGTCCACATAAAATGTTAAAATTGCCTCCAATCAGTAAACTCACAAAATCACACTTAAGCTAGGTTTCATAAAAAATGTTCAAAACCAGTCATTAGTAATCAATTCATATATCCCAATACACAATTATAAAAATATCAAGATCAGTAGCAATGGAAAGATAATCAAATATGCTACAACTTCTATGAAGACCATTCTCCCTAATTCCATTTCAATTAATTCATAAAAATCAACAAAACTCAGATGTCATGGTTGCGGTTACTATTCATAGGCAATGGAACAGGAACTTTCCCATTCAAAATTTCACCCTTCTATCATTGGAATTCAACAACACCCATTTCACACTAAATTGAAGCCAACATCCCAAAGTTTCAGTGGCCACTAACCTTACCTCATTTACATTTCTACAAAATAAGTTATGAATAAAACAGTAACATCACTTATAATTCCAACTTTCCAGATTTAAGGTTAACCTTAGTTCAACCACTTCCAATGCCCTTTTTCACATCACTAGACATCAAAATAAATACAAATTAAATTTTAATACAGTCATACATATATTAGGGCTAACACTGAAAAATTTACAGCATTAACTTCCTCAATTCAAGGACTCAAATAATTATCCCTATTCAATTCAAAATCAAACCATATCATTAACTTCAATGCATCTTCATCTAGCCTCATCCCCTTTTCTTCAAATCATAACTCAACAATTCAAACTATCTTTTTCATAACATTTAACCATCATCACTCAAAATAAATGAACAATAACCCCCTTTAAATGCACCCACTAATCATGATTTATGAACTACATAATCAAAGCATAATTAAACACTTACCAATTCAAGCTTTTTTTTTTCCATCTTCAAACTCTTCAATTCTTTAGCTACTACTCTTACTCAACACCTTCTCCACTCTATTCTAACACATGCAAGTGTAAGGTCCTCTTAGAAAGGAAGGAGCTTGGTTGCATGAAGAGGAGCTCTTGAATTTGGAGGAAAGTTAATGAAGAAGATGAAAAATTCGATGGAGGATAGCATGAAGAGGGTTTCGGATGATGGTGAAATTTCAAAGAAACAATCAAAATCTCCTCTTTATTCCTTCCTTTAAGCAATCACCGAGAATGAGCATTAAAGAAGGGGAAAAGGTGGCAAAAGGCTATTTGGCCAAGTGTATAAGAAAAGTCAAAGAAGGAGATTAAATATAAATTGATCCAATTCACAATAATTTCCACCCAATTTCGGTTCCTACTAAATTTTAAGGGTCCCTTTATGGGTCCCAACACAATATGCAATAGATCAGTACCAAATATCAGTAGAAATTCAACCGGTTCGCCATCGGACGATTTTATCCGGTCCGGAAATTTCCGGGAATTTCCCCCAAATCATTTTTCTGAGAATTAATGAAATTCCCCAAAATTATAAAACATGTAACAGTGCACTCCAAATAATTTTTCAATCACGAAAATCACCTTTTCTACCCCAAAACATGTTTTGGTCAGTTACCGGCGATTTTGCCAGTCCGGGAATTTTCTCCGAAAAATTCCAGAAAAATTCCTGAAAATCCCTTAAAATGTAAAACCATTTATGGTGCAGTCCAATAAATTTTCCAAACTCAATTATCCCATTAATTCCAATAAAATTGCTTTAGGCCCAATTACCGGGAATGTCATGAATGCATTTACCGTAATTCCATATACACAATTGATACTGTGTATCAATCCTATTATGCATGAACAGTAATAAATATTCCTTATCAATCTTATCCTATGCCAATTTTTCTATTTTACCCTTCCAGGAGGGGGTGGGATGTTACAATTCTCCCCTCCTTATAAGAATTTCGTCCTCGAAATTCTCAGTCAACGGTTCACTATGACAGTAATCATATGAGTCTATACATCCTAAACACTTTTCCACTTAATGATTCACTTTTGGAGTGATCACAGTAACCACTCTCAGTCCGTGGTTCAATTACTATGGCTAACTCATTATCACTTAGTACAGTAAACGGATTTGACAAAACTATCAGTTGGCGATCTCATTTTCTTAGCTATCTCACTTGCCATTTCTAGAACTGTCACTACCTTTGGTTTCGATATATAACTCAGTTCGGTATTTTCGAATCTATTCACTTATCACATTTTATTTCTCTAGTACTTTTTCCCCAATGCCTTATAGTCCAATTTCTGTTCCATTGAGTACGTTTCCATTTCTTTGGTACCTCCCTTAATCACGCCAGGGACAATTTACATTCCCTTGGTACCAATACAGTAACATTTAACTCCACTTCACTATAATCAGTAACAATGTACCTAATGCAGTCATTTATCATATGTCATTCACTTTATATTCAAATTCGATTCTCGTAAGACAAATCACTGTTCTATAGTGTTCACACACTTTATTCGGGTATACATTTTACTCTGTCTCATTTGTCCGATCCGATTCCACTTTAGCTAACCATGCAGTCTTCCTAAGTCACTTTCCTTTTTCTCACACATTTTAGTCTCAAACCCATTACGGTCTTTAACTCCCAAAGAGCATCATGCAAAGGTAACAAGATATATTTTCCAGTGAATCAAAGCTCTATAACACGACCATAATCAAACCTTTTTCCTATTAGACATTCAACCTATAAACACTTGAGCCAAGAATCACCTCATTTTATAACTACAATTACTCAATTTCACTTTTCAAATATGCTGACTAGAATGTCTAACTTTGACTGTTCACATTCTTGTTCTAATACCTTTTTATCGGGTACACTTACTTCTCCTTCGACTTTTGTTCACTATAGTTTTCCAATTCCATTTGTATATTCAAACTCATCATAAAAAAGAAATTCCCCCTTTACTTTATGCACTCTTAACCTTTCTTATCACTATTTTTACAACTTAAATTTTCCAGAAACGCCTCACTATTACTCATCATCTGCTTGACAATCACTGACAATCCCAATATCTGTAATTGATCTGTTCATTACTTGAATTTGGTAGCGAACTGCTCGCTCATTTCAGCCTTATCGATTTATACTTGTCTCTTTTCTCAAATTAACACAGGTATCCTTATAGGAATCTATACCTCAAGGCTTTCAATAATGAGAATGGCACTAATACCATTTATCACGGTCGATTCAATTTATTTCATACTTGTTCAACATATTGTCGCAGCTCAATACTCACTACCCACTCTTCCAATTAGTCCTATCGTTCTTTTCACTTTTCACTTTGTCAACACTTCTAAACACATTCTGCCTCCAATCACGCTTATTACCATTTGCTTACTTCGCATAAATCCTATTAGGGTCTTATTGACGCTATCAGATATCTTTTACCCTTTTCATTGAGTCTACAATGAGTGTATCTACAATTTCTTTATGAAGGTGTCACTACATCACCTCATTGTCGGTTTCCTTTTGACCCTCTTGTCTCTATCAGCCACTCTTTTCATTTCTCTTCTCATTTGTTTTCATATCATTCCTATCAACATATGTTAATACCTTGTCATCTATATTTAAACCTCCAAAATTTTCCATTTTATTTTAGTATCTCTCTCTCTCGATTCGGGACTCTTTTATTCTTCGTTTCAAATCTAGATTCCTCAACAGCTTTACATCATAACTGGAGATCGATTTACTTCACATTGCAATAGAATCACCCCAAATTAAAATCTCACTCATATGGCATTCTTTACATTTCTGTACATACAAGGCGATAATCTCAGTGATGAGCTATGACCCAATTTCACTTTTAATTTTGTCCACAAAAGTCTCATCAACCAATGATTATTCCTAATTGTGTTTCAATCCTTCTTCACTATATCGCATAATCTCAATCAAGACACTCTTATGTCTTCATTTAACGATCGTAACATTCCTTTCGCGAAGGTTCCTTGTGATACCACTTAAACACTTTCTTTACCACCTATTCAAGAATCTATACCGTAATCACTTTTCAGCCTCCTCTCATACAGTACACTTAGTCCACTTTTGTCTTACTTTAACCCTTAAGAACTTCACACTTATAATCACTCTAAACATTTACCGCTCATTTCCTCTATGATTTCCATATATCTCACATACATTTCATTAGTCACAATCAACATTACCGTCCAATAGATATTCCTAACAAAGAAATTGACTTAAATACAATAACTCTTTTCATGCACCACTATTGTGGTTTCATTCTTTTCAAGATCTTTATTTCATTCTCACCATATCATTAAACCGTATGTCTCATTCCCTATCCGTTCATGCGTGACTTGACCTGTAAGGTCATATCAATTTGGCTTATCACCATGATCATTATTCTTATTTTTCATTCCGCTTTCGCTACTTATCTTCTATTTCCTCAAATGCCTATGATCGGTGTTCACAGTCCCCAATACCGACAAAGTCGTTGATACTACTCCATTCTATCTCTATCTATATACCTATCCATTTACCATTTTCGTGTCCATATACACCTAATTCAGTATTTCTCGATACTCCATCAGTAGAAATCATCTGTCTGTCTTTTTCCTTTACGATTTTATCATACGAATTTCCAAACTCGTAGCATAATAGTCACATAATCATTTCAGTTTCAAACTTATGCGGTCTAGTTCATAACCATTTCCCGAATTCATTCCAGTCTATCTATACACTTTTACCTCACTCTAATAGGCACTGGGCATCACTTTTTCGGTTCTTTCAGTTCTCAATAAACCATTACAGCACTCTATTGAGCTTCTTTCCATTTCGCTATTATCATCTGCCTATAAAATCTACTAATCTCTAACTTGAATACAGTGAATCAAAATATGCCCGATTGGACCATCTACATTTTACTCAATTCCAATATTTCCCCCTTTCATGTCATATACAGTCAGAACTGTAATTACCTAACTATCCCGGGCTTTTTAATTTCACTTAGATCTACTATAACCAATATGCTTCCATATCTCTAATGGACCTCTCCAAGTTCTCAACATCTTCATTTTTTTTTCAGTCACCATAATATTATCAATTTAATTCGAAATTTTAATCGCCTAGCTAACATACTATTCGGCTATCACTTATAAGGGTTTCTAACCCAGACAATTTCAACCTTCTTATCCATTTTTTTCCTTTATCCTTTCCTAATTGATTATCCCTTTTAGGATTTTCACTCTAATCCAGCCTCACTCTTCTCGCACTTAATCACTTGACACTTATGCACCTTAGGCTTTATCCTCGTGCGACTCGACTAGGATCGCTACCACGATGCCGCAACGACGCGACTCAAATGCATGAAACCTATGTTCCAAATCGTGCCCAGATACATTACGCATTCTCGGGCTCGATACCACCTAAATGTAACACCCCACACCAGAAGACCCAACCCGATATCGTTGGTGATATCCGAGTCCGTGTCCCACGAGGGTGGCGATTACATCACGATTTAAAATTCAGTACACACTTTTTTTTCTTTTGGAGCCATTAACTCCGCGTTCACACGGCAAACACGAGAAGTAAATAAAATCCGTATTCAAGATAAACCTGCTTCAGCTTATTACGGTCATCCAAAGAATAATTACAATCACCAATGCGAAGAAAATATTAATACCACAATGGCTCAAGAAAATATAAAGCCTTGTTATACGTTGATTGCGGAATACAATTTACTAAAACACTAATGCGCATACCTAACCGATCCCGACTTCTAACCTTTACTCGCCTACATGAGATATACTCCGTGTCAACCGGGTATTCTTCAGACCTGAAAAATAAATGCAAATTTTGGGTGAGTTTTATGAACTCAAGTGAGAAACCATCATCGATGGTTCACTCAAATCATGCATTACGCCCATGGCGTCTGATGACAATCTGATTATCATCAATTACCAATGAGCAAATAATAACCATATCCAAGAATACATAGTTATATCACTCAAACACATTCGTAAGTACCACATGATTATCATGTTATCAATCAAAGAAACCAATTCAAATGCACATGAAATGTGTATGAGACGCTTTTCAATTTAATTCGTTGTTGTGATCGAGCGCTGGCTCGTCCCTTAAAGGGCGATTAATCGGTGAGCCATAGGCTCTAAATCACTCAGGACTCAAGTGCTCAATCACGCTGAGCTTAAAGCTCTCGTTAGTCGCTTCCGTCACAATCACAATTACTGTTCATGCAATTATGTATGAATGCAATATCCAAATCCACACCATAACCGATTCCCATTTAACATTTGCCCATAAGTCATTTCCAAGTAATTACATATATCACTTCGATATCTCATACCAAATATTTCGATACACCCATGGTCCGAAATCAATCAAAATCAAACACACATGTTCCCATCCATTATCTCCACATGGCATAAGTGCGAGATATTAAACACATAAAAATTGAGAAACCATCTAGGTTACTCACCTATTACTTCCGAGTTAATGCCGGAAAACCTCGTGGACGCTTGGTCAATCGACGCTCCAATTGGGCCTCTATATGAATCAGAAAAAGTACGAGTCACTAAATATGAAATTTGTACTCATGTTGCTGAGATATGCATGTTCATGAATTCCCGGTTCTAACTCAATATTTTCCCATAATAAAATTCTATGAAAAATTTGAAATCCATAGGCGCTGACGGTGCGCAATTCGGACCTCTATAGGTCCTCAATTAAATAAAACAGTGTTTACATGTTCCGTCAATAGGGGCTACCTCAAATTCCCGTCTAAAAATTCCCGTTTTCTCATAATATGAAATTAAATATTCAACGAATCCGATGCCTCTGGAATCAGGTCAATCGGACGTCGGACGGGAAAGAAATTGACAAAAGAACAATCGGATCAATTTATACCAAATAAAATCAAAAACAATAATATATATATATATATATTCAGAAGCCTGCCTCGCGGGGGCGAGACGCCGCCCTCGCGAGGCTGAATCACTCGCTTAAATCATGAGGGCGAGGCGTCGCCCTCGCGACCGGCCCGATTATCTCGCCCTCGCGAGGCGAGATGTCGCCCTCGCGAGACGGCGAGTCACCTCCTGCCTTGCCCTTTTCTTTTTTTTCAGATTTCAATCCTACTTTTCAACTACTCTAACTTTTAGCACACAAATCAGAAAAATACCCACTATACCTCATTGGAAAGCTTATGAAAAGCTCTACAATTCTCAAGAAGACCATAAAAATCAATTCCAACCCTAAGGGTATCAAATAAGCCATCAAACCTTCTGCCTTCACAATTTCCCTCAACACAGGGCAGTACATTGACAATTTCATAACTCACTAATTCTTCAGAAATAAATTACCACAAAAATATGGTCAATAAGTTCACAATGTCCTCTACAACTTTCATGAACAACCCAGAATCAAATTCTATTTCTAAACCAGTCAATTAATTCATTCAATGTCACTGTCCCTGAAATCCTTCAATATAGGCAGTAACCTTACAAGAAGCATAACTTTCAGTATACAAGTCAGTAAATTCAGAACTTTATATTCCTGAAAAGATAACATCTCAAACTTCAATTTCCATGAAGCACTCAACCTCCAATTCAATCTCTAACAATTTCAAAACTGTTATGGAAGTTTCTGTTATGATCAGCCACTCATAACCTAATGTAGGGTTCACTTTTGAAAAATCATAACTCCCAATTATGACTTCTAAAAATTACAAACCATATGTCATTTTCAAGATAATCTTTTCCTCTACAACTTTTCAGAAGCTCACTCACACCAATTCAGTCCACATAAAATGTTAAAATTGCCTCCAATCAGTAAACTCACAAAATCACACTTAAGCTAGGTTTCATAAAAAATGCTCAAAACCAGTCATTAGTAATCAATTCATATCTCCCAATAAACAATTCTAAAAATAGCAAGATCAGTAGCAATGGAAAGATAATCAAATATGCTACAACTTCTATGGAGACCATTCTCCCTAATTCCATTTCAATTAATTCATAAAAATCAACAAAACTCAGATGTCATGGTTGCGGTTACTATTCATAGGCAATGGAACAGGAACTTTCCCATTCAAAATTTCACCCTTCTATCATTGGAATTCAACAACACCCATTTCACACTAAATTGAAGCCAACATCCCAAAGTTTCAGTGGCCACTAACCTTACCTCATTTACATTTCTACAAAATAAGTTATGAATAAAACAGTAACATCACTTATAATTCCAACTTTCCAGATTTAAGGTTAACCTTAGTTCAACCACTTCCAATGCCCTTTTTCACATCACTAGACATCAAAATAAATACAAATTAAATTTTAATACAGTCATACATATATTAGGGCTAACACTGAAAAATTTACAGCATTAACTTCCTCAATTCAAGGACTCAAATAATTATCCCTATTCAATTCAAAATCAAACCATATCATTAACTTCAATGCATCTTCATCTAGCCTCATCCCCTTTCTTCAAATCATAACTCAACAATTCAAACTATCTTTTCATAACATTTAACCATCATCACTCAAAATAAATGAACAATAACCCCCTTTAAATGCACCCATTAATCATGATTTATGAACTACATAATCAAAGCATAATTAAACACTTACCAATTCAAGCTTTTTTTTTCCATCTTCAAACTCTTCAATTCTTTAGCTACTACTCATACTCAACACCTTCTCCACTCTATTCTAACACATGCAAGTGTAAGGTCCTCTTAGAAAGGAAGGAGCTTGGTTGCATGAAGAGGAGCTCTTGAATTTGGAGGAAAGTTAATGAAGAAGATGAAAAATTCGATGGAGGATAGCATGAAGAGGGTTTCGGATGATGGTGAAATTTCAAGGAAACAATCAAAATCTCCTCTTTATTCCTTCCTTTAAGCAATCACCGAGAATGAGCATTAAAGAAGGGGAAAAGGTGGCAAAAGGCTATTTGGCCAAGTGTATAAGAAAAGTCAAAGAAGGAGATTAAATATAAATTGATCCAATTCACAATAATTTCCACCCAATTTCGGTTCCTACTAAATTTTAAGGGTCCCTTTATGGGTCCCAACACAATATGCAATAGATCAGTACCAAATATCAGTAGAAATTCAACCGGTTCGCCATCGGACGATTTTATCCGGTCCGGAATTTTCGAATTTCCCCCAAATCATTTTTCTGAGAATTAATGAAATTCTCCAAAATTATAAAACATGTAACAGTGCACTCCAAATAATTTTTCAATCACGAAAATCACCTTTTCTACCCCAAAACATGTTTAGGCGATTCTCGCGATTTTGCGGTCAGGAATTTTCTCCGAAAAATTCCAGAAAAATTCCTGAAAATCCCTTAAAATGTAAAACCATTTATGGTGCAGTCCAATAAATTTTCCAAACTCAATTATCCCATTAATTCTAATAAAATTGCTTTAGGCCCAATTACCGGGAATGTCATGAATGCATTTACCGTAATTCCATATACACAATTGATACTGTGTATCAATCCTATTATGCATGAACAGTAATAAATATTCCTTATCAATCTTATCCTATGCCAATTTTTCTATTTTACCCTTCCAGGAGGGGGTGGGATGTTACATGTGAGAAGGGTAACTTAGTCCTTGTCCATTTAGAATCAAGGGAAAGAAGATAGAAAGAGAGGAAAAGAGGAGGAAAGAAAAAAAAGAGAAGAAGAAAAGAAGAGGAGTGCGCTGTCGGTGGTGAAGGAAGGAGAAGAGAAGAGAGATTTCGATTGTTGCAGTTTTCTGACAGTTTGAAGCTATTTCTGGGTAAATTTGTCTTCATCCTGTTGTATTGTGGCTAGATTGAAACCTAAGATGGCTTGGATGTGTTAGAATCGACGGTTTTAGGGTTTTATGGCAAAAATGGTGAGATTGCTTGGGTTGATGCATTTGTGTTTGATTTTGAGTTGTTAATGGGTTAGAAATGTAGCATAAGTCTTGATCTACAGTTTAGATGTGGTGCATTTGAGTTTGGGAACGAAATGAAGTCGGAAAATGCAGAAAACAGGGGTTCGGAGTCGCATCCACCCCAGCACGTCATGGCGCGAAGAGCACGCCATGCTTGCATGGAGAATTGGTAACACGCCGCAGCACCATGTGCACGCCGCAGTCACCTGAAAGAGACGCCACGCCACAAGCACGAGTGTGCACGTCGCGGCGTGCGAGTGATGAGCACACCGCGACGCACACTTCGGTGCACGCCGTGGCGAGCCTTCGCCAGCATGAGCGGTGGTCGTTACCGCCATGAGAGCCCCCTGTTTTTGAAAGTGAAATTTTTAGTATTTTGAGCATATCTTTTGGTGTAGATGTCCAATTGAGGGAATTCTTGATCCGTTGTGACCTAGAAATAAAGGGCTACGAGTTGTATGAAGAAGGGAAGTTCGGAATTAGTTTCGAAGGGTTCGGAATTTTAGGAGGAGGTCGAGTGTAGACCTTTAATGCTTTATTTTGATTGTCAAGCTTCATGGAATATTTTCTATGGATTGTTAATTAAATGAGAACTTGGTTTATTATAGGGAACCAAGCTGATTTGACCCAATCGCAAGAGGAAGGATAGCAGTGAGTCTGATACTCAAGCGATACTAGGTGGGTAATATGTTTATGGTTATTGTGTGTATGGGCAAATTGCCTTGTGTGTGCTTACGTGCTTGCATGATATGACCTTGTTGGTATTGAATTACATGAGAAATATTTAACTTGCATTATGATTAAAATTATGCCTGGCTTGATAGGCCTTATGGCAATGGACAAGAATGAGAATTTAGAACAATGTGAAAAATGCTTTGAGCATGAATCGAATGGATTATGTGATTTGTTTGGGTAAGAGAGTTACGGATGGAGTCACGTGCACGTTGACATTAAAGCCTTCTCCCGGCTGCCCGCTTGAGGCAACGAGATCCTTGAGAAATCAGACTCGGATAGTTTACGGATCTACCTTTGGTTTATCCGGATCATTTACGGAACTCTCGAGCTAATTGTTTGTGCATACACGATCGATTTGTTGAGCATAAAATATGATGGATTTGACAGACTTGTTGCATAATGATTGTTATGTTGAGAAACGAGAAAATGCATGACCTATGTCTATATGAATGTGAATAAATTGATGAATTTTGATTTGCTAGTGATATATGTATATTGCTTGATTGTGTGGCTCGTTGCCAATGGCTATAAACGTATATGCCACTGAGCTTCGCAGCTCACCCCATTACTCTCCCCTCCTCAGGTGCAGATCGAGACGTTTGTCGACCTTGCAAGGCATCGGAAACTTCGAGCTAGTTAGGAGCTTGTATTAAGTTAGTACTTTGGTTAGCCCGCCAGCATTTCATCATGGAGCATACTTTTGTACTTTGGTATTCACTTTCATTTTGTATTATGTTATATTTCGAGAATACTTGTTGAATTTCTTGGAATGCAATTGACAGTTGGTTTATGCATGTGGAATGATGAATGCATGTTTAGAATGTATGTATGGTTCTATGATTGTGTGAATCTAATTATGTATATGTATGTATTAGATGAGTTTGTATGAATCGAAATATGGTTATGTATGGATGTTGGGATCGGGTCCGACGTTATGGGGCGCCCGTCGCCGGCGCGACCCGAGGGGTCGCCTCGGGATTGGAGATCAGGGACCCGGGCCCAACAATTCTCCCCTTATGAGTTCTATAAATAAGAAACTTAGTACTAGTGTAACAAATGTATATCTTACTAAGGAAGGCGATTCCTATTACTACTTAAATCAATTATGGACAATGGCGTGTTAAGATAAAAAAAATATTAAGGATTAATCATCATCTATATTTTCACTATGAGCATAGTTAAGAAACTTTGGAAAGTCTTCTCTAATGGTGAAAACTTGTGGCCAAGGTAAATTGACCTCCATTTCTTGAAAGTAATAAGTATCTAAAACATATGAGCTAACCTTGGAATCTTATCGACATTTAGTTAGATTTTGAATATGAGAGAGTTAGTTAAAATACTCATCAAACAAAAGAATTGGCTATGGATGCAATACCTTCTTCTGGTATAATCATTGGTATAATTGGATCCCTTTATAAATTGAGTTAATTTCAATCCTTGAAGTCAATCATCCTCACTGGCGATAAAGTATCATTCTTCATCAAGAATAACTACCCTTTCACTCTACAAAAGGTATAGGTGAAATCTTAAATAATAAGCCTTTTATTCTCTTAACTCCTCTTTATAGACCAGAAAGGTTTCAATATTAAATAGATCCCCATCCTTCACAACTAAATCTTATAAAAAGCTCTTGATGGATACTCAGAACTTGAAAACTTGGCATAAACTCATATAAGACTCATCAATTTTCCCTTCCCATTCCTTCATACTTTGGCTTATAACCTGTAGAAGCTTTAGAAATGAAGACTCCATCAGATTCTCCATTCCTAACCTGGCTTACGTCTTATGTGATGAAAACTCCATCAGA
The DNA here is from genome assembly GCA_029891385.1 of Erythroxylum novogranatense. Lineage (NCBI taxonomy): Eukaryota > Viridiplantae > Streptophyta > Magnoliopsida > Malpighiales > Erythroxylaceae > Erythroxylum > Erythroxylum novogranatense. The sequence goes on from CM057228.1 coordinate 31,756,327, forward strand.
TTCTCCATTCCTAACCTGGCTTACGTCTTGTGTGATGAAATACCTAAGACTTTGGATCACATTATTTTTAGCTGTAGGTACTCTGCTTACTTATGGAACAATATATTTAACTTTTCAAGTTATGGTGCTAAAGCCTATGATGTACATATATTATAGTGTGGGCTCCTTTGTTTCCTTACAGGCCAAGGGTATCTAAATCTATTCAGATATGCTTTTAGTGCCTTGGTTTATCACATATAGCGAGAAAGGAACAATCAAAATTTTAGCAAGGGGTCGTTGGACATAGAAACCAACTTACAAAACTTAAAGCGAAAGATTAGAACCAAGGCAATAACTTATAGCTCCTTTTATTTGTAATGGTTAGAACTTATAAACGATGTCCTTAATGGTCTAATATTCCATTATTAGCTAAAATCTTTTGTATGTAATAATAGGTAACCTTTTGGTAACTTCTGTAACTATTTACTTCTATTAATGAATATATTTAACTTTAAAAAAAGGAATATGTGTTCTTATACCCCTAATATATGAATCTCGTATTAAATTGTAATGAACGCCTTAAATGAATGATAGTCTTGCTTATATAGGAACCACATCACATTACGCCTTAATGGCATATCTAGAATAGAAAGAGGTTTTTTTCTTTATTCATTTGCATAATCCTTTATCATATCCATTCTCAATGCCCTCCTAGTCATTAGTAACCTTCCCTTTTTAGATTTTACAATATGCTCATTATCACTAGCATCCTCTAACATAAATATATCACCTTTTGCTTCTTCTTTACTCGTAGATGCATTCTCTCTATCCTCCCTCATCAATGTTACACTCCCATTAGAATACTATGTAGTTATATGTCCTCTTCCTAAACGCTTGAAGCATTTGATATCTTCATCTTTAGTTGTAAAAGAAGGAATCGATCTTAACTTTCACTACTTGACGTGTCTGTTTTTAGTTTATTTACTCTATAATTTGACTTTAGAGCTTTATTTAATCTTTGCTACCCTGTGTTGCTCTATGAAAAAGAACTTGCACTATAAACATTAAAAAATTTAACATGCATCCTTTTAGGTTGCCTCTTCACTTCATGGCCATATCTACCATATCTTCCAATTTTACATAATGATGTACCTCTATAATATTGATAATTTTAGAATTTAGTCACAAATAAATTAAGTCATTCTCTCTTCATGATATTTCTTTATATTTTCTCTATCCATGATAACCTCTTTCTCCTTATAATACTCCTCCACATTCTTAGAACCTTGAGTCAATGTTTGTAGCATTTAGTAAAGATCCCTGTAGTCGGAACTTGGCATAAAATATTTTCTTATCATCATTTTCATCTCCTCCAACATTATGATATGTAGTTCTCTGCTCCTCCTTCCAGTGAGAATTTATTAATATCACAAATTCACGATATACTTATTAAACTCTAAAGTACGTAGTTTTAAGTTCTCTTCTAAAATGTTATAATAATGAAAAACTAGCACCATATATTTCTCCTCCCACTTCAAATAGGCATCTAGATCTATATTCCCTATAAAAAAATGATATTGCTATCTTAATGCTTCTTATATTATTTTCTATCCTTTTTTATAATCTCTTTCATATCTTACATTAATCATATTCCCTCTTTGTCTCTTTTTTTTAAGAAAAGGAATTTTATTGATGCATGGCTCTACAAGAGTAGAGGTATTGTAGTACAAAGGTCATGAAAATAAGAATGTAAGACTCATGGTTTGTATCGTATGTATGGAACAAAAAGCTGTTCCATTCGCAAGATTGTCCTGAGAGGAAGAGGTAGATCAAGTGCCGTTGCGAATATAGTCGAAGTACCAGCCGAAGCTAGCTTTGCTAAAAAATCCGCAAAGCTATTAACCTCTCGATAAACATGGATAATGGACGACGTTGAGACAGAGAGCATATGTCAAATATTTTCAAGTGCTGCTTCATAACGCCAAGGCCAAAATTCCGATTTATGGTTCAATAGGTTCACAATGCCCTTATGGTCTGTTTGAACCTGTATTTTTCGAAACCCACATTCAACACAAAACTGAAGGCCACAAACTATGGCCTCTATTTCCATGGAGAAGCTAACAGTTGAATTACAGTATCGACACTCAGCAAACAAGAAAGAACCAGTGGCATATCGTACTACAAATCCCCAACCAGAAGGACCGGGAGATCCAAGCGATGAGCCATCAGTATTTAGAACAACAGTGCAATCATCCGGGGGCCTCCAACATAAAGTCATAATCACAGGTTTGCGAGGCAATTGAAAATGACAATGAAAGGAAGTGGATAAGTTAATCATTTCCTGTATATTCTTTGGAAGTAATTTATGAACTCGCACCATAGAGGAAACGTGTTGTATTATCAAAAAGATCAAGGCTGGGATCGTTATAGACTTACCCTCATATATGTGTAAGGTATGCATTTTCCACAGTTCCCAAAGGATGAAGTAGGGTATGACAGAAATGATCACAGATCTTGCAGTAGCCCCTCTTCCTAAAATAGACCACTCCCATGTAAGAGCCAAAGGTTAGGGGGAAAGGATAAATGGAGATCTAGCAGGGCGGCAAAATGTCTCCATACCAGTCTGGCCGAGGGACACTCATAAAAGGTGTGCTACACACAGTCGGCTGCCAAGGAACAAATACTACATCTCGATGGATTTAAAAAGAAACCTAACTTGTTCAATGTTTTCGGGAAAGGAAGAAGGGAATTATAGAGACGCCATACAAAGATAGAGATCTTCTTTAGCAGAAATTTATTCCAAGCTTGACGAAGAAGGACATGGACAGGGTTGCGGGACCGTACCAGTTCATATGCTAAGGAAAGGCTGAAATGTCCGATAACAGTTGGTTTCCAAATTCATCGATCAGGCCCAGGTGAAAACTGCTGGGAATGAGTAGTAAGAAATGCAGCATGAGCAGGTTGCAAGAGAGGAAGAATGCAGTCCAACAACTCTTCTCGTTGGAAAAAGAAGTCCCGGAAAGTGAGCAGTGGGATAGGATACTGGTGTACCTGGTCCAACGAAGAAAAAGCTCCAAGATCGGACCAATTATCTGTCCAGAAGGATACCAACCCAGTATGGATAGAAACGTATTCATATTCCTGAGCAAGCTGATCTACTTTGGCAATTCTCCGCCAATGCGTTCTACAACGTGCAGTCGGTGATAATGTGGTGACAAATTGAGCCCAAAGACCGACTTGATTTTTGACTTTCCACCATAACTTAATCGAATAGGCTGCAACAATATCCTCCAATTTGCGAAATCCCAACCCATTCTCCTCTACTAGAAAGGAAAGGCGATCCCATGAACGCCAATGTCGTTTATTATCTGCAAAATAGCTCCCCCATAAAAATTGTTGGAAAATCTTTTCCATTTTATATAAGATGGATTTAGGAGGCTCAATAGCAGTGAAGACATGTTGTGGGATGGAGGATAGGACATGTTTGATTAAAATCATCCGAGCTGCAGGGGAGAGCCACTTATTTTTCGAACTGTAAACTCTTGTCTCAATTGCCTCAACTAAATGAGTGAACATACGCTCTGTCTTTCTGCCCCGGAATAGTCTACAACCTAGATATTGCAAGGGAAAATAGCCTTGGCCCATTTGCAGGAGCTGTAAAACATCTCTTTGATGATTGGGAGACACGCCTTCTAGCAATATAAAACAATTTTTTTGCTTATTGACCTTTTGTCCCGTGGCTGCTTCATAGTCGGCAAGCAAGAGGTTAAGCTGTACTAGCGACCGTTTATCACTCCGGATAAAAATAATTAAATCGTCAGCAAAAAAGAGATGATAGACAACTGCCGAGCTAGTAGGCACACCATAGGGCAATATCCTGCCTTGCATCACAAAGGATTGCATAGAGCGAGTCAAAGCCTCCGAAACTAAGAGAAATAAGTAAGGTGACAAAGGATCGCCTTGTTTAATGCCTCGGGTTGACTGGAAGAAGCCCACTGGACTACCATTCACCAAGATTGAGAACCAGCTAGAAATGGACCCAATAATAAGCCTAATAAGCCCACCATGGAAACCGAAAGTCGCCAGTATATGGGAGAGGAAAGACCAAGAAACACAGTCAAAAGCTTTCATCATATCCAGTTTGAGAATGATATTACCTCCTCGAGCAGGGTGATGAAGAAATTGACATAAGTCCTGAGCCATCAATATATTGTCCACAATGTCTCGCCCAGGTAAAAAGGTCGACTGCTCCGGGGAGATCAACTTGGGTAAAACAGCTTTTAGCCGTTCCGTAAGAATCTTTGTGAAGACTTTATTCAGGAAGGTACAGAGATTGATTGGTCGAAAGTCGGAAAAAGAATTGACACTCATCTTTTTCGGCAACAGAGTAATCAATGTGCTACGTACTGCACGAGGTATTGGAACCCCTGACATAAATTCAGTACAGGCATCAAATAGATCAGAACAGATGATGTCCCAACAATTATGATAAAAAGCTCCACAGTATCCATCAATTCTGGGTGCACTAGTAGACGATAAACTCATGACTGCTTGCTTAACCTCCTCCATTGTAACCGGTTGCATCAACAATACATTGTCCACATCCTCAACAAGCCTCAGTATGTGGCTTAGCAGCCTAGATGTGGCTTCTTCCTCATCCGCTACTACCTCCGTTGATAAGAGGGATTGAAAATATCTTACCGCTTCAAGTTCAATGTGTGCCGGGTCTGTTAGCCATATCCCATTACTATCTCGAATCTTGTGTATCCCCAATCGTGTTCGTTTCTCTGCCAAAGAGGCGTGAAAATAGGCAGTGTTCCCATCGGCCTCCTTAAGCCATTTCAGTCTCAACTTTTGAAGCATAAAATCCTCATGTTCTTTAAGCCATAGTAACAGTTCAGCTTTGGATTTATTCAGCCTGAGGAGAACCTCAGTGGTCCCAGATTCATCAAACTCCCGTTCCAGTTGCATCACAGCTGACTCCACCATTTTTAGATTAAGGAAGACATCGCCAAAAGTCTCCTTATTCCAGAGGCGCAAACAAGATTTGAGGCGGCGAAGCTTGAGAGAAAACCGTAACATACCATGACAGACAATTGGCTGAGCCCAATTCGATTGTACCAAAGTGAGGAAATCATCGCGACGTAGCCACATCCGCTGGAAACAAAAGAGGCGTGGGCGGGAAACTTGTTCCATGTCAAATTGGCATAACATCGGGCTATGATCGGACCCGCTCGATTTAAATTCGAGTTGTAGAAATCGAAATAGATCGGTCCACTCAGTAGTAACCAAGATTCAATCCAGCTTCTTCATAACACGACCATTGGATCTAGTGTCGACCCAAGTGAATTCAGCACCCTGCGTGGGAAGTTCTAACAGGCTGCAAGAAGCTATGAAGGAGTTAAAATCATCCATAGAAGCAAGCTCAGGAGATCCAAGACCGCTATATTCATCAAGACTGCGGATAACATTAAAATCATCCCCCCAATAACCACGAGACATTAGCATGCGCAACGCGAAAGGCGCATAATTCAGACCACAATTCAAGACGGCCTCGCCTTGTCGACCGCGCATAGATGACAAAGATATAAAAAGTCGTTGACATTTTAACGTGAGTTAATTTCAAGTGCAAAACTTGTTCAGAACCACCAAGTAGTGTAGCGGAATAAGCATTGGAAAAGAGGGCCCAAATTTTATTAGTGTCGGAAACATAGCCGGAAGTAAAATGTAATTTCTGCAGTAGTCCGTCCAAAGAAACAGGTTGCACCATTGGCTCAATCACAAAAACCGCAGACAATTTGTGCATATCAGTCAGAGATTTAAGACGACGTTGGGAGGCCGGGTTACCCACCCCACGGATATTCCAAATAAGGCTACTAATCATGAGTGAGGAGCAGGAGTAGTCTTAGGAGCTCTCGCCGATCGGCGAAGAGATTCAGCAGCAAATGTAACTTTCTTATTTTTGGAACCCACAGGATGACCTCGTTTCGGTAAAGTGGTTTCGCCTTTAGACTGGACCATTCTGGAAACTTCTACATTCTGCTGACCAGAGGTTGTGCCCAGCCAGAAGTCATCCAGAACTTGGGTTGGTACAGAGCCTTCATAAAAGACTGGAGGAAAATCAACAGCAGTTGAGAAAGGTTGAGTTGGTGCAGCCAAGTCGGTTTGAAATGAAACCTTATTAGCAGAGTCCCCATAAAATTCCGGCGGAATAATTGGTGCATTAGCAGGAGCGTCGAGAATAGGCGGATATTAGGAAACATGAAAATGAGGCGGTTGAAGGAGAAGGTCGATGATTCAAGAATCGCATTAACGGATCAAGATCAACTATGTCAAGAAGCTCACTAGTCTGGGGAACAGATGGTTGAGGAGGAATAGAAGAACCAAAGGCCTTATTAATATCGGACAAAATCACACATTGAGAGGATAAGTGCAGTTTAGATAGTAGGGAGATAGGAGCAACAGTAGCAGACGAAGCAGGGGGTCGCACCTTACTCAACGGTGGATCGGGTAGCATTGTCTCATGAACAGAAGCGGATGTAAAAACAGGGGGGGTCAATAGGTGAGGCAGCCGTATCAGTCATAGACAAGCCAGTAGCAGTAGACACACTTTTAGCCTTCCAAACCTGGACTGCTGGAAGTGTTGAATCCGAAGCGACAGTAGGGGAGGGGGACTTGTGTTGTTTATGGCGACAATCATTCTCCAGATGTCCGACCTTCCGACAGTGACGACAATAAGAGGGCAAGTTCTCGTAGTAACCAAGATTTAAATTGGCATAACATCGGGCTATGATCGGACCCCGTTCGATTTAAATTCTGAGTTGTAGAAATCAGAAATAGATCGGTCCACTCAGTAGTAACCAAGATTCAATCCAGCTTCTTCATAACACGACCATTGGATCTAGTGTCGACCCAAGTGAATTCAGCACCCTGCGTGGGAAGTTCTAACAGGCTGCAAGAAGCTATGAAGGAGTTAAAATCATCCATAGAAGCAAGCTCAGGAGATCCAAGACCGCTATATTCATCAAGACTGCGGATAACATTAAAATCATCCCCCCAATAACCACGAGACATTAGCATGCGCAACGCGAAAGGCGCATAATTCAGACCACAATTCAAGACGGCCCCGCCTTGTCGACCGCGCATAGATGACAAAGATATAAAAAGCCGTTGACATTTTAACGTGAGTTAATTTCAAGTGCAAAACTTGTTCAGAACCACCAAGTAGTGTAGCGGAATAAGCATTGGAAAAGAGGGCCCAAATTTTCAGGGGGGGTCAATAGGTGAGGCAGCCGTATCAGTCATAGACAAGCCAGTAGCAGTAGACACACTTTTAGCCTTCCAAACCTGGACTGCTGGAAGGGTTGAATCCGAAGCGACAGTAGGGGAGGGGGACTTGTGTTGTTTATGGCGACAATCATTCTCTAGATGTCCGACCTTCCGACAATGACGACAATAAGAGGGCAAGTTCTCGTAAAGCACGGATTGGAAGAAAGCATGCTCTTCCGTGCCCAGTCTCAAGCGAGATGGCAGATCCTTCAACAAATCTACTTCAATGCACACTCTAGCAATCAAGAGCCGAGAAAGATTTAAAGTGGGAACATCAATTTTCAGAGGGACGCCGATCATCGTGGCCATCAGAGAAAGGTAGGTGTCATTGAAACAATGAATCGACAAACCTTTAAATGAGACCCAGATGGGAACAACAGAGGACTCATGATCTGGGGTTAAAGTCCGGCGACCATTTGAAGACTCGCATAAGGTGATTGTCGAAAGTCCAAAGGGCTCTCAACCAACAACGTTGGTAATCTTCCTCAAGATCAAAGCAGATGAGAACATGGCGGGAATCAAGCATGCCTAGGGTAAAAGTACCCTTGAACCCGATTTTGTCAAACGAAGATCTTAGGAAATCCATCTTCGGTCTACCTTTGGTAAATTTGCCAACCAACGCCAAGTGAAATGGAGCAGCGAGCTGAGCTTCTTCCTCCTTAAAAAGGAAGAAGGTCGGTTCCCCTTTATACATCTTGGGTCGAGACTCGATTTGGATTGTAGAGGGCAGAGGCTGGAGGATCGTCCGAGGAGAAGGCTTAGCACCCGTAAGGGCCTGGGCAAAAGAACGAACTCCAGCCGGTGGAGGTGTCGGCGCGATGCCGGCATGGGTCGCCGCCCGATCGATGCCTGAGAGTCTTCGCAATCGCCACCGGAATCGCCTGGAGCTTTCGCAATCGCCACCGGACAAGGTGATATTCTTTGTCTCTTTATTATTTATCCCCTTCCTGCTTTACCATCCCTTAAATTTAACTCTCCTAAGTAGTTGGCAACACCTTCAACTCCATCATTTGACTCAAAATCATCCATCCTAGTGGTTAGACGTTGATTGCATTGTAGTCTAGCTATAATAGTAGCTTCATATTTCTCTAATCTATCCCTAACTTCACCAAATTGTTAAAGGATTTGCTTATGATGTTCATGAACGATTCCTAGTCCACTCCCACTCTTTGCTCCTCACTTCATTTACATTTGGACAAGTTTTTTACGTTAGGTTTAAGTTATGTTATACCTATATGAAAAGTCGGCAACAAAAGTTGTCTCTCATGTGCTTCTCTTCAAGATTCATTTCACTCAGCACTTACATGCATGACTAAAGATTTTTTTAAAATAGACAATCTAAATCAATAATGCTTGTTTAAACCTTCCCTATCTTTAAATACTTCCAAAGAAATAAATTTGGATAAATAGCAAACATATAAATAAAAACTATAGGCCAATGAACAAGAAAAATAAAAAATAGGAATTGAAACTCAAAGTACCCAATTACTCAATAGAAAAGAAGAAGAATATAAGAAGTTTAAATTGCACAATAAGAAAAACAAGATAATGAATAATTAGAGTATGTCTAATGTATCAAATACCTTGTCCCTATTGGAGAGAAATTAAAACTCCTAATTTGCAATGTGCATTGCAACTAGCCACTAAGGCACCACCTTTATGTAACTTTAGATTTCACCTTTTAGGGCTTCTTTTGATAAAATTTAAAAATAGTTTTTTTATTTTTCTTCTCTTTTTTTAGTTGGCTTACAAACTCAAGAAATAAGGAATAAAAACAAATGAACAACTTTTTTAGCAAAACTAAAGAATGATAAGAACTATAACAAACAATGATTATAGGAAACAAAGAAATAAGAATATTAAAATGCAAATAAAAGATGTAAAAACCTAAATATAGAATTATACTCTACCACCAAATTTAATATAATTTCTCACCAATATAATTGATGAGATTGAATATTAATACAATAGGACTAATGACCATTTTAACATAATAAGTTAATTTAAGAATACAAATATGAAATATATACTGAGAAAGATATGAATTTTCACACTCTAGAAAAGAAAGGATTGAAAGTAATAATATCATAAAGTTTGATTGCTATATAAGTTAGATAAGATTTAAGTTTTTGGACAACCTTAAGCAATAATACTCTAAAGATGATAGAAAACTCTCTAATAGTTTTGATTGACCAATAACAATGTAAATAGTTAAGTGAAAACATAAGAAAGCCTCTTATAGGCATAGAACGCTTAAAGCTAGAGTTTTAAAAGAAAATTAAAAACTTAAAATAACAAAATCCTAACTACTTAAAATATGAATATGACACTTTCTTAGACAATATTGGTATCAGTTTTATTCTAGAACATTCAATATGTAAAACAAAGATTTGATTACATGTTAAACTTTAATGTTGGTTTGTTTTTGTTTGTCTAGTATGTAAAATCCAGATTAACATGGATTTATTTATGTGTCTACTACTAGTTACATTCTATGACTAGAACTTCTAGCTTCTTTGTGGCATTTAACTTGTACCTCTCACAAACAACTATGCTTCTCTTCATACCTCCCTTGTGTAGAAACTCATGTACCTTGAGTTAATGCCAAATTCCATCATGTTGAGAGAGAAACCATCTGTGTCTCTTACCTATGTACTTGCAATTTTTAGAAGGAACCCACCCATGCCTTTATTGTTTGATTACTTGTGAGAGAAAGTTCAATCTTAAGGTGATAAAACAAACCTGGCACATTTTTACAAGTAAGACCACATCCTTCCCTTTATCTTTTAAATTATGGATGGTAGTAAGGATGTGAGGATTAGTTTTAGGAGTGGGGCTAGTAAGGAATATCTATATAAGTTTAGTGACATCTAACTTTAGAAACACTAACCATACATCTTGTAGGTTTATCAAGACACTATCTTCTTCTTTTATAGCAATAAATCTCCTTTTAGAATATCATATGAACTTTACTCAATCAAGTCTTGTAAAAGGCTTCCTCTTTAAAGCTCTTCATCAAACTCTTTACCTAGAGACTTTAATACAACTTTTGAAGCGTGCCTAAAGTTTAACAAGTCGTAGAAAGTTCAGTTAAACAAATTTTTCTTATTTTGATCTAGTAAAAAGAATAAGCAAAACGTGATATAAAATGATAAGGTCAGTAAGATCAAGCCATCTGTCCATAGTTCTTTAGCCCTCTCCTTTTCACTCATCCTAACTAGTAGAAAAAGTTATTGCTCTCCATGTTCCTATTAGGCCACTTTATGGAAGATGAGTGTTTCTTCCCCAAACTTATCTTAAAGAAGATTAATATTGTCTTTAACAAGGTTAGAAGTGGATCTAAGATGAGTTCAGGATATGCAAATCATGGAAGAGATAGATATTGATTTTATATGTGTATTCTTTAAAAGGGATCTTGTTAAAGTAAGTTTGCTTAGTTCATCCAATGTTTGCCATTTGCTTTTTAAGAATGACATTATATTTTCAATTTTTAAGCCATTACTTCTATAATCATGGGCTATAAAAGGTTTAAAAAGAACCTAGTTAGTCTACCAAAGGGGAAAAAAAAGGCTAAGGGTGCCAAAGTTGTTGTAGTTATTCAAAAAGAAGGAGGAGGCTATTGGGGAACAACTATTCGAGTTCCTTGATGGACTAAAGAAAGAGAACACAATATTAAAGGATGAGATAGCAAGCTTGAGGGTTGAAATGGTTGACTTTTTAATCAAAAACCAAAAGTTTGACTGTGATGACTGCAAATTTGATGTCATACGTCATTATCATATGTCTAATTGTTTCAAGAATTAGAATTATAATAAGCTTATCAATATAACAAGGCTAAGGTTTGAGATCTTATAGGAAGGAGTCATAAAATAAGTACCTAGATTGATCCTTTATAGATCTAGATATTAATAGTGTTTATATTAAGCTTGAACCAACTCAAATTGATGAACATAATGTTTAGGTCACCAGTCATGTAGGTGGGGAGTCTCACATCGTTGCTGATGATAACCTTGCTTCTTCCAAAGTTGCACCTCTCCTCATCTAGGCACCTTTTTTTTCTTATTTTATTTACCTTATACATAGGGGTGAAAATTGTAAGAATGCTTTAGGCACCTCTATCTATATTTTTTTTTATAATTACCTCTATCTATATTTTCATTTTTATGAAATTTCAATTTCTAATTATTGATGTATTTAAAGCTTAATAGACCTTCAAAGTTTATCACCCTTACCTTGGAAATTTTTGAAAGAAAATGATAATAAATCTAGCACTTATATGGAGTCTAGCTCACTCAATCACTTCTATTGACAATTTTTAAAAAGAAAATTAAAACAAACTTGATAAGTTTGTGGGGTTTAACTCCTTTCCCTTGACAATTTTTAATGTTAAATTCAACTAAACTTGACAATCCTATAGCGTTTAGCTCCCTTGCTTTGTCTAATTTACATAAATTACAACGACATAATAGGCTTGTAGAAATTGGTTTTTTTTTTCTTATCATGTTTCTAAAATATTTAAATGAGAGCCTTATGTTTCTCAATCTATTGTTATTCTATAAAAAAGGTTTTTAATGGCCTTAAGGGCTTTTTTACAGTAGAAAGTTTAAAAAGACTTCTCTTAAACTTAAGACCTTTAAGCTTGTAAGTTTTTCTTTATGCATAAAGGAGTTTAAAGGACTTCTTTTGGACTTAAGGTCTTTAGGCTTGTAAATATTTCTTTTATGCGATAGAGATAAAGTAGCTTATCCTTTAATTGAGGCCTTACACTAAGAAACCAAAGGGGCTTCTCATAGACCTAAGTCCTTTAATCCTACAATTTTTTTTTTAATAAATTAAGGACTTGAGACTTTTAGCTCTACATATTTTTATTCAATGAAAAGCTAACGAGACTTGTTTTAAACCTAAGGTTTTTAGGCATATAGGCTTTTCTTTGATGTTAGGTAGTTAAGGGACTTTTAAAAAGTTGAGATTATTGTACTTGTAAGTTTTCTAATGAACTAAAAAGCCAAAGATAATTTTCCTAGAGCTCTTTAAATTTTCTCTATCTAAACTCTTATAAGATTATATAAAACTATTTAAAGTCATGCGAAATTCTCTAGCATTTTTGGCACTTCACCTTGTTAAGACAAAGGTTAAAGAGGTTAAGTTCATATCTAGAGAGCGAGTTCATGCCAAGGAATGGTTTTTTTTATACATTTATATGGGACAAGATAAATTGTTGAGAGGGTTATAAAAAAAAGTAGTAGTTTGGATATTGGACTATAGTTATAGACTTGAGCAAGAATGTGTATTTAGTGGAAAAGATAGATGTTTGCAAGGTATTAGTGGAAAAAATGTTGACCAATGTAAGGGTGAGAGTTTTTCTTTAAGAAACAAATTTTTGTATATGTTTGTCTTTAATTTTGTTGAGAGGAAGATTAAAGCTAATTAACTCAATAATAACCCATTCTAGCCTAAATAATGACTTCAAAATAAGGTGATAAATCTGATGTTGTAGGAAGAGATGATGTTTGTAAATTTAAGAATTTGAAATATAAAAATCTGCAAAAGTAGGAGGCCTTCTTGGGATTAACATGCGTGAAACTTCACATAGCCATATGGACTCATTTAAAGCCATGCCAATATTATCTGAAACTTCATATGGCTATATGATCTCATTTAAAGCCATGCCAATATTATCAAATGTCAATATATAGGTCAAAGTTGACATAAAGGTGGCTGTCACTTCATTTTTTTTGATGATATGACTTATCACATATATACTTTTGTTAAGAGAGTTAAGGGGAGGAATTAAAATAGGCAAAAAAACTAATTTTTAGGACTTAAAATAAAAAATAAAGTAAAGGTACTGAAATAGGAAATCACTTATAGTAGGAGGACTAAAAATATCGTTATCCCTTTTCTTCATGAATCAAGGTGTTGAATAAACTTCTTTTAGACTTAGGGCTTTTGAGTTTTGTAGGTTTTTCTTCAATGTTAGGGAGTTAAGAGAGTTCCCTTAAACTTAAGACTTTTAAGCTTGTTGGTTTTCTTCTATGCTAGGGAGCTTAAAGAGCTTCTCCTAGACCTAAGACTTTTATCCCTACAACTGTTTCTTAAATGTTAAGAAGTTAAAGGGACTTCTTCTAAGCCTAATTTTTTTAAGCCTATAGGTTTTTCTTTGATGCTAGGAGACAAGGAACTTCTATTAAACCTGATACTTTTTGGTTTGTAGTTTTCTTTTTCAATATTAGGAAGAATATGAGACTCTTTTGGTCTACAGGCTTTTTTAAGACTTGATTCCTTTTGTATCAAATTGAGACATATTTTATTTTTAAAAAGTGCATATATCTTTTAAAGATTCTATTTAATGGTAATATCTCCTTAGATTAGTTAATTATCAAGAATTTTCTCTTATAATTCCTTCTTTATATATGATCTTAACCCTTTATGATCTCTCCCCATAATTATGCAAATCATCATTTGAGTGAGGTATGGTTCCCTATCTAGTTTCCTAACTCTTAATCTTCACAAAGTACTCTTCATGTGGTCATCTCTATTATTTTCCTGTAGAAACCATTTTAGCATCCCATGTTTGATCAAGTCATTGGCCACTATTTTGAAATTCCTACAATTTTTAATCTCTTTTCTAATATCCTAATAGAAATGAAAGTATAAATCTCGTCCCTTTTGACAATATTAGTTGTCGTTCCTTTTTTCTATTTTTCAACTAAGTCTTTATCTAAAATATAATCAACTACATATTTAACAATGTATTGAACCTAGGAAGGTGTTCCTTAATCTTCTCCTCGTTTTTGGTTTTTAACTCCTTTTTTATATAATTTTCTTTGGACTTTGTTAATCAAAGATGTATCCCTCCCTATTCTCATTATTATTATTAGTTAAACTTTTCTTACTTTGATTAACGTCTTCTAGATCTTTAATAGTTTATGCTCAAATTTATAGATGTTTAAATTTTATAATGTTATTTTTTCTATATAAAGTTTCAAAAATTTTAACAGGGTATGAGTCCATTTATGAAAGCTACTAATGCCACTCTTATACTAAGACTAGGGATTTAGGTAGCCTTAAAGTTGAAGTGTTATAAGTAATCTTTTAAAAAATTTTGGTGCCTTTAAGCTACAAATGTTAAATAGGTGGAGTTTATAGGTTAGTGCCTATTATTAACAAAGTGTGATATGCACCCAGTAGCTTATATATTGAAATTGGAGGCATGGCTTAAAACCAAAAATATATTTCATCGGCCAAGGTGGAGGAGAAGACTTTATATTTTATGGAGTTAAGTGGGTCATATAGGTCCATGAGTTTTCTATATTGATGTATGTGATCAATACGATCATAAATGCCATCGTAAGTGTCCAGGATTGATATATTAAACCTAGGCAGTTCACTAAGACATTATATATTAGTTAGCTATCGATATCATACTTGATCCTCATATTTTGTATCTTAATGGCATTACTTATAGAAGTGCAGATGAGGCCCCTTTCAACAATAGTTGTGGGGTGTAATTATATTGTCTTTCTTACATCAATTACTTGAGTTATTATCATAAAATCTTAATTTTAGCATTTTGATCCTCAAGTTAGTAATTAACTAGATGAATTTCAGGGGTATTGGTTGTTCCAGTAAGGTTAATAAATGAATTGTTTTCTTTGGTATTTATTAATCTTTTTGTGGATGGTGTTAACTCAAGGTTTATTATTAATGATTTTGATGATGACCTTATAACATTTCAAAATTTAAATTAGATTTATTTTCTTATATAGGTAACGACATATTTTCTAAAAGGAAATAAAATCATATGATAAATGCATCCTTTATTACAGAAACCTTCCTTATGAACGTGCTTGATTTATTAGAAATGATTCCACAATATCTAGAAGGATCTTACAAATCATAATCAGTTCCGTGAAGTGATCATTTGTCTTAACATCTAGTTACTGGAAGATTTTATCAAATATGATATTAAAGATTCAAAGTCAATTCAAGATGTAAGAGAAGCAAAGCCTAGTTGAAGAAGATGTGTATTTAAGGAAGAGTCATTGCATTTGCGAATGGGGGACATACACTAGACCTTTAAAATACATCAATAGGTTCCTTTAGTTTATAACTTGCTAAAGGTTCCTTTTATTTCAATAGGCGCATTCTATTTTAAATTTTATTTAATTGGACTTATTCTTTAGCAGGCTCTTGTCGTTTAATAGGATACTATCATTTGACAGGCTCTTGTTGTTTTTAATTTTTAACAATCACCTATTTTTATCCGACTTGAAAGTAGTTTGTGAAAAAATTTTAAGTCATACACAATTTACCCCCGTCCTTGTGTGTGTTTGCTTTATCAGATGGTGCCTTAGCTAGTTTAAAGTTTTTTCAAGTGAGAGTATTTAATTTTTTAAAAATATTTTGACAAAAGATACCAAATTATGTAAATTGAATTTGGAGTAGCCTTGTCAGGTTAGTCTTAAGTTACAAGCTCACAAAATAAATACTCAAAATGTCAAGTATATTTCTTGCAAAGACTCTTTAACTCTCAAATTAGTGAAAATTGAGTGGTGTTAACAATGCAAATAAATCTCTAATTACATTTAATGATAATAGTAATGAGAACTTAATTTGGGGTATCTCTCCTTTTATAGGTAATTAATTCGTCAAGAATATAATTTGACTTTAAATATTCTAGTAGAATTTGGATCCAACTTCTATTAAGAAGTCTAGTAGGTTTTTAACTACAAATCTACCTCCTTATATTAGTGAATCATGTTATGATTAAACTTATTCTTTTTAAATAAATGAATCTCTTATATAAACTGAAGCATATACACTCAAAAAAAGGTGATGAATTGTGTTAAATAAATCAAATTCGATTTGTAAATTCATTAATATATTATTATTTATATAAAAATTTCCTTTCTTTTATATTTTTATTTATTGATACATTAATCATTTGAAAGATTATTTGTTGGAACCTCTCCCCGGTGAGTCGCGTGCCCGACGTCCTACGTGACATCTGGACGCGCATCTTATGAGGGAGGGATTCCTCACCACTGAAGAAACCTCAAATCGGACTTAATGTTAATGTCATCCAAACAAATCTTGGTAATTTTACCCTAATTTTCCTCCAATAAAAATTAATCTGCTTAGGGTCCACAATTAAATCCGATTACTAAGCTAAAATGAAATTCCATATCTCTAGGTTACATAAAATCAGAAATCGCCTCAATCGGATCTCTATAGATCACAAAATCGCCCAAAAACGGATTTATATCCAATTCCGCCACATAAGTGACTCGCTTTAATCTTATCTGTAATTTTCGACTAAAACCCGACACTCTCATTTTACTAAAAAGGGGTATAAATTTTTTTTAGAAATCTAATGCTTCGAAAATCGTAAAAATATGAGGTCAAACGGAGAAAAGACAAAGAAAATAAGAAAAATGGCTTTATTTATCATTTTTGAAAAATCATAAATTAAATTTTAAATATATATATATATACTAACAGTGTCGCACTCTGTGCACTCAGTAGAGTGCCAGCCTCGCACTTTGCCTGAGTGCGAGGAGTTCCTCACACTCTACTGCTGAGTGCGAGGAACATCTCTTAATTATTATTTTTTTCATTTTTTTTGAAAATCTGAAATAACCTTTTAACTTTGAATAGGTCTAACTTTTCATCCCGAAATCGAAATTTCATAAATTTAGTGTCAATAGAAAGATAAAAGGAAACTATACAACTTCCTATAAGGATTTAAAAACTAATTTAGCCATTAAGAGGGTCATAATTTGCTTCAAAGTTGCTGC
Source organism: Erythroxylum novogranatense (assembly GCA_029891385.1). NCBI lineage: Eukaryota > Viridiplantae > Streptophyta > Magnoliopsida > Malpighiales > Erythroxylaceae > Erythroxylum > Erythroxylum novogranatense. The sequence continues at coordinate 31,773,435 of CM057228.1, forward strand.
TATTAAAAAATTCAATTTCCTACACAATGCTAAGAATTTGAGAATTCATATCTTTTAGCACACAGGTCAAAAAATAACACATTTTACCTCATTGGAAAGATAAGAAGATAACCTACAAGTTTCATGAAGGAAGTAAAAATCAATTCAATCATTTAAAGGTATAAAAACACTCTCAAAGTTTCAGCCTAAGTGAAAATCAATGGAACAGTAAATTTACCTAAATACACAGTAACTGTCAACTTCCAAACCTCATAACTTTTTATTGCTAACTCCAATATTTGCAAATCATACCTCATTTTAAATATATAAGGATAATCTACATTTTTCATGAAGAAAGCAAAAATCAAAACTGTCTCTAAGAGGGTGAAAAAGCCCTTCAAAGGTTCTACAAAATTTTATAACTAACAATAGTAGCTGAAACATTTCAGCTCTCATAACTTTTTCATCCTAAGTCCAATTATGACAAACTTTATGTTATTGGAAAGATCTAAACATATTCTACATTCTTCAAGAAGACATCTCACTGAAAATCTTAATCTAAAACACTCTAAACCCCAATACAAGTTGCTGTCCAATTTGGGAAAAATTGGACAACATTTCCCCTAAAAATGCTCTAACCAAAGTCTTCAATCCAACACAACAACCTGCATAAAAACTCATTCTTCCAATTTCCATAACACAACTCAAACCCAATATACTTCAAATCAAGGGCAGTAACACACTCCTAGGATTCTATTTGTTTCCAAAAAATAACATAATCCAACTTCACTCTTTCTTTTATCAAGTTTAACTACACAATTATACATTCTTTGAAAACGTACACAAGGTATATTTAACCTTCGAAACCATTATATTTACATGAAAACAAGTCAATACAAAGCTTCAAAGGGCATTTAGCCCGATTACATCCCAAAATAACAAAAGTAAAAGTACAAAGAACAAGCTCTCGCTTTGATTTCTCAAAACATGACTTCAAAATCAAAATGCATCGGAGTTGCCTCAATCCTGATGCGATGACTCGGTTTCTCGCTCGACACCTATGGAGGAGAAATGGGGGGTGAGCTCGACGGCTCCATGGGTAATAACTTAATAAACAAGAATATAAGCAAAAACTGTTATTCATTCTTTCATGTTCAAAGCAATATCACATTAATAAGAGCAATTTCACTTTGCAAATCTTTTCACAGAATTTAGCACTTCGAACAATTTATAAACTTAACATATCACAAAAGTAACCTAGCAAATCACAAATTCACAAACACAGTGGTTCGGGTGGATCCAAAATGGAACGTACTACACATTTCCGCGAAGCGGTTATGTGTAGTCGTGACTGATGGAAATCCTTTAAAGGAATTCCAGTGCCACTTGCGAGCAAGCGGGAGAAGCCTATGGTTAGACAGATGCACCTGACTCGAACGGGATCGCCCTAAACCCAAAGAAAGCACATAATTCACATAATTCGAAATTTTTAGCTGTAACTGGCTATTACAAATTCACTTTCACATAAGTAGGCCAAACTAGCAAATCTTTTCCGAAATCACACATTCAAGTCTTTTTCACATAACGAAACATAATACAAATGATTTCTAACATAATTTACAAGCAAAGAACATCTCATACAAATGAAAAACATAACCAAGAGTAATTTTTACAAAACTTTAAAGTCATTGGAAAGCTTTATTTTACATTTATTCTAAAACTTAAGTAGGCCTATTATCTCAAGTATTAAGAAATCACCCACCTTAAATTCCTTTAGCTTGTAGGATGGTCAATTTGCCTTGCTTCTTCCTCCACTAGCCTCACTTCACCTTCATTAAGCATAATTATCCCATAAGAACATAGGATATCAAAATCGAAAAATTTTAAGGAAAAGAAAACTTGAATTAACACCTACCTAACTTAACCCATACCTAAACTAAGCTATTAAAGCCAAAACCTACCCAAAATACCCAAGAATTTCGAAATTCTCTTACCTTAGAAGATGACCCACGAAATTCTCTTTTTGTTTCTATTGGAAGATTAAACCTTCCTCTCCACTTTCTTCTTGAATAAAACTCTTAAAATCCCTTCTCTCTAAAGCATAAGCACCTAAGCTCTTACTTCTCTTCCTCTTCTTCTTCTTCTTCTTTCCCCTTAGCCGAAAGTCACCATTCTTTTTCTCCTTTCTCTTGCAAGTTTCGATTGCTTCTAAATAACCTAAGGTAACTTTGTTTCTTAAACTTTAAAAACCTAAGCCCCTTTATCAAAACTACGTAGTTTTCATTTAAGTCACTTATTTTCCTCCTTCCCTTGCCATTTTCATTTCCTTCCCTTCTCCATACGACTACCTCACTTGTTTCCCATATAAATCAATTCTTTTACTCATTTAATGATATTTGAAATGGGCTAAAAGCCCATCTTATAAACCTTAATCCTTAAGAACATTCATGATCTTCCTAAAAAGCCCTTATACCATCTTAATCTTTTTAAAATCTAGTAACTTATTAAAACTCTAATTTAACTAAATCCTTTCAATTTTTAATCATTAACTAAGCACTAAATCCCAAATTATTCTAACTAAAAGGAATTTATCAATTTAAACCTCAAAATAAAGAAAACACGAATCGGGGCCCAACATTTCTCCCCCCTTAAAAGAATTTCATCCTCGAAATTCGTACCTGACATACTGAAAAGATGGGGATACTTCTCCTTCATAGCTTCCAATGGCTCCCACGTGGCCTCTTCCACCGAATGATTTCTCCATAAGACCTTTATCAACTGTACTGTCTTATTCCTGAGAACCTTTTCTTTAGTATCCAAGATCTGCACTGGAAGCTCTTCATAACTCAAATCATCACTCAACTGAACTTCATCAGCTTGAATGACATGGGAGGGATCTGATCGATATCTCCTTAACATAGAGACATGAAAACATCATGAATCTGGGATAATTTAGGAGGCAATGCTAACCTGTAAGCCAACTGAGCAATTCTCTCTAGAATCTCATAAGGTCCCACATACCTCAGACTCAGCTTACCCTTTCTCCCAAATCTCAAAATCCCTTTCCAAGGGGAAGTCTTGAGAAACACCTTCTCGCCGACCTCATACTCCATCTCTTTCCTTTGAGCATCTTCATAACTCTTCATCCATCTGGTGAGCCGCTTGACCTCTGATCAAATTGACCTTATCAACGGTCATCTCAGACAACTCGACCCAAGAGTTTTCTGTCTCCCTCTGCATCCCAACACACTGGAGTCCTACATCTCCTCCCATATAGAGCCTCATAAGGAGCTATCTGAATGCTCGAATGATACGAATTATTATATGCAAATTTGATCAAGGGCAAGTGCTCATCCCATGCTCCTCTAAAATCCATCACACAAGCTCTGAGCATTCCCTCAAGTGTCCGAACGGTCCTCTCAGACTGACCATCGGTCTAAGGATGGAAAGTAGTGCTGAAACTCAACTTAGTGCCCATAGCCTCCTACAAACTGCCCCAAAATCTGGAAGTAAAACGAGGATCCCTATTAGACACTATCAAATCCAGGATCCCATGCAATCTCACAACCTCGTCAACATACTTCTTGGCTAACAAGTGCAAAGGATCTGTCTGTCTGATTGCCAGAAAATGAGCTGATTTCGTCAATCTATCCACAATCACCCATATGGCATCTTGCCTCCTACTGGTCCTGGGCAACCCCATCAGAAAATCTATAGTGACCCTCTGCCATTTCCACTCAGGAATGGATAATGGCCTCAACTGGCCTGAAGGTGCCTGATGTTCAGTCTTGACTTGCTGACACACCAGACACTTACTCACATACTCGGCCACATCCTTTTTCATACCTCTCCACCAGAAATGTTCTCTAAGATCCCTGTACATCCTAGTGCTGCCTGGGTGCATAACATAAGGTGCATTGTGCGCCTCATCCAGAATCTCATCTTTTACCTCATTGACATCAGGAATACAGAGCCTATTCCTGACTGTCAAGAGTCCATCATCACTCAGCACCATACCGGACTCCTTACCCCTCTGCACCTCTTCCTGCAGCTTACTCAATTCGGGATCCTGAACCTGCAATTCTCTCACCTTCTCTTTAAGGATCGATCTTACCCTGAAAGTAGCAATCATGCAATCAGATTCCTCCTACTTCAAACTGATCCTGAGCTTAGCCATCTCTTCTAATAGCGATAGATAGACTATCTACACATATGCTATGGAAGACTTCCTGCTCAAAGCATCTGCAACAACATTGGCCTTACCTGGATGATACTTAATCAACAGGTCATAGTCTTTGAGCAGTTCAATCCATCTCCTCTGTCTCAAATTCAGCTCCTTCTGACACAATAGATATTTGAGACTCTTGTGATCTGTAAAGATCCTGGTTTGCACTCCATACAGGTAATGCCTTCAGATCTTCAAGGCAAAGATCACAGCTGCTAACTCCAGATCATGGGTCGGATAGTTCACCTCATAAGGCTTAAGCTGCTGTGAGGCATATGCTATCACCTTATCTTCCTGCATCAACACACATTCCAACCCCTTTCTGGAAGCATCACTATACACAGTATAACTCCCCTCTCCTGTGGGTAAAGCCAGAACTAGAGCACTAGTTAATCTATGCTTCAGTTCCTCAAAACTCTGCTGGCACTCATCACTCCAGACAAACTTATGGTTCTTTCTCAATAGCTTAGTCAAAGGAGCTGCAATCATCGAGAAACCCTCAACAAATCTCCTGTAATAACCTGCTAAACCCAAAAAGCTCCTCACCTCTGTCACTGTAGTCGGAGCATGCCAATTCACCACAATTTCAATCTTTTTGGGATCCACATGTACCCCCTTCTCAGAAACAATGTGGCCAAGGAAGACCACTTCCCGAAGCCAAAATTCACATTTAGTGAATTTGGCATACAGCTCTCTCTCCCTCAACCTCTGCAATACAATTCTCAAGTGCTCCTCATGTTCTCCCTCACTCCTGGAATATATCAGAATGTCATCGATGAACACGATAACAAACTGATCCAAAAACTCCTTAAAGACCCTGTCCATCAAATCCATAAAAGCAGCAGGAGCATTGGTCAATCCAAAAGGCATAACCAGAAATTCATAATGGCGATATCGTGTCCTGAAGGCTGTCTTGCTCACATCAGACTCCTTAATCTCGAGTTGATGGTAGCGGACACGAGATCAATTTTAGAAGACCGCTGCCCCTGCAATGATCAAACAAATCATCTATTCGAAGTAGAGGATACTTGTTCTTCACTGTCACCTTATTTATCCTCCTGTAGTCAATGCACATCCTCCAGGTTCCATCTTTCTTCTTAACAAATAAGACCGGCGCTCCCCAAGGTGAAGTACTTGACCTAATGAACCCCTTCTCTAAAAGATCCTCAAATTGTTACTTAAGCTCTTTCAGCTCAGCTGGAGCCATCTTGTAAGGTGGAATAGAGATAGGAGTTGTCCTGGGAGCCAAATCAATAGCAAACTCGATCTCCCTCTCTGGTGGCAAACCAGACAACTCCTCAGGAAACACATCAGGAAATTCCCTCACAATGGGAATATCCTCCACCTTACTCTCCTTCACACTGGTATCCATAACACACGCCAAGAAGGCTTCACAGTCTCTTCCCATCAATCTATCAGCTAACAAAGCTGAAACGAGCCTTGGTGGTGTCAACTTTCTATCTCCTCTGAAAACTACTTTCTGACCCTCTCCCAGATCAAATTCCACTTCCTTTCGACCAAAATCCAGCTTCGCCTTATACTTCTCCATCACGTCCATTCCGATGATCACATCTAACCCCTTCAGATCTAGAGGTAGCAGATCCACTACCAAACTAGATCCATCGATCACAAGCTCACAATCTCGAAAGATCCGGCTCACAATAACATTCCTCCCTAATGGAGTACTAACAAGCGGGAAATCATCTAATAGAACTGATTGCATACCAGGCAATATCATACTTGCAAAGACATAGCAATGCATGGAACCAGAATCAAAGAGAACGTATACATCATAATGAAAAAGCTGAGCCATACCAGTAACAACCTCCGGTGCGGCTGCAGCCTCCTCTCGAGTCATAGCAAACACCCGAGCCTGTGCTTGCCCTCTCGGTCTCCCTGGAGGATTGGGCCTCCGCACTGATCCAAAACTACCTACCCCAGTAGCTGGTCTGGTCCCTACTGTCTCTGCTCTCCTCTGAGCCTGAGGCTAAGATCCTTCCCCTCTGATCATCTGAGGACAGTCTTTAATTCTGTGACCCTTCTCTCCACACTTGAAGCAAGCACCTGATAACCTGTGACACTCTCCCCAATGCGGGTGCCCACAGAGCTCACACAGAGCAGTCTGGTTCCTGCTTCTCTCAGTTCTGTTAGTTCCTCCCACTGAGGAAGCCTGTGCCGATCCGGTCCTGATCTGTTGAGGAGCACTACTACCACCCTGACTCTGAGTTCGGGCACTCTTGCCACCCTCACAACCGATCAGACATCGCCCCTCTCTCGAATGATCGCTTCTACTTTTTCTTTTCCTGCCATTTCGTCTAATATTCTCCAATTTTCACTGGATCGCAGCATCCACCAGCTGCAGATAATTATAAAAATTATAAAATACTACCTTCTCTTTGATGCCCAGGTGAAGGCCTCCCTCAAACTTTCTACACTTATCTTCCTCACTGGCCACAATATGAGCTGCATAACGAGATAACTGAGTGAATCGCAGCTCATACTCGTTAACAGACATCTCCCTCTGAGTCAAATTGAGAAACTCCCTGGCCTTGTCCTGCATGTAGACCCGGGAAAGATACTTCTTTCTAAATAATTCTCCAAAATCCCTCCATGAAAGCACTGGTGGTACAGCCTCACTCTGTGGGACTGACTCGCACCAGTGGAGAGCATCACCCTGCAATAAACTGACAGCATATTCCAGCTTCTCCTCATCTGAACATTTCATCTGAACCAGGACTCTCTCTGTCCTCTTCAACCAAGATTCTGCTTCTTCAGGATTGGTGGTACCATGGAAGTCCACCGCTCCGAACTTTTGCAATTTATCAAACTATCCGCCCCTAACATTAGAAACTGGCATGGAGGCTCGAGATCCTTGACCCATGGCAAAACTAAAAGCCTGGGAAAAGGCCTGAAAGACTTGCGGGTCCATCGCAAGCATGGTAGGAGGAGGAGGAGGAGGAGGCTCCTCAGGTTGCACACTACGTGCCTCAGGGCCAGGAGCATAATGTGTCCCTGCAGTTTGTGGGACATGAGACCCATCTGTGCTCCCCTGGCGAGAGCTTGAGCGAGATCGAGTACCTCGGGTTCTACCCCGAAGTGGCATATTACTCCTTCAGAATAAAACCAGTGAAAAACTTTAGTTCATGCAAAAACAGTTTTTCCAAAGTATCTTGAACGCTTTAATTCATGCAAAATCATTCAAAATCAACATTTAAAATCATTTAAAACAATTCAAAATAATACAATTTATGCACACAAAGCACATAAGTCACTTTCAAAAGGTCCACAAAAACCCTAAATTTCTCTTTCTACTCGAACCTAAACCGAAAGCTCTGATACCATAAGTGTTGGAACCCCTTCTCGGTGAGTCGCGTGCCCGACGTCCTACGTGACATCTGGACGTGCATATCACGAGGGAGGGATTCCTCACCACTGAGGAAACCTCAAATCGGACTTAATGTTAATGTAATCCAAACAATTCTTGGTAATTTTACCCTAATTTTCCTCCAATAAAAATTAATCTGCTTAGGGCCCACAATTAAATCCGATTCCTAAGCTAAAATGAAATTCCATATCTCTAGGTTACATAAAATCAGAAATCGCCTCAATTGGATCTCTATAGATCACAAAATCGCCCAAAAACAGATTTATATCCAATTCCGCCACATAAGTGACTCGCTTTAATCTTATCCGTAATTTTCGACTAAAACCCGACACTCTCATTTTACTAAAAAGGGGTATAAATTTTTTTTAGAAATCTAATGCTTCGAAAATCGTAAAAATCGGAGGTCAAATGGAGGAAAGACAAAGAAAATAAGAAAAATGGCTTTATTTATCATTTTGAAAATCAAAATTAAATTTTAAATATATATATATATATATATACTATAAAGGTCGCACTCGCTAGCAGTGCGACACTCTCACTCAAGAGAAAGAGCCTCAGACTTTGCTCGAGTGCAGGAGTTCCTCGCAATCTCTTTGAAAGTCGAGGAACATCTCTTAATTTTTTTTTTGAAAATCTGAAATAACCTTTTAACTTTGAATAGGTCTAACTTTTCATCCCGAAATCAAAATTTTATAAATTTAGTGTCAATAGAAAGATAAAAGGAAACTATACAACTTCCTATAAGGATTTAAAAACTAATTTAGTCATTAAGAGAGTCATAATTTGCTTCAAAGTTGTTGCTATTAAAAAATTCAATTTCCTACACAATGCTAAGAATTTGAGAATTCATATCTTTTAGCACATAGGTCAAAAAATAACACATTTTACCTCATTGGAAAGATAAGAAGATAACCTACAAGTTTCATGCAGGAAGTAAAAAGCAATTCAATCATTTAAAGGTATAAAAACACTCTCAAAGTTTCAGCCTAAGTGAAAATCAATGGAACAGTAAATTTACCTAAATGAACAGTAACTGTCAACTTCCAAACCTCATAACTTTTTATTCCTAACTCCAATATTTGCAAATCATACCTCATTTTAAAGATAGAAGGATAATCTACATTTTTCATGCAGAAAGTAAAACTCAAAACTGTCTCTAAGAGGGTGAAAAATCGCTCCAAAAGTTCTGCAAAATTTTATGACTAACAATAGTAGCTGAAACCTTTCAGCTCTCACAACTTTTTCATCCTAAGTCCAATTGTGACAAACTTTATGTCATTGGAAAGATCTAAACATATTCTACATTCTTCAAGAAGACATCTCACTGAAAATCTCACTCTAAAATACTCTAAACCCCAAAACAAGTTGCTGTCCAATTTGGGAAAAATTGGACAGCATTTCTCCTAAAAATGCTCTAACCAAAGTCTTCAATCCAACACAACAACCTGCATAAAAACTCATTATTCCAATTTCCATAACACAACTCAAACCCAATATACTTCAAATCAAGGGCAGTAACACACTCCTAGGATTCTATTTGTTTCCAAAACATAACATAATCCAACTTCACTCTTTCTTTTATCAAGTTTAACTACACAATTATACATTCTTTAAAATCGTACACAAGGTATATTTAACCTTCGAAACCGTTATATTTACATGAAAACAAGTCAATACAAAGCTTCAAAGGGAATTTAACCCGATTACATCCCAAAATAACAAAAGTAAAAGTACAAAGAACAAGCTATCACTTTGATTTCTCAAAACATGACTTCAAAATCAAAATGCATCGGAGTTGCCTCAATCCCGATGCGGTGACTCGGTTTCTCACTCGACACCTGAGGAGGGAAAATGGGGGGTGAGCTCGACGGCTCCGTAGGTAATAACTTAATAAACGAGAATATAAGCAAAAAATTTTATTCATTCTTTCATGTTCAAAGCAATATCACATTAATAAGAGCAATTTCACTTTGCAAATCTTTTCACAGAATTTAGCACTTCGAACAATTTATAAACTTAACATATCACAAAAGTAACCTAGCAAATCACAAATTCACAAACACAGTGGTTCGTGTGGATCCAAAATGGAACGTACTACACATTTTCGCGAAGCGATTATGTGTAGCCGTGACTGATGAAAATCCTCGAAAGGAATTCTAGTGCCACTTGCGGGCGGGCGGGAGAAGCCTATGGTTAGACAGGTGCACCTGACTCGAACGGGATCACTCTAAACCCAAAGAAAGCACATAATTCACATAATTCGAAATTTTTAGCTGTAACTGGCTATTACAAATTCACTTTCACATAAGTAGGCCAAACTGGCAAATCTTTTCTGAAATCACACATTCAAGTCTTTTTCACATAACGAAACATAATACAAATGATTTCTAACATAATTTACAAGCAAAGAACATCTCATACAAATGAAAAACATAACCAAGAGTAATTTTTACAAAACTTTAAAGTCATTGGAAAGCTTTATTTTACATTTATTCTAAAACTTAAGTAGGCCTATTATCTCAAGTATTAAGAAATCACCCACCTTAAATTCCTTTAGCTTGTAGGATGGTCAATTTGCCTTGCTTCTTCCTCCACTAGCCTCACTTCACCTTCATTAAGCATAATTATCCCATAAGAACATAGGATATCAAAATCGAAAAATTTTAAGGAAAAGAAAACTTGAATTAACACCTACCTAACTTAACTCATACCTAAACTAAGCTATTTAAGCCAAAACCTACCCAAAATACCCAAGAATTTCGAAATTCTCTTACCTTAGAAGATGACCCACAAAATTCTCTTTTTGTTTCTATTGGAAGATTAAACCTTCCTCTCCACTTTCTTCTTGAATAAAACTCTTAAAATCCCTTCTCTCTAAAGCATAAGCACCTAAGCTCTTACTTCTTCCTCTTCTTCTTCTTCTTCTTTCCCTTAAATTAAGTCACCATTCTTTTTCTCCTTTCTCTTGCAAGTTTCAATTGCTTCTAAATAACCTAAGGTAACTTTGTTTCTTAAACTTTAAAAACCTAAGCCCTTTTATCAAAACTACGTAGTTTTCATTTAAGTCACTTATTTTCCTCCTTTCCTTGCCATTTTCGTTTCCTTCCCTTCTCCATACGACTACCTCACTTGTTTCCCATATAAATCAATTCTTTTACTCATTTAATGATATTTGAAATGGGCTAAAAGCCCATCTTATAAACCTTAATCCTTAAGAACATTCATTATCTTCCTAAAAAGCCCTTATACCATCTTAATCTTTTAAAATCTAGTAATTTATTAAAACTCTAATTTAACTAAATCCTTTCAATTTTTAATCATTAACTGAGCACTAAATCCCAAATTATTCTAACTAAAAGGAATTTATCAATTTAAACCTCAAAATAAAGAAAACAAGCTTAATGCTAATCGAGGCCTAACATTATTATTGATCTATAACTTTTATTAGAAATTTGTTAGAACTTTACTTTTTAAATGTGACTTTAAATTGTTTTTCTCCTATGCACTCTTTTGTAATCCATACATTTCTTTGAGTGCTTCTTTATTAGTTTACTTATTAAGTACACAATAAATGATTCCATGTATTAAATTTTATTATTAATTATTTTGTTTCGTATTTGATTTATAATTTTAATAGATTATTTATAATATGTAGCCAAAAGATTATCATGTATTTTTAATATTTTACTTAAAACATTTGTAAAGGTTATGAAGAAGGATTATACACATGATGAATGTCAATTACAGATTTTTTGTTGTAAAAAAAATTCATAGTCAACATTCTAAGATTGCTGAAGTATTCTGATATGGTGTTAATTTTAAGAGAAACTGAAAAAAGAAATGTTGTGGAAGGCAATTATCACCTTATTTGAAGGAATTCACAAAGATTTGGTTTAAATGGTTAGATACTTTCTTCGAGCTCGGATTCATTTCTACTTCCTTTCTGTTCATTACTGTATAAGTGTCTCGCCATGACAATGAGAAGGTGACAGGTTTGGCTTTGATTGCTCACGCAAATTAACGACATAAACCGAAAAATAATGAATTTTTTGCCATCAAGCATAGCCACGAAGGACCGGCACATGAAAAAAATTAATATTCACATGACTCCAACACGTACTGGAAGAGCCATAAAAGCTCAGTGTCCTCAGGTTGGCCAGCTCATGAAAATTGGGAAGCGTTAGCCATTACTCTTACACCAACGATGACATGCTTACTTAGGAAATTATGAAACAACAGTCATAACGCTTGCACTAAAAACATTGCCTTAATAAGGCATGCCTGTATCTTTCCTTTCAGGGTGGCATTACCTCCCTAGTATAGAGCTTGGTACTACTGGGAATAGTTTTGGACAATTTGGACATTTCCCATCAAGTTAGGCAAACATTAATTATATTTTTCAATTTTTCAATAACTTATCAGTTAAGTTATGTAATTTAATCCAGATAAAGATAATAAATTGGTTCAATAAATGATCTAAGTCAATGGATCGAAGTTCAGGAAGAAAATAGATTTCGATCAGTGTAGACCTGACCCATATTGAGCCTGTGATAAGGAAGCCCGATATGGAAGCTATATATAAAGATTAAAGTCTCTTCCAATTGCTCATATCATTTGTAAGTATACATATTCTCTAAACCTTTAAGAGAGCTTTTTTTTTAGAAAATTGCTAAAAGAAGTTAACCACATGTCGATGAAGGATTCCTGTGAAGATCTTGGAAGATTGGAGCTTGTTTCAGCCTTGAAAACTTCTTCGAAAGTAATAATGGAATTGAAATCATGTATTCTGCATTTTTTCATTTATTTCCCCTTCATGAACGATCTGGGACACATAATAAGGTTTATGTTATGTGTTAAATGTGGTATCAAAGCAGTTACGTGATCGGGTGGCTAGAAATGAAGGTTTTTTAGTTTTTCATCCATTAAGGATTTCAGTTGTTTTTGGTCTGTTTTTTGGTTTTTTCACATGTATGAATGCGTGAAAGTAGTGTACATGAGGTTAGCCTTGGAAAACGGGTCAAAAACACTCCATAAAGCTTAAAAAAGGGCTGTGGGATTGCCAAAAATTGCCCTCCTAGTCAGAGGGTGATTGCGTCGTCATGCACGTGCCCAATGATGCTACAGTAATTTCCTGAAGGCGGTTAGGCATGTGCCAACCACGTTCCAACATGTTGGACCCCGTTTTTGGAGCCCAACATCGGACATAGGATCATGAAGCTTGAGTGTGAACGAAGACTTAGAATTTGAAAATTTAAAAGAAAAATCATTTCGGAAGCAAAAGCAGGATTTGTCGTGGTGAACATGTGCGAGAAAACTTAAAAGACCCTTTAGGTCAATTTCGTTGCGGCGATAAATACAACTTTGCCGCGGCGAAGTCACCACGTGAAAAGCATAATTTGCTTCAGAGAATTACACCGGGCGAACTCTTGGCTTTGTCGCGGCGAAAACCCCTGTAGCAGAACCCAAATTTCCTATCTCACTAAATGCCAACTTAAAAACCTCCAACCACCTTCATCAATTCAACCCAAAAATAAAATGGATAAGAACCTAACCACAAATAAGTTCTCAAAATCTTAATCTCATTTCCGTAATCAGATACTTTGCGAAAACAAAAAAAATCATAGACATATCCAAACACATATTTCATTAATATCAAAAGTAAGAATTTGACAAAGCTTTAATATCATTTCAAGCCACAAATACATCATTTGCGTCATAATCTAAAAATACAAAAAAAATATACTTGAAATGCAACTAAAACCAAAGTATGCCAATTCGGAGTGATGCCGTAACTCTTGACCTACTCGATCTCTTGCTCATCACCTGAGTGAGGGGAAAGAATGTAGGTGAGCTTAAAGCTCGTGGGTAATAGATTTATAATCAAGAAACAAGCAAAAACCATTTTTAAAACTCATTTCCATTATACATTTTGGAAACCATAGTAATTTCGCATGAAAAATCACCAAGCACTTATTTCTCAAAATTCTCAATTTATCAAACAATTCATGAGCAATTATAAATCATGTATGCATCAAACTTGTTAACACTTCACAAGCACATAAGCACATCAGGAATAGTTTGGGTGGATCCAAAATAGAACATACTACACATTCCACATAATGATCTTGTGTAATCATGAACAGAACGTATTAACGCAATACCACTTAATGTTCTTGCGTGTTGGCCCCCGAATTTTTTTCTTGATGAATAAACATGATTAAATTAATTTTGGAGTCTTACTAGATTAATTTGTGATGGAATTAATTAGCATGTTAATGTGAGTGAGATTATATGACATAGGTTAATTGAATTAAAGTGTTAGGGTGGTAAGATTGCATGAGGGGCATTTTTTGAACATCACTTAAGTTGTAGAGTCTTAAGGCAATGAAGGAAGGGTATAAAAGGGGAGAAAAAAATTTGTTGTCTTGCATTTGGAAGAAGCTAGAAACGGGAATGAGAAAAGAGAGAAGAGAGAGAAAAGCAAGAAAAAAGAGAGAAAGAAGAGAAAAGAAGGGAGGTCATCTAGGTTTCAATTTTTCTTAGTCTTCAAGAGGGATTTTGGTGTTAAGTAAGAAGGGAAAAAGGTATAGGAAGACAAGAGCTTTCTTTGGAACCAAACATCTCTTCTTTTGGTGAAGATTTAAGGTAAGAGCATTTTTAATGCTTCAAATTTTTGAAAGAGTTTTGGTTCATGAAGTTTAGAAAATGCATGGGATTAGGTACTCTAGGATCAATTTTAGTAAATGTATTATATGGATCTCTAATTTTGCAACCCCTTTTGAACTTAGGATTTTTGCCTATGAAAAGGGAATCAGGAAAGACAAGAGGAACGATAGGAGAGGCACATTTGAACAAGTTATAATCAAGGAATTCAAGATGGGTTAAATTTTTATAATTGAATAATAAACCATCAATGTTTCTTTCAAGAAAAGAAAAATAAATGTTTTCATCTACTTTTAAAATGTGCATTCATTTTTCTTTAAATGCTTTGAGAAAGTGCTATATGTGTGTGTATGAAGTTTGTGGATGAACTATGAAACAAAAATGGAAATGATTTCGAAAGGATGTCAAGTTTATGAAGTTATGTTTCGAAAATGTGCCATTTGGGCAACAAGTTTCCAAGATATGAGATGTATGATTATGTGGGTTTGTGGTAGTCCCCTAAGTATGTCAAGTGCACTTTGACCAAAGGCTTCTCCCGCCTGCCCGCTAGTGGATGGAACTCCTTCATGGACTCTCCTAAGTTCACGGCTACAAAATACTTTTATGGGAATTGTGTAGTACGTTCTATTTTGGATCCACCCAAACCATTATGATGTGCTTATGTGTTTACATGTGTTGACAAGTTTGATGATTGTTTGACTTATGCAAGTTGAGAAATTTATGTTGTATGGATTTTCATGAAAATTTGTTATGATCATGAGGGTTTTCAAGGGTTTTTGCTTGTTGCTGATTATAAAACTGTTACCCACGAGTTTTAAGCTCACCCCCCATTCCTCCCCATCTACAGTCGATGAACAAGATATCGAGTATTCGAGTCGAGAGTCAAGGCATCACTTCAATTTGCATATTTTGTTCTTTTGAAGTTAGATTATGTAAAACAAGGCTTTAGTCGCATTTTGAGAAATTATTGTTCTTGTAAAGTTGGTATTTTTGGACTATGATGTAAGGTGGCTCAAAATGCCCACTAAAGCGTTGTAAAAATTTTATTCTTTTGATGTTAATGAAGTGTGAATGGTGCATGGATGATGTAATTTGAAATTAGATATACGTGAAGAAGCAATCAAATATAATAAGCGAGATACTATGGAAAGGAAGATAGGAATTATAACTAATCAGATGTAGTTGAAGGTGATGAGACAAATGAATTGAGATTTGAGAGTTTAATGAAATCATTTTGGTAGCTGAATGGTTATGCTGAGAACATTCCAAGTTTGCATAGTGCAAAATTTCAAGTCTTCCATAAGAGAAAAAAAAACATGTTCTTATTTTAGGGCAAAAATGTAGATTGATCTAAGATGAACTTGATAAGTTGTCTTCATGGAAGTTGTAGCTTGTCTTTCTAGCTTTGCAACGTTATAAAGTATGAAATTTTTGGATATCGGAGTTAAAAGTTATGATCCTTATAAGTGGAGATGCTCAGGAGTATAGGACATATCGTCTGGTGATGACTTGTCATCTGGTGATTACGTATCATCTGGTGATGACGTATCGTCTGGTGAGGACATTTCATCTGGTGAGGACGCTTCGTCTGGTGACATCATATTGTCTAGTGCATTGTTCATCTGATCCTATCGTCTAGTCACATTTTTGACCCTATAGATGATCTAATTTCATTTTGGAGTCTTCAAGAAAGTTGTAGATATAGAAGTTCTCTTTCAAACCATCTAATAAAAACCTCAATCCGAGGTTTGTATAGAAAGTTATGCCAATTCTCCCAAGAGAGGTGCAATATGATTAAGGACATAAACATACTTGATTCTCTTGGCCATAACTTCATCACTCGACCTTTAAATGAAGTGATTCTTGAAGGAATAGGCTCCTAATACATTTTTCTACATCTCCTTAAAATTGATAAATTTTGATGTAGATTTGAAAAATATTGATGGAAAGAAAATGAGGGATTGGTTGGAAGAGAATAACCGGGTTACGAACATACTTAGATTTGTAGGCATATCTTGAGCTATAGAGCTCCGAATGAAGTGGTTCTTACTTCAAAATAAACTAGAGGCATAGAGTTACAATTATTTTGAAGAATTAAAATTGTGATTTGGTGTTTAACTAGTGTGGGCACATCACCCTTATGGGATGATGGCTAATGAGGGTTCATTGAAATAACCCTATAAGGAAACCCGCTCATGCTTTATGACTCCAGATTGTTGGGCTCTGGAAACTATAAGGTATTAGGCTCACGTTCTCATGAAATCAGTGTTGGGATCCAGAAATGAGGTCTAACATTGCGTAACCATGAACTTATGGGAGTCTACGAAGGAGCTCCATGTCATTAGCGGGCAGGCAGGAGAAGCCTTTTGTCAAAGTGCACCTGACTTAACTTAGGGAACCACCACAAACTCATATAACATATATGTCATAACTTGCAAAACATATTGTCCATAAAGGCATTTTTTTAAAAAACATGATTCTCTTAACATTTTGTCACAAAGGCATATTTCATAAACACAATTGTCTATGAACATGAAATATGTCACATGCATTTCCATCAACCAAATTCATATACCAACATATAACAATTTCTCAAGTCATTCAAAAGCAATAATGCAACAATTATAAAGCAATTGAAAAAATTTAATTCTTGTTCCTTTGAAAACATATCATGGCTCATTACTTAATTATAAATATGTAGCCCACCTTGAATTCCTTCCTTAAACCTTGCACAAAGATGCCTCTCCTCTTGATCTTTTTGCATTCCTTGATTCCCTTTGTTATTTACTTTAACAATAACAAAATCCCAATTCAATAGGAATTCTAATTTGAGAACCCTATATTGCATATTTACTCAGATAAATTCTAAATACTCAAACTCTTCCAAAAGTTCCAACCTTCGGGTCAATTTTACATGATCATTCAGATCAGGTAAATGAAAAAATTTGATAACACTTTCTTCTAGAAAAATGTTCCTCATTGTCTTAATTTTCTAATGATTCTAAAATCATTCTATTTGGTTTAGTACTCTAAAAGTTATGCTGCAATCATTTTTGGGTTGTTCTTATACTAAAACAACATTCTATGTTCAACTTTCCTTCAAAAATTGAAATTCTTAGAGACTGAATTTAGATTCGATTACTTCACACAATTTGTATCCCTATTGTCTCTAGTTTACACCAAATCAAAAATAATCTTATTTGGATAAATATACAAAAAGTTATGCCTAAAATACTAAAGCATGTTCTGTGCTGGAAAGTTGAGTTTGCCGCGGCGAAACCCAAAAGTTTGCTACAGTGAACTTGTCCAAAAACCCACTCCGAGAACATGTTTTTCGACATTCTTCGTCTTTTTTCTTACCATCTTTCACATATAACCCATATTAACCCTAAACCATCTCTTTCACTTCATTTTCAACCTCATTTCATCCCAATATCATTTACAAATACATCATAATCTATATTTGATCATTAACCCTAAAAGAGAACACTTGCCTATATCATTCATCAACAACTTTCTACCCATATTCAACTTCATTTAAGTTTCATTTAACCAAACCCATGAAATTTAATGCATAATTTACTTATTGAAGCTTCAAAATCTTCAAACTCTTCAAGATCTCCCAAACCTTAGCTTCTCTCTTTTCTCTTCTTCTATTTTCGTGCTTCTCTCTTCTCCAACAAGCCAACAATCTTTTTCTTCTTCTTCTACACTCGTAATAATCATCAAATGTCCCCTTTGCCGTCCAATATAAACCTTATAACCTTTAGACTTAAGTGATCTTCCAAGAATGCCCCTTATGCATTCTTACTTCTTCAATTTAACTCACACCATACTATACTCTAACTTAATCTTAATTTCTCCATTTAATACTTCTAATTTCATCAATCCATACTATAAATCCTCCTAACATTGAACGTGCTAATTAAACTCCAAATAAAATGATTTATCGAGCAAGACCACATAATTTATTCAAATCATGCTTAATAAAATAAAAAAAATTCGGGGCCCAACATAACATGTGGCTACAACGGTTGCATATGGAAAACCTACCCTCCTATAAATTAGGGATGGGTGGTGTGGGTTGCACGTGCCTGCCACCTATCTCAATACGTACACAGGTAGGGTGAGGACACATGGCAATGCGTGTGATAAATGCATCATAACGTGATGGTGCGATTGCGCGTGGTGGCGTGTGTATGTCACGCACTAACAGTAACTCACATGCGCACCGTGCCCCATGTCCCAAATGCTACTGGAGCGCGTTGGCCATACGTGCATGCACTGTATGCGCTTCCCTCCCACATGCACTAGTGACGTCAACTAATGTATCTAAAAGACAAAAAAAATGAAAATTTTTAGAATTTTTGTGAAGATATCCTAGGGTATTTTGGGTCAGTTCTTGGGTTGAAAAAATTCATAAAGTGATTTTTTCAATTTTTTGGATTAATTACTTTGGTAATTTCATTCTGGAAAAAAAATATTTAAAGCATTTTAAATCCCTTTTTGAGTGAATTTTTGTGCAATAAACTACACATAAGGGTGACACTTAAGGTTTCATGTCTTGTGTGGAAGGTTTATGTCGAGTAAAACATGATAGTCGCTTTGATTAAGATTTTTTGTAATAAAAGAAATAAAGTTTAAAGACAATATTTTAAGCACTTGTATGTGACAATTTGAATGTGCATTCGATTTTCACATTTATTAATGATACATTTTCATATATGGTATGCCCATGTAGAATTTGAGGATAACATAAGGATGTATTCGCTGTGTTTGTAGACCTTGCAGGATACTAATAAAGATGTAGCCACCAAAGTGACCTTTCGAGTCAGTATTTTAGATTGTTTTGCTTACATGTTGAGGGATGTCTCAAGTCTTATGTTCAGTTATTATGCCCAAAGATGTTGGCCTTATATAAGATTTTGAGATGTGGATAAAGGCATAAGATAGAGGAAAGTCGTTGCTTAAATGATCTATTCACCAAAAAGTGGTAATGTCATGATAGTTGATGATTTGTACTCTGATCGCTTTTATATGAAGGTCTAATTGCATATATTATGTTTGACCTCGAATTTTTCTTTGAAGATTAGAAGTAGTAAATGAGAAGTGTGGATAGATTCATGTTTTGCTTTGGTGTTTTTGGTAGATGAGAGACTATGAAATGGGAAGAATTAGGGTAAAAGTTAAGTTGAATTTGTGTAGTAAGTTGATGAAAAATGTATTTATGTGTATGTTTTGTTATTGGTGTTCATGATTAATCATGGATGATAATTTCTTTATGGATGATGTTGAGTTGAGAATGAAGAGTAAATGAAGTAGAGAAGGTGATCTTGATAAGGGTTGTGTTAAGGAAAGTTTTCAAACAAAATGGGTAGTTGATCTGGAAAGTTGTAGCTTATTTTTCTAGCTTTCTAACGAAATATAGTATAGAAATTTTGGACATCGGAGTCGAAAGTTATGGTCTTTAGAAAGGGAATTCTTAGGAGTATAAAGATGTATCGTTTGTAAAGATGTATCATCTGTGATGACGTCATATCGTCTTAAGAGTTGCATCGTCTTAAATTGACTTTGCATCGTCTTAAGTTGACTCTGCTTCTCATCGTCTTAAGTTGACTCTGCCTCATTTGCTTCTTGCTTCTTTTGTCTTTTGCTTCATCTGCTTTGTTTCGTTTGCTTTGCTTTGTCTGCTTTGCAATTCTTCTGCTTTGCTTCGTCTACTTTGCTTCATTTGCTTTTCAATTCGTCTGCTTTTCGATTCGTCTACTTATTGTTTCGTCTACTTTTTGATTCGTCTACTTTGCTTCATCTGCTTTGTTTTGTTTGCTTTGCTTCATCTGCTTAGCTTCGTCTGCGATTCGTTTGCTTTGCTTCATCTGCTTTTTGATTCGTTTGCTTATGCTTTGTCTGTTTTTTTTTCAATGCGTTTCACCCTTCGTCTTACGTTAACCAGAACATCTTCTGGTCCAAATTGGATACTCTAAATGATAGAATTTGTCTTCAAGGTCTCTTGCAAATTGTAGATCTTGAAGTCCTCTTTCAAACCATTCAAAGAACACCCTAATCCGATATCTATAGGGAAAGTCAATTTTCCCAATTCGTCCGCTTTTTCAATTCGTCTACTTTTTCATTTGATTTCATTTGATCCTATCATCTGGTCCACTTTTGACCCTTCAGGTGATAGAATTTGTTTTCAAGTCCATCACAAAAGTTGTAGACCTCAGAGTCCTCTTTGAAACTGTCTTAAGAAGATCTTAATTCGACATCTCTAGAGAAAGTTATGCAAATTTTCCCGAGATAGGTTCAATATGTTTGAAGACAAAACTTTGTTTGATTCTTTCGGTCATAACTTTGTTATCCGACCTCCAAATGAAATGATTTCTGAACCCATAGTTTCTTAACTTTCTATGCCTCCATAGAATTTGATAGCTTTTGTTATTGATTCAAAAAAGATGGATTGAATCAAAGTAAGGGTATGGGTTAGAAGAGTATGAATGAGAGGAATTTAAGTATAGTGTACTGTTTCAATATAAGAATAGTCTGAAAATGTTTGGGACAATACTTTCAGAGTTCTAAACTAATTGGATTGATTTTGGTGTCTTTAAAAACTTAAGACAATGGAGAACATTCTTCTAGAAGAAAGAGTTATGTCATAATGTTCAAGGGTATTGTTGGCAAGACACTTAAGCATAAAAAAACATAAGGCATAAATGAAGGGCAAATGGGACATTTCTCACTCATTAAGGATATAATTGGAAGAAGAAGTGTTGTCTTGCATTTTAAGAAGAGAGGAGAACAAAAATTGAAGAGAAAAATAGAGAGTGTCATGACGAAGAGAGAGAAATATGAACAGAAGAAGAAAAAGAGAGAAAGAAGAGAAACAAGCTAAGTTTTGATTTTTCTTAGTATTAAAGAGTGATTTTGAAGTGGTTCAAAAAGAGAAAAAGGTAGAGGAAGAGAAGAGCTTCCCTTTGAGCTAAAGATCCCTTCATTTGGTGAAGAATGAATGTAAGATCATTTTGAAATTCTTATATTTTTTAAAAGATTTTAGTTCATAGAGTTTAAAAAATGCTTGGGTTTAAGGATTTTAGAATAAATTCTAGTGATTTTTTTGCATTTTGGGATTTTCTATTGAATTCGTATTGAATGAGACTTGGTTTGTTTTAGGGAACCAAGAGAATCCTACACAAGAGTAAGGGGAAAGACAACCTTGACTTGGATTTTTGCAAGCAAATTAGGTAGGTAATATATTTATAGTTATTGTGTAAATTGGAATTTTACCTGTGTGTGTGTGTATACTAGAATTGCTAAATTGTGAACTGCCATGATGTGTTTTAAGTTATGCATTGAAAGATGTATGATATTTTGATATAATTAAATTGTGAGCTTGAGCATGTTATGTCTTGAAATATGTCATGGCATTTTGTATGAATGAAAAGAAAAGAAAGAGCATCAAAAGTATGAAAGCATTTCATAAAATGATTTGAGCATTGATTATGTGCTTTTATTTGGGCGAGAGAGGAATCATTTCGTAGTCACATGCACGTCGACGTAAAGCCTTCTCCCAGCTACCCGCTTGTGGCACACGAAATTTGAAATGTGGATTTGTTTTGTTCACGGAGTAAACTTCGGTTTCTCTGCTTTGTTTCACGTAACCCTCGAACTAATTGTTTGTGCATTGCATAATTGAACTGTCAAGTTATGATAATTTGAGTGTATGCTTTGATGTTAAATTACATCCAATATGTCCTATGCAATGTCGTATTGAATTATGAAATGTTAATTGGAATTGTAAAAGTCGAACTGTCATTTCTAAGGTAAGATAAGAAGTGTATGCCTATATGAATGTACATATATATATATATATATATATATATATATATATATATATATATATATATATATATATTGATTGTGTAGCTCGTTGCTAATGGCTATAAATGTATTAGCCACTAAGCTATGTAGCTCACCCCAATATTCCCTCCTCAGGTGCAGAAAGAGACGAATAGCAATCCTTGCAAGGAATCGGAATTCCAAGATAGTTAGAGACTTTTGCAATTAAGTTAGTTCAGGAACTTTTTGTATTTTAGAATCATATCAAGCATAAGCATTCAATTGTATCATTTTGTATTTTGTATTTTGTAATAAGCTTATATAAACTTTGTTTGGATTCATTAATGAAATATGATTGAGTTTTGCTTATGCTTCTCAAAATTGTGATGTTTGATGTTTGACTGTTGTAGGCACGTCACCCTTATGGGATGACAAGCTTTGTTTTGCCTCCAGATTATTGGGCTTTGAAAACAGGGTCCAACATATTATGCATTATGCTCAAAGGTTTTTCATAATATGTATGATCAAATTCTCGATATAAATACTATTTTATTGCTTTAAGTATCGTTGTTATCCTGCGTTTATGTTGATCTTTACATTGATTTTTCTTGTTTATCAATCACCTTTTCTGTAAATAAGTATGTTTTCACAAGTGAAACTTTGACCTCAATTTCAAGAAGTGGAAGAAGGATGTCGAGTTCACCTTGGAAATGACTAACATCAACATGGCGATGTTTATAGAGAGACCTTCTCCACTCACAGATATTAGCTTAGAAACTGATAAAGCAGATATGGCAATTTAGGAGCAATCAAATAGGATGTATTATTTGATCATCAAAAGGTCGACCACGAATCATATGTTAAGTGGATTGCTGGATACAAACTATAGTGAAGGAGTTCATGGAAAGTGTTTCCCAGAGGTGCAAGGTTTCGTCCTATGCAGATCAGAGTACCTTAATTAAAGAAATATTATCCATGAGGTACACAGGAGAAGGAGGCGTCAAGGAATATATTATCAGGATGGTTTATCTTTAGAGTAAGCTGAAGGTACTAGATATGCCCATTCTTGCATACTGATTGTGCACTAGGCCTTTAATACTCTCCCACGAGAGTTTGGGATGCTAGTAACATCATATATCTCTTAGGATGAGGCTTGGAACATTAATTCTTTAACTTCCTGGTGTGCTGGAGCAGAGGAGAAGCTGAATAGTTCTTCTCATACAACCTCGTATGCATTAACCAAAGGCAAGGGAAAGGTGAAGCCCTAAAAGTGTAAGGGTGAGAAATCCAAACCCTCTCTGAACATTCAGATTATACAATCTAGCATTGCTAAGGTTCCATATGACTTGAAGAACATGAGGTGCTTCTTTTGTAAAAAGAAGGGACATAAGAAATATGACTGCCAGAAGTACTAACTCTGGAAAATCAAAAAGGAACTATCAGGTAACTCCTCGATCTATATGATTCATGAATTCAACTTAGCTATAGCCACATCAAGTTCTTATTGGCTAGATAGTGGAGCTTCTAATCATATTATTTCCACAATGCAGGGGTTCAGATCCACCAGAAGGCTGACTAAAGAAGAGGAGAAGCTAATGGTCGACAATAATGAGTAAGTGGCATTTTGTATATAGGGAATGTTTTAAACTTTGATACGGGATTTATATTGGTTTTACAGGACACATTTTATATTCTTTCTTTTTAAAAAAATCTAATCCCTGTGTCAATTTTTAATAAAGAGGGTTATCATTTTATATTTGATACTTTAGTTGTAAATGTTTTTATCAATGCAAAACATACCAGAACTACCTTCTTATTCTACAGATTATATCAAATGTGTCTTACCCTTAACGAAATTTATACTTCTTCTTATATTGTTGAACCTGTGACTCGTAAGATACCTCTGATAAAGTAAATGTTGTACATATTGTGGCGTAATCTTGGACCACATTTCCAGGGAGAGGGTTGAGAGATTGATAAAGGATAACATTCTCCCAACTCTAGACTTCAGTGATCTAGAAACAGGTGTTAATTGCTACAAGGGTAAGTCAACCAAGATAGAGAAGAAGGGTCAACTTGTGCTTCTAGTCTGTTAGACCTTACACATACAGACGTAAGTAGACCCTATACAACTACATTGTGTAATTATAGATATTTTCTGACGATTATAGATGATTTTTCCATTTATGGTTATGTGTTCTTTCTTAAGGAAAATTCTAAGGTTCTTGATAAATTCAAGGTTTTTAAGATTGAGGTTGAGAACCAGTTAGGAAAATCAATAAAGATTGTTAGATCTCATCAGGGAGGGGAAAACTATAGCAGACATTGGGTTGCAGTACAAGAAAGAGATCTATTTGTTAGGTATTTGGAATCAATTGGAATAATGACTCAGTTCACTATGCTAGATAGTTGTGAGCAAATTGGTGTATTCGAAAGGCGTAATCGCATCCTAAAGGACATAATGACATCAATGCAAAGCAAGACTAACTTACTCAAATAGCTTTGGGGTAAAGCCATTAAGATAACATTATATGTATTGAATAGAGTCCCAAGTAAGTCAATGCACAAGATGCCCTTTAAACCTTAGTTTGGTGGAAATCCAAGCCTTACACCCATTCATATAAAGGGGCTACCCTGCAGAGGTAAGGTTATATAATCCTTATAAAGGGAAATTGCAACCTCGTTCTACTCGTTACTATCTAATAGGTTATCCTGACCACTCTAAAGGCTACAGATTTTACTATAGAAAATGAAGGGCTAGAATGGTGGAATCATAGATAACTAGGTTTTTGGAATATGATGTCCATGATAAGGGTGGACCCTCTCATCCTCCAGTAGATAGCAAAACGGATACTAATATTATTTCGTATTTGCAACTCATACAATAAGGTCCAATGGATCAACTTCCGAGCACCTTGCTTGTGCAAGAACAGGAACCTATACCTATTCAAGTATAGTTTCCTGTGGTATAAGAACCTATGTAGTAACATAGATCTACCAGAGAGAGGCAACCTGCTATCTAGTCAAATTATATAGTCTATTTGGGTGAGCAAGACTATGTTATAGGGCATGTTATGGATCTAGTTACTTTTACAGAAGTCGTTTCTAGACCCCATGCAAACTTGTGGTGAGAAGCAATTAAGGACAAGATGCAATCCATGCAGCACAATAAGGCATGAGAGCTGGTTGATTTGCCTCAATATTGCAGACTTGTCAGTTGCAAATAGATATTTAAGACCAAGAAGGACACTCAAGGTAAAGTTGAACGATTTAAAGCTCGTTTGCTTGCTATGGGTGTTGGACCCCGCTGTCGAAGCCCAACATCGAACATGAGAGCGTGGTGTGAAACATGCTAATTATACATTTAAGGAAAAGACCCGCAGAAGATTAATGGGCCTACTGGAAAACAAACTTGAAACCTGCTTTCATTTAATTTAAACAAGCAAATCCATAATTCATGATCCAAAAGATGAGTTTTTCAAAGCTTTAAGAACATTTCGAACCAAATTACAACTTTGAGTTCAAGAGCCAAAAATACAGAATACCCTTGAACCAATAATACTTGAAATGAAAAATATAACATTGAAAATAAACAAACATAACAAAATGGAGTGCTGTCGTAACTCATGACTCACTCGGTCTCTTGTTAAATCACACCGAATGGGGAGATAGAGGGGGTGAGCTATAAAGCTCGTGGGAACACATTTATAATATAGAAATAAGCAAAACTATTCAAAAGATAACTCATTGTCGTGATACACTTGATATCGTACTAATTGAGCATGTGAGTGAAAGTCATGATCTTGAAATGCTTGATTTATAACAATTCATGAGTTTAATTCAAACATGAATGCATGAAACATGATAACATATCATAATCACATAAACACAGCATAATGGTTTGGGTTTGTCCTAGTTCATGACGAACTACACATTCCCATCGAAATGGTCCTGTGTAGTCGTAGTTCGTGAGGGAGTCCTTGTGGGGAGCCCCTGCGCCACTAGCGGACAGGCGGGAGAAGCCTATACATGAGTCAACGTGCACGTGACGGTTCGTGGGCACAACCGTAAACCCACATAACATGCATGATTCATAATCTTGTAAACGTGATTGCCAAACTGGCACTTGCTTGTAAACTTGCTTTTCATAATCTTCATTGTTTCAGATAAAATCATAAAACCTGCTTGCATGTATAGGTATTCTTGAAAGGTATTCGTGAAAAGAGATAAACTCCTTTTTAAAATCTTTTTATCAATCATGAATGCAAATCATATAATTATTTCACAATAGCAAATAAGGCAATCATTGATGATGCAATTTGAAAACATTAATCCTTCTTGATTTGAACAAAACAATGAGTGACTTAATTTCTCTATTATAGACATGAACCTACCTTGAATTTCTTGCTTTTTCTTGCCTAGGAATGCCTTTCCTCTTGCTCCTCTTGCCTCACTTGATTTCCTTAACCAAACAACCAAAATTCCAATCAATTTGGTGTAGAAATCGAAAAGTCAAACTTTAACTATTCAAACTACAACCAAAACTGAAACAAGAATTTCATGCTCAACTTCCATCCAAAATTGAAGATTTTTAGAGACTGATTCAGAACTTCACTTCTTCATTAAACATGTAGCCCTATGTCTCTAGTTTACAACGCAAAAAGAATCACTTCATTTGGACATCTACATCAAAATTTATTCCCAAACTACTAAAGTATGTCGCTGCAGGAAATTGCCGCTCGCCGCGACGAAAAGGGAGCTCGCCGCGACGAGGGCATGAGCGCGCCGCGACGAACGAGCCCAGAAACCTCCCGTAACTTGTTTTTCTCATTTTTTTCAACCCTAAACCTCCCATCCTTCAATTACAACACATCTAAACCCTAAATCTTGTCTTAAACTTCATTTCTAAGCTCATTCTAACCCAAAATCATAAACAAACACAACATAATCATCAACCCTAAGAGATTTAACCATTTTTCATCAACCACTCAACCACCATTTTCCTACACATGCTAAACTATATTAGGGTTTCATCCAACCCAAACAAGAAGGAAAAGAGCTAAACTTACCTCAGATTGCTTCAATCCGTCGAAATCCCTTAGAAACGCAAAACCCTAATTTCTCTCTTCTTCCCCTCTTCACCAACGACACTCCTCTTCTCTTCTTTCCTTTACTCTTCTTTCTTCTTCTAATTTTTATCACTTAAATTATATGCCATGAACAAAGACCATCTTGCCCCTTCATGTAAGGTCTTAAACTTCCCAACCTAAGTGTTCTTCCAAAATTGCCCTTACACAATTTATCCTTTTTCATAAACACTTATTCCATACTAAACTCAAATAATTCTCAATTATCCACTAATTCTCCAATGTAATCAAAATAAGGCATAAACACACAATCAACATAATTCACACTTAATAACATCAATAAAAGAAAATTTGGGGCCCAACATTTCTCCCCCTCTTAAAAGAAATTTCGTCCTCAAAATTTACCTGAATCATCGAAAAGACTTGGATACTTCTCCTTCATGGCGTCCAATGGCTCCCACGTGGCTTCTTCCACTGAATGGTTCCTCCACAGAACTTTAACTAGCTGAACTGTCTTGTTCCTGAGGACCTTTTCCTTTGTGTCCAAGATCTCTACTGGGATTTCCTCATAACTCAAATCGTCTCTTAACTGGACCTCTGAAACCTGAATGACATAAGAAGGATCTGATCTGTACCTCCTCAGTATGGAAACATGAAAAACATCATGGATCTGAGACAACTCTGGCGGCAACGCCAACCTGTAAGCTAGTGGTCCGATTCTCTAAAGAATCTCATAAGGACCCACATATCTTGGACTCAACTTGCCCTTCTTGCCAAACCTCATTACTCCCTTTCGAGGAGACGTCTCCATCTCCTTCCGATGAGCATCAGTGTAACTCTTCATCCTATCCTGAGCTGCCTTAAGCCGCTGCTTAACCAGATTGACTTTATCCACTGTCATCTGAATCAACTTTAGTCCTACCAGTTTCCTCTCTCCTTCTTCATCCCAACATATCGGAGTTCTACACCTCCTTCCATATAAAGCCTCATATGGAGCCATCTGAATGCTCGAATGGTACGAATTATTATAAGTAAATTCGACCAATGGCAAATGCTCATCCCAAGCTCCCTTGAAATCCATCACACATACCCTGAGCATACCCTCAAGTGTCCGAATGGTCCTTTCAGATTGACCATCCGTCTGAGGGTGAAAAGCCGTACTAAAATACAGCTTAGTACCTAAAGCTTCCTGCAAGCTTCTCCAAAATCTCGAAGTAAACCGAGGATCCCTGTCAGACACTATAGAATCTGGAATCCCATGCAATCTTACTACCTCATCAATGTACTTCTTGGCTAACACATGCAACGAATCACCAGCTGATTGCGGAAAATGGGCGGAACTTCACAACCGATCCACAATAATCCATATGGCATCATGCTTCCTGCTAGTCTTGGGCAAACCCATCAGAAAATCCATGGTTACTCTTTGTCACTTCCACTCAGGAATGGACAATGGCCTTAACTTACTGAAGGCGCTGGTTTCGACCTTGACTTCTTGACACACACGAGACACTTACTGACATACTCTGCTACATCCTTCTTCATGCCCTTCCACCAGAAATGCTCTCTCAAATCTCTGTACATCCTGGTACTACCTGGGTGCATGGCATAAGGTGCATTGTGTGCCTCATCCAAAATCTCATCCTTGACCTCTCTGCTATCTGGAATACAAAGCCTGTCCCCTACTGTCATGAGTCCATCATCTCTCACTACTACTTCAGAAATCTTACCATTCTGAATTTCCTCTTGAAACTTGCTCTGTTAGACCCCGAACTTTTGATGATAATTAGAAATATTAAAATGAATATTAATGAGAAAGAAATTGGTGAGACAACTTATGAATTTAAGAAAAATTTATGAGAAAAGAATTGTTTAGTTTTGAGGACTTTGATATTTGAATGAATTTATATGGATTATGAGAGGAAAGAGAATGAGTTAATAGAAATGGGAGTGGAAAATCAAGAAATAAAGAAAGAAAGTGAGAGAATTTGAAAAAAAAATAAGAAAGTTGACTTTTGGAGATAGAAAGTTTGACTTGAGAAAGTTGACTTTTTTTAGGCAAAATTTGAGAAAATTGTCTTCTGGAAACTTGTAGTTTATGTCAAGAGCTTTCTGTAGCGATAAAGTTTGATATTTTTCGATATCAGAAGTGAGAGTTATGATCAGTCAAAGTTCGCTTGGAGTTTGACTTTTTGAAGAAAAAGTTGACTTTTTAATTTAGGCAAAATTCAAGAAAATGATCAACATGAAAATTGTAGCCTCTGTCGAGAGCTTTTTGTAGACATAAAGTTTGTAATTTTTCGATGTCAGGATTGAGAGATATGATTTTCCGAAGATATGCTTTGTTTTGAAAATGCTATTAAGTATAGATTTGTGTGTTCTATGCTTCGAAGCCACTCGTCGTATGGATTTAGTTTGAATTAGAGTAAGTGGTCTTCATGAAAGTTTTAGATGATATTTTTATCTTTCCATTGGTATAAAGTTTGTAATTTTTCGATATCGAGGCTAGGAGTTATGAGCGATTAAAAATTGGAAGTCGTTTAGGAAAAGTTGTTTTGGACAGAATCTTTGATTGAGTTTTTGACCTCTTTTGAGACCTAATTTGATTTTGAGTTCTTCAGGAAAGTTGTAGAGCTTCCTTTGATCTTTCTATTGACACCAAATTTGTTAAATTCCAAGTTCGGGAGCAAAAGATATGATTTGAAAATTCTGAAAATTTCTAAAGCTCTAGATTATATCCTTAGGCGTGCCCACGCCTAATCTTTGAATCTCACCTTCGCTTATAACTTTTTTGTTTGACATCCGATTCATTTGATTCTCGAAGCGTTGGATTCCTAAGACAATTAATTTCATTTTTATGAAGAATTATGATTTTTAGGAGATTAAATGAAAAGAGATTGATTGAACCAAAGTAAGAGATTTGGTTATAGGTTATAAGTTGGATAATTTTCTGAACATGGTTCAGTATTTTGCGAAATTCGGGAGCTGTAGAACTCCGATTGAGTTAATTCTTGAGGCCAAATAAATTTGAGATATAGGGATACAACTCTTGTGAAGGGATCGAAATTTAATTTCATCCCTAAGATTGTCAAATTTCTGGAATTAAATTGGCATAATGTTCAGTCTCGGATTTTTTGCAGGTCCGATAGTATTTCGGCTATAACTTCTTCGTTTCTGATCCGAATTGAGCGCGGTCAGTGGCGTTGGATTCGTATGATCTAGAGGAACAATTTTCATGAAGAAAGTTTGTCCAAATTATTTCGTTTAGATGCTCAAAAACAGGACACAAGTTATCAGATTTTGAAAATCCTGTGCAGTGGCAAACTTGGAAATAGGCCAATAAGTGAGGGCAAAATGGTCATTTACCCTCCATTTTTAATGACATGGCAAAACTCACCTATAGCTGTCGTATAATGCTTCTGGTCCACGAAATAAGAGAAGAAAATGAAGAGAAAAGAAGAAGAAACGTTGGAGAAGAGAAGAGAGAAGAAAGGGTCGGCCATGAAGAAGAAGGAGGAGAAAAGAGAAGATAGGGTGGAGTTCGAAATTTTACAAGCTTTCAAGGATGATTTCAAGTTGTTTTTAAAGAGAAAGGATGGAAAAGAAGGAAAGCTTGTCTTGGAGCTCAAAAATAACAAAAATGGTGGAGAAAATGGTAAGTGAGAGAAAGTTCAAGTTTTGAACTTTTGATGAGTTTGTTAGTTAGTTTAGCTTAAGATGGTTATGGATTGAGTTTTCCTAAGGTTAATTGAAGAGAATAGGTTATGATTATGTTTAATTTTGGATTAATTGTGAATGGGGGGTTTTGCCTAAATTTGTGAATTGGGGTTTTTGTAAATTGATGCTTTAGATAGCTTGGATTAATGATGAATTTGAGATTTCTTAAGTCAATTTTGATGTTTATGCCTTAAGTGAGGTTTAATTTGAAAAATGGTAAATTGGGGGTTTAGGCCAATTGTGAAAATTGGGAATTTTCTCTCCAATAGCTTAAATATGTGGGGAATTGAAGAATTCCTAAGTCAATTGAAAGATTATATGATTTGTGATGTTCAATTTTGGAAAATTGTGAAGTAGGGTTTAGGCCGATTTTGTAAATTGGAAAATGGGAGAATTTTGATTTAGATCTCTTGAGGCTAGTATGGCTTTGTGATTTGTGAAATAAATTTTGAGGATTTAGTTATTTATGACGTTGAATTTGGATGATTATGGTTTAGGTTAAATTTTCAATTGGAAGAGCAAAGGATGCTTTGGTCAAATTGATGATCGGGACGAGGTCCTTGCATCATTTCGAGGTGGGTAGTATGTTTATTTATTGAATTTTAAGCATAAGCATGTGAGATTGAAAAATGCTTTAAAAAAATTATGGTTTATGAAAATGTTTGAAAAATTGGTTTTCGAAATAAATGTTACGAAAATGCGGTTTGCTTTATATGAACGATTTGAAAAGTGAAATTGAAAAAGGTTGAGTTTGTAATTGAAAGACATAGCTGCATACATTGTTGTGATTTTTATTGCTGCGTGATGTAATTCATGAGTTAGATTGCATATGATTTGTTATATGATTTGATGCGACTTGTGATTGTATTATAAGAAATATTGAAAAGTAAGATTTTCGAAAAGTGTCTTCGGGCAATCCGACTTTTCATTTTCGATATGTGTTATGTGGGTTTGGTAGGTCCCTTGTGAGTCAGTGTACTGTCTCTATTTGTTAAAGCCTTCTCTCGGCTGCCCGCTAGTAGCATTGGAGCTCTGATTTCGCACTCCCTTCACGGCTACCTTTGGACCGCCATGCGAAAAAGTGTAGTATCGCTCTATCACTTACCGACAGGACCGCTATGCGGGAATGTGCAGTATGTTCTGTTTGGACCAAACCAGACCATTTGCTGTGTTTTGTGTGTTTTGTTCTGTTAATAAGTGTGTTGCATTGCATCATTTTTACAAACAAAATGTGAAAAATTTTGAGAAATAAATTATGGTGGTTTTTCAACTGAAAAGCGATTGCAATTGTTTTGGCAATATTTTGAAAAGTGTGACAAATACGAGATTTGCCAAATTTCTAATGTGAAATTTCGGAAGTAAATGGTAAAGTTTTCCAAATATGTTTTCGCTTATTTTTCAATTTATAAACATATTATCCACGAGCTATTTTAGCTCACCCCCCTTTTATCCTCATCTCCAGGTATTCGAGCAGGACATCGGATGAAAGATGGTCAAGACGTCAGTTTCGATATTTGTATAAGTTAGATTTTGAGTAATTTGGATTTTAGTATAGATATGTATTCGTTTTTGTTTAGAGTGTATCTTATGTATTTTTGGGCTTGGAATGCCATTAAGTGTGCTGTGTAAGTCATTCTAAGAATGTTTTATGAGTTCTGGACATGTGTATTTAAGAAAGTTATGGAAGAGATTTAAGTATAACGTATTCGATTTCTGGGATTTGTGTCATTTATTAATGGTTAATTAGATTGAATTGTTATTTATGAATGATGGGGATTGTATATTGATTATAAATATGATGATTGTGATTTGGATATAGATAATGAGATTGTTGTGTCGACTAATTGAGAATTATGGAAGTATTAGGTATAGATGTGTGTTTTGTTGGTGTTTGGATTCCGAACGGGAGAGTCCGATGATTTTGAGCTGTATTTAGGATTATATAAGTGTTTTTGAACCCTTGCAGGTTTTGGGATAGGATAAATGCAGCCGTTATGCTTCCGAATTTTGTTAGAAAATAAATTGGAAAAGAAGAAAAATAAGATTTAGATGTTTAAAAGATGGAATTATGAGATTGGTATAAATGTTAAGAAGTTCGTTATGATTTGAGTGAGATAGTTTGTTATGATCTGAGTGAGATTCTGAAATGAATAAATTTCCAAGAAAAAGGAAATTGTATGATTTGCATGAGTTTGAGTAAAAATGGTTTAAGAAAAAGAAAAAAAATTCATGCCGGATTTCGGTTGAGCTTAGTCTAAGGTTCCAACACAACTTTTCATTTCCTAAGATTTGCGCTTTCGGATGTCGACATTTGTTTCCGCTTGCGATTTGTATTCTATCCGCATCGCTACTTTTGGTTTGATTTGATTCAATTCACTTTGTGATCCGATTTGCATTTCGCTTCGCTTTGTTCGCTTTCACTTCGAGCCAATTCGCATTTGCTTCCGTTTCGTTCCGCTTCGCATTCGAAAAGAATCAGTTCTTTCGATTCCTTCTTTAGGTCCTGTTTGCTTCGTATCCGTTTTTCGTTTTCCGGTTCGTTTCGCTATTGTCGCTTTCCCTTTTGTTTCGTTTTAGCTATCTGCCACTTCATTTTTGTTTCCGTCTTTCCGCTTTTCGGTTGGGATCCGGTTCCCGGATTGGGTCCCAACATGCTCAGACCTACATCCTGTGCCTGCAACTCCTTAACCTTTTTCCTGAGAATCGGCCTCACTCTGAAATTTGCTAGAAGGCAATTTGGTTCCTCCTGCTTCAAGCTTATCTTAAGCTTGGCCATCTCTTCCAATAAAGGAAGATAAACTGCCTAAACATGAGCAATAGAAGACTTCCTGTTCAAAGCATCCGCCACTACATTCGCCTTGCCTGGATGGTACTCAATCAACAAATCATAATCTTTAAGTAACTCAATCCACCTTCTCTGCCTTAAATTCAATTCCTTCTGGCTCAGTAAGTACTTAAGACTCTTATGATCAGTAAAAATCCTCGTTTGAAACCCATATAGATAATGCCTCCAAATCTTCAAGGCAAAGATCACTGCTGCCAACTCCAAGTCATGAGTCGGATAATTCAACTCAAACGGCTTCAGTTTTCTTGAAGCATAAGCTATCACCCTGTCTCCTTGCATCAACACACAGCCGAGACCCTTCCTCGAAGCATCACTATATACTGTACAACCCTCATCACCAGAAGGCAGAATCAGCACTGGAGCGCTTGTCAACCTGTGCTTGAGCTCCTCAAAGCTCTTCTGGCACTCATCGATCCAGATAAACTTCTGATTCTTCCTCAACAGCTTGGTCATCGAAGCAGCTATCATGGAGAATCCTTCCACAAACCTCCTGTAATAACCTACCAGACCCAGAAAACTCCTCACCTCTGTCACTGTCTTGGGTGCATGCCAATTCACCACTGCTTCAACTTTCCTCGGATCAACATGAACACCATCCTGCGAAATCACATACCCAAGGAAAGTCACCTCATGAAGCCAAAACTCACACTTGCTGAACTTGGCATAAAGCTCTCTCTCCCTAAGAGTCTGCAATATAATCCTGAGATGCTCCTCATGCTCTTCTTCACTCTTGGAATATACCAAAATGTCATCTATAAACACTATGACAAACTGATCCAGAAACTCTTTGAAGACCCTATTCATAAGATCCATAAAAGCAGCTGGAGCATTGGTCAAGCCGAGTGGCATAACCAAAAACTCATAATGACCATACCGAGTCCTGAATGTTGTCTTGCTTACATCAGACTCCTTGATTCTGAGCTGATGATAGCCTGACCTGAGATCAATCTTGGAGAAGACCCGTGCTCCCTGCAGCTGATCAAACAGACCATCTATCCGTGGCAGAGGATACTTGTTCTTAATTGTCACCTTGTTGAGTCTCCGATAGTCAATACACATCCGCCATGATCCGTCTTTCTTCTTAACAAACAGAACCGGCGCTCCCCAGGGAGACGAACTCGGTCTGACATACCCTTTTTCTCTAACAGTTCCTCCAACTGTTCCTTTAGCTCCCTCAACTCTGCTGGAGCCATCCTATACGGGGTTATTGAAAAAGGCGCGGTTTCGGGAATCAAGTCAATGGCAAACTCGATTTCCCTCACCGGCGGCAATCCTGGCAATTCATCTGGGAACACATCTGGAAACTCCCTCACAATCGGGAAATCCTCTAACTTTCCTTCATGCACATCGGCATCCACAACATGCGCCAAGAAAGCTTCACATCCCTGGCCCATCATCCTTTCAGCTAACATAGTTGAAATCAGTCTTGGCGATGGTGTCTTCCTGTCCCCTCTGAAGATCACCTTCTCACCATTGCCCAGATCAAACTCCACCTCTTTCCGACCACAATCTAGCTTGGCCAGATATTTTTCCATGGTATCTATCCCCAGAATAACATCTAACCCTCGAAGGTCTAGCGGTAGTAAGTCCACTACCAATCTAGCACCATCAATGAAAAGCTCACACTGCTCATACACCTGACTGATCACCACATTCCTCCCTAGAGGAGTACTAACAAGCAAAGGCCTATCCAACGGTACAGAAACCACACCATGCAATGCTATGCTTGCAGAAACAAAAGAATGCGTGGAACCAGAATCAATCAAAACAAATACTGCTGAATCAAGTAACTAAGTCATACTCGTGACAACCTCAGGTGCAGCTACAGCTTCCTCCCTAATAATGGCAAACACTCTTGCCGGCGCCTGACCCCTTGGCCTTCCTGGAGGAATAGCATTCCTTGCAGTCCCAGAGCTGCCTACCTCAAGAATCGCCCAGTTCCTCATTGTCTCTGCGCTTGAGCTTGAAATCATGACCCCTCTTGTCTCGATGCCTGTGGACAATCCTTGGCTATATGTCCCTTCTCTCCGCATCTAAAACAGACTCCAAGTAACCTGAGGCACTCTCCTTGGTGACGTTTCCCACAATGGTCACATAAGGGGTTGGTGTACCAACTCCTTCCAAGACTCCACATTAAAGGTTTGCCCGACATCGCCTCACCGCTTGTTCTGGTAACTCCACTGCTACCCACTTCACTCATCAGAAGAGCTCCTCATGCTCCTCTCAGGCATAGGAGCACTAGCACCCTTCTTGAAAGTCTGCTCCCTGTTCTTCCTCTTCTTGTTCATGTCATTTCTGATATTCTCCAGTTTCTCAGCCTGGAGAGCAGCATCCACCAACTGCTGAAAGTCGTAGAAATTGTGAATCAGGACTTTCTCCCTGATCCCCAAGTGAAGGCCTCCTTCAAACTTACGACACTTGTCTTCTTCTGTTGCCACAATGTTAGCTGCATAACGGGAAAGCTGCGTGAACTTCAGCTCATACTCGCTCACACTCATGTCCCTCTGCATGAGATTCAGAAATTCCCTGACCTTATCTTACACATAGACCCTAGAGAGATACTTCTTTCAGAAAACTTCTACAAAGTCCCTCCATGTCAACACCGGTGGCACAACCTGACTGTGAGGCATTGATTCCCACCAATGCAGTGCATCACCCTGCAACAAACTGACTGCATAATCTAGCTTCTCCTCATCTGTACATCTCATCTGAACTAGAACCCTCTCGGTCCTCTTCAACCACGCTTCAGCCTCTTCAACCAAGCAAATCCATAATTCATGATCCAAAAGATGAGTTTTTCAAAGCTTTAAGAATATTTCGAACCAAATTACAACTTTGAGTTCAAGAGCCAAAAATACAGAATACCCTTGAACCAATAATTCTTGAAATGAAAAATATAACATTGAAAATAAACAAACATAACAAAATGGAGTGCTGCCGTAACTCGTGACTCACTCGGTCTCTTGTTCGTCACCTGAATGGGGGAGATAGAGGGGGTGAGCTATAAAGCTCGTGGGAACACATTTATAATACAGAAATAAGCAAAACTATTCAAAAGATAACTCATTGTTGTGATACACTTGAAATCGTACTAATTGAGCATGTGAGTGAAAGTCATGATCTTGAAATGCTTGATTTATAACAATTCATGAGTTTAATTCAAACATGAATGCATGAAACATGATAACATATCATAATCACATAAACACAGTATAATGGTTTGGGTTTGTCCTAGTTCATGACGAACTACACATTCCCATCGAAATGGTCCTGTGTAGTCGTAGTTCGTGAGGGAGTCCTTGTGGGGAGCCCCTGTGCCACTAGCGGGCAGGTGGGAGAAGCCTATACATGAGTCAACGTGCACGTGCACGTGACGATTCGTGAGGACAAACGCAAACCCACATAACATGCATGATTCATAATCTTGTAAAAGTGATTGCCAAACTGGCACTTGCTTGTAAACTTGCTTTTCATAATCTTGTTGTTCTTGTATAAAATCATAAAACCTGCTTGCATGTATAGGTATTCTTGAAAGGTATTCGTGAAAAGAGATAAACTCCTTTTTAAAATCTTTTTATCAATCATGAATGCAAATCATATAATTATTTCACAATAGCAAATAAGGCAATCATTGATGATGCAATTTGAAAACATTAATCCTTCTTGATTTGAACAAAACAATGAGTGACTTAATTTCTCTATTATAGACATGAACCCACCTTGAATTTCTTGCTTTTTCTTGCCTAGGAATGCCTTTCCTCTTGCTCCTCTTGCCTCACTTGATTTCCTTAACCAAACAACCAAAATTCCAATCAATTTCGTGTAGAAATCGAAAAGTCAAACTTTAACCATTCAAACTACAACCAAAACTGAAACAAGAATTTCATTCTCAACTTCCATCCAAAATTTAAGATTCTTAGAGACTGATTCAGAACTTCACTTCTTCATTAAACTTGTATCCCTATGTCTCTAGTTTACAACGCAAAAAGAATCACTTCATTTGGACATCTACATCAAAAGTTATGCCTAAAATACTAAAGTATGTCGCTGCAGGAAATTGGCCGCTTGCCGCGACGAGAAGGGTGCTCGCCGCGACGAACGAGCCCAGAAACCTCCCGTAACTTGTTTTTCTCATTTTTTTCAACCCTAAACCTCCCATCCTTCAATTACAACACATATAAACCCTAAATCATGTCTTAAACTTCATTTCTAAGCTCATTCTAACCCAAAATCATAAACAAACACAACATGATCATCAACCCTAAGAGATTTAACCATTTTTCATTAACCACTCAACCACCATTTTCCTACACATGCTAAACTATATTAGGGTTTCATCCAACCCAAATAAGAAGGAAAGAGCTAAACTTACCTCAGATTGCTTCAATCCGTCGAAATCCCTTGGAAACGCAAAACCCTAATTTCTCTCTTCTTCCCCTCTTCACCAACGACACTCCTCTTCTCTTCTTTCCTTTACTCTTCTTTCTTCTTCTAATTTTTATCACTTAAGTTAAATGCCATGAACAAAGACCATCTTGCCCCTTCATGTAAGGTCTTAAACTTCCCAACCTAAGTGTTCTTCCAAAATTGCCCTTACACAATTTATCCTTTTTCATAAACACTTATTCCATACTAAACTCAAATAATTCTCAATTATCCACTAATTCTCCAATGTAATCAAAATAAGGCATAAACACACAATCAACATAATTCACACTTAATAACATCAATAAAAGAAAATTTGGGGCCCAACAATAGGGTTTACTTAAAGAGAAAGAGTTGACTTTAATGTTACCTTCTCTCCTGTATCATCGAAGGATGCATTTAGAATGATTATGGCAATCGTAGCTTATTATGACATGAAGCTACATCAAATGGACGTTAAATCTACTTTCTTTAATGGTATCCTTTATGAGGAGGTCTATATGAAGCAGTCTGAAAGGTTTAAGGATCAAGATGTAATTGACAAAGTTTGTAAGTTAACCAAATCAATATACAGTCTTAAACAAGCTTCCAGGTAATGGTACCTAAAGTTTGATGAGGTTTTGACCTCATTTGGCTTTGTGAAAAACAAAATTAAATGATGCTTATACTATAAAGTTAGGGGAAGCAAAGTTATCTTCCTATTATTGTTTGTGGATGATACCTTGCTCGCTTCAAATGACTTGACCTTGTTACATAACGTTAAACAACCTTTGGCTAAGCACTTTGATATGAAGGACCTTGGTGAAGCATCTTTTGTCCTAAGTGTACAAATTCACCATGATAGATTTCAATACTCATTAGGCCTCTCACAAAGTGCATACATTGAACGAGTGTTACAAATGTTTAATATGGCTGACTTTAGATCTGTTGTAGCTCCTATCTCTTATGGTGAGAGATTATCTTTGGCACATTGTCTAAAGAATGAAGCTGAAAGAGAGGCTATGAGGAATATTCTATATTCTAGTGCAGTTGGCAACCTGATGTATGCTCAAGTGTGCACTAGCTGGACATTGCA
Organism: Erythroxylum novogranatense; assembly: GCA_029891385.1. Classification (NCBI taxonomy): domain Eukaryota; kingdom Viridiplantae; phylum Streptophyta; class Magnoliopsida; order Malpighiales; family Erythroxylaceae; genus Erythroxylum; species Erythroxylum novogranatense. Next base: position 31,812,669 of record CM057228.1, read on the forward strand.
TTTGTTATTGGACTATTGGGTCAATATCTGGCTAACCTAGGTATAGACCACTAAAATGTCGTTAAGTGAGTGTTGAGATACCTAAAGGGTACCAAAGATTATATGTTGACATAAAGGAGGGTTAACGATTTAAAACTCATAATGTATACGGACTCTGATTTTGTTATGTCTCCGGATGATCGCAAATCCACCTGAAGGTACATTTTTATGTTGGCAAAGGGTACAGTATCGTGGAAGAATGTCAAACAGAAACTGATAACTTTCTTGACCATGCATGTAAAGTTTGTTTCATGCTATAGGGCTGCTATATAGGATGTTTGGCTCAGAAACTTAATTTCTGAGTTGTTTGTGGTATATTTAGTAGCTAGACCCATTCGGTTGTACTATGATAATCTTATTACTATGTTATTTAATAACAATAATAAGAATATCACAAGATCTAAGCATTTAGAGTACAAATACTTGACCGTTAAGGAGTTAATTTAGAACGTTAAAGTAAAACATATCAGAACTGAGGAGATGTTAGCCGATCCTTTGACTAAGGTGTTAGATCGGAAAAAGAAAACATGCTTTATTTGGAAAAACGGTAGATTTCAAAACTTTTAAGAAATCATTACTTGCAGCGGAAGCAACAAATCCAAATCAACATGCCAATCCATACATGATATGGTATAGGAATAACAAAATATAAACAAGATCAGGAGTATTACCGACTCCTTCGCTACAGCTTTAAATCCTCGCTGCGTTGTCCTCTCCTTCTTCGTGTATCCAAATCCTTGGCCTTTAGAAATCTACTTTCTCCTTATTGTAGTATCCTCAACCAATTAGATTTACCACCTGTTCTTCAAGGACAATTAGGTTAACAAAATCCTTTGGTGGGAAAGGAGAAGAAATGTTTGGAGGAGATTTTCTTTGAAGAAGAAGAAGCAAAATTGAAACTCTTTCAATTGGTATTTTCAATTCTCTCTTTCATGAAAGGAGAGAAGGTGTAAAGAAAATGCAAGAACTTTTTCTTGCCTACCAATTTCGTATATGCATGGATGGAAGGAGAGAGAGGCATCAAATGCATCACTTCTTTCATTAATCACTCATAAAATAGCCAATAAATGAGATTATCTTCATTTATCTTTATGATGGCTTTTTGAAAAGACCATAACCTAAAATTCAATACCCAATTTCGGTTTTGCCAAGAAGAAAGAAGGAAGATGGTCCATCTAATGTACATCTTTCATCTTTAATCTAATGAATGCAAATAGGTTACAAGCCAACATTAAAAGACAACCATTAAACCATTTAATGGTAAGTTCATAACTCCATTTAATGATAATTAACCATAATAAAGATCGTCTTTATTTAGCATTTTAATGTCAAATGTGTGATTACACATTTAACCTAGGAATAACCGAAATTGCTATCTTCATCTTTTAAAAAATTGTTTTAATATAATTAATCTAATTAATTAAATTAAACCAAAAACTAAGCCCATTACTAAATGTACATTTGGGCTTCTTTAATTAGACCAAGCCCAAGATTCAATTATGGGCTTCTAATTACCCTCCATTTATATTTCTTACTTAGCTTGATAACCTTCCTTAAAGCCAAGTGGGAATCTTATTAGACTTTAATAATTGAAGTCGATAAGCCCGAAATTAATTCAATCACATTGGAATTAATTCTAGCTTATTAACTAAATGTCATTCCACTAAAGACAATTAGTTGAACTCTTGAATTATTAAATATTATGAGAATATGTCCAATTGCAAACCCTATTTAGAACCTTATTATAGTCATCCGCACAAAAAGGGTAAAATTACCGCTTTTGCCCTTATGTTTGTTTTTCCTTCTAGATCTCTCATTTTACTTTATATGGTGATTAACACATAAGATCTCATCTCAGTGTTAAGACTTGATTGGTAGCTAGTCCATCAAACTATCGACGCCAGCTTTAATCACCAAATCTCCTTAAAACATCTAAGAGATGATAACACTATAAACTCTTTATTTGAGTGAATATTCCCTGATACATGTTTCAATTAATAATTCCAACATGTAGACACTGGATTAATACTCTGTAAAAATTTATTCTGATCATATCAAGAATTATAATGAAACATATATGAGTTCACCACTCATCAAGATTATGGTTCATAATAAGCGAATGCTTAAGTTGTATGTTTAAAGATTAAAGTAACGGCCCACTTTATTCTTGAAAACATACTTGATTCCAGATTCATTTAATAGTACCATTATCGATAGTCAACTACTATCATGATATGAAACTCATCATTCCTCAAGTAAACTCCTTTACTTATATGGAGATAAATCGCAACACTATAGCCTAAACCATAATCAGCGACCAACTTGATTATTCAACTGTGAATCAATTAATTCGATTCTAATATTATACATGTTTCCCATACATCTCTATGTATATGTACATTACTTATAAAAGAATCTTGGTACCTTATGACCAGATATATAATGCTCATACAGATAAAACCAAACTCTTTTGTTTTATTAATAATAAATATTTTCATTACAAAGCAGAATCAAGAAGATAAAGTTACATGTAAATACACTTGCTTTCGTGGCACTATATTTACATAACTCCAACAATCTCCCACTTGCCCTAAAGCAAGTTTGACATATCCCTCATTCCCATCCCTTCTAGGTGACCCTCAAAGCTCTTTTGAGTCAATGTCTTTGTGAACGGATCAACAAGGTTTTGCTCGGTGGGAATCTTTACCACATCCACTTCTCCACATTGTATTATCTCCCTTATAAGATGATACTTTCGCTCAATGTGTTTGGCATCTTTGTAGTTCCGAGGTTCTTTAGAATTAGCCATTGCCCCACTATTATCACAATAAAGTGTAATGGCCTTTTTCGCCTCTGGAACTACCTCCAAATTATTTAGGAACTTCCAGAGCCAGACTGCTTCCTTTGTTGCTTCACAAGCAGCAACATACTCAGCCTCCATAGTCGAATCAGCAATACAAGATTGCTTGACACTCCTCCAAACTATGGCTCCACCTCCTAAAGTAAATATAGAACTAGAAGTTGATTTCCTTTAATCAACATCTGATTGGAAATCAGAATCCGTATATCCTGTCGAAATAAGATTACTTCCAGCCTTCATAGTCGAATCAGCAATACAAGATTGCTTGACACTCCTCCAAACTATGGCTCCACCTCCTAAAGTAAATATAGAACCAAAAGTTGACTTCCTTGAATCAACATCTGATTGGAAATCAGAATCCGTATATCCTGTCGAAATAAGATTACTTCCAAAGTAAACAAGCATTAAGTTCTTCGTCCTACGAAGATACTTAAGTATACACTTAACCGCAATTCAATGTTCCATTCCTAGATTGAATGAAATCGCTTACTATCCCATCACTGCGTGTATATCTCGGTCTAGTGCACAACATTGCATACATCAAACTACCAACCGCCAAGCATATGGAATGTTACGCATGCGCTCAACCTCCTCTTGGGTTTTAGGTGCTTGTTCCTTTGAAAGTTTGATTCCATGTCTAGTAGAGTAAAACCCTCTTGCAATCTTGCATGGCTTAACTTATTGAGCATATTCTCAATGTAGGTTAGTTTAGAAAAACTATCTCGCTTGTTCTTCGATCCCTTATAAGTTTGATCCCTAGAACATAGGTAGCCTCACCCAAATCCTTCATTGAAAACTGTTCATTCAGTCATCCCTTAACCGCAGATAACATTCCCACATCATTCCCAATGAGCAGAATGTCATCAACATACAGGATTAGGAAAGTAACCTTACCTTCTTGTATTCTTTTATAAACACAAGGCTCATCTAGGTTTTGTATAAACCCATAGGATTTGATAGCCTTATCAAACCTAATGTTCCAAGACCTAGATGCTTGCTTATGTCCATAAATGGACCTTTGAAATTTGCAAACCTTATGCTCATTACCTGGCTCAATGAATCCTTTTGGTTGGGCCATATAAATGGTCTCCTCAAGATCCCCATTAAGAAATGCGGTCTTGACATCCATTTTTCATATTTCATAATCGAAATAGGCTGCTATGGCCAAAAGAATCCTGATGGACTTAAGCATGGCAACCAGAGAAAAAGTCTCCTCATAGTCTATACCCTCCTTTTGAGTATAGCCTTTAGCTACCAATCTAGCTTTAAAGGTCTCTACCTTTCCATCCGATCCCCTTTTCCTTTTGTAGATCCATTTACACCCTATGGCTTTTAGACCTAGTGGTAGATCTACAAGGACCCAGACTTCATTAGTATACATAGAATCTATTTCCGATTCCATCGCCTTGAGTCATTTTCTAGCATCAACATCATTAATAGCCTGTGTATACGTAATGGGATCTATTTATTCTTGGTCTGAGATGGCAATTAAGCCTTCTCATAAACCCAGATACCTATCTGGTTGTCTCACAACCCTCCCACTACGTCTAGGCACACCTTGATGTTCAAGTTGCACTTCTGATTCAACTCTTGAATCCATTTCGACATCTTGTTCTGTCATATCCAAAACAACTCTTAGTTTGGATAAAATAGCTAACTCCTTTAGTACTACTTCACTTCTTCCTTTGTGATTTTTCACAAACTCTTCCTCTAAGAAGGTTGTATTTGTCTACAAAAATGCCTTCTTATCATGAGGACTGTAAAAATAGTACCCTCGAGTTCCCGTAGGATATCATACAAACAAACATACTTCTGACCTTGGTTCCATCTTTGTGGATTCAGGCTTTAGAACATGGGTTTGGCAGCCCAGTCATCAAATGCCTCAATGAAGGCACTCGCCATCCACAACTCCTAGATATTTTAGGCACCGATTTGGACGGAGCAAAGTTAAGAAGATATGTTGCCGTTTGTATGGCATATCCCCGTAACGATTCTCGAAGGCTAGCATAGACATCATTGATCTTACCATTTTCAATAGAGTTCCATTTCTCCTCTCGCTACACCATTACATTGAGGTGTACGAGGAGTCGACAAATTGGAAACAATTCCATTGTCAATTAAATATTGCTGGAACTCTCCGGATAAATACTCACCACCTCGATCCGATCAAGTTGCTTTTAATGGCTTGCCAAGTTGCTTCTCACTTGACTTTGAATTCTTTGAACTTTTCAAAAGATTCACTCTTTTATACATTAAATACAAATAGCCATGTCTTGAGTAATCATCTATAAAATTATGAAATATTCATAACCTCCTCTAGCTTGTACATTCATGGGCCCACACACATCAAGATGTACCAGTCCAATGTGGATTCGGATCTATTTCCTTTATAAGGAAATGAGGCTTTAGTCATTTTCCTTCAATACAAGATTCACATGTGGGTAATGGATCACTATCCAGCCCATAAGGATCCCATCCTTTACTAGCTGTCAAGTCTTTTACGATTGATATGACCCATTCTTAAGTGCCACGATACTTTGAATTAATGCTAGAGATTTTGGATTGTCTTGGTTTTATCAATTCTGTGGTGTTTAGTGAGCGTTTCATAGGTTCTATAAAAAACAATCCCTGTTTAGTTATCACATCACAAATAAAATCCTTATTCTCATATATTGAAACAACCTTTTCAAAATATAAGGAATAACCAGAATTTATTAGACAAAAAATAGAAATCATGTTCCTTACAATCATTGGCATGTAATCAATATCCTCCAAATATAACCTATGACCACTAGGAAAGTCCAAGATAACTACTCCCACTGATTCTGCTGAAACATAGGAACCATCTGCTATCTTGACTTGAAACTGGCCTTTAGGTAATCTTTTCCTTTGTTGAAACCCCTGCAAAGAATTACAAATATGGTTAGTGGCTCCTGAATCTAATATCCAAGAAGTAGATAAATCTGCCACATTTCTAGTTCCTAACAAACTTAGGAAGCCCATACCTTGTTTGCTTTTGAGGGACTCTAGATAGACTGGACAATTTCTTTTCCAGTGGCCCATCTCATCACAGTGGAAACACTTTCCTTTGATGTTCTCTTTGGCCTTCTTTTTCATGGATTTGGCCTTGACCCCTGTTTGGGCCTTCGTTTTTATTGGACCCTTCTTCTTTTCCTTACCCTTACCCTTGGGCTTAGAAGAAAAAGCTACATTAGCTTCTGGCCCATGAGCCTTAATATTCAATATCTCCTTCGTGCTCTGGAGGGTATTCATCAACTCACTCAAGGTGTAATCCTTGTTGTTGAGCTCATAGTCCAACTTAAAATGCTGAAAAGAAGAGTTTAAGCTATTGATGATCATAATCATCTGCGTGTCCGCATCCATATCCGGCCCAAGCATCTCAGCCTCAGTGACCATAGAGATTACCTTCATCATGTAATCCCGCACCGGTTCATCGTGTTTCATGCGAGATTATGAAAGGTTTGGATAGCTTTCACTCTTGCAGACCTAGTCCTCACACCAAACATCTCATGTAGGTGATGGACCATTGCACTAGTAGTTTTCATACAAGCAATTTGCTTTTGCAACATGCCACCGATGAAGCTTTAATATAACACTTAGTAGTCTTGTCGAGATTCGCCAACGCCATATTGTTGGACTTGCTCAGAGTTGAATCTCCACTGAGGTGTAGGTTCATTTTCAGTTAACACCCATGAAATACGTTCATATTGAAGAACAATGTCAAGGTTACATCTCCATTCATTAAAATTGTCTCCGTTTTTCAATTTGTTATTAGTCAAGAGCAGGGTGAGTGCATTCATTTTGTGGTTGATTATGTCTGAAAATATAAATTATTAAAACATAAGCATACTAGTCAACAATTTATGGAACTTTGAATAAAATCATGATGCATGTATGCATGATGATAGATTTAACAAAACTTAAAAAATTAAAACATTATACGACGATTATTTTGCTTATCTATAACAGACTAAGTGACGGTGGGCCATCTTATCCATTAAAAGAAAAACTGGGACCCTCACACTCAAAAACTACCAAGCATCTCATGCCTAATTTTTTAAGAAGCGTCTTAATTTGATCCATACTTTTACCAACAGAGCTACGGTGGGCAGTTTATTGATAAAAAATGTTGAGTGTTTAACCATTTGATTCATTCACTAAAGATACCTACAAACCATGCCTCGGTGGGAGGTCACATTTGCTATCATTAAGTGGACTTATCCTTAAGGAGACCCAAACCATGCAAGATCTAGGATCCATGCCCTCCGATGGGGAGTAACACTTCACCACATGCAAACGGGCCATCATTTGGAGACCGTGGACTCTCACAGGAGCATCCTCTCCCACACAATCTTTTTAGGCTTTAAGTTTTAAATACCATCTTGTCTAGATGCAATTTATTATCCATCCTATAATTTTTCATTATATATCTCATACATAATGAATGCATGGCAAAGCCTAGGGTTGGCAATTTTCTAAATGACATGCAATCACGTAATATCACATATTATAAGCATTCATTTCTCCATTCATCACATGAACTAATAAAGCCACTTTTGATTGTCCATCCTAGAAAAAAAAAATAATTACAAGCCTTTTAGGCCCAAAGTATTCTTCTTGAACTTGGATCTTCCGCTTCGAACTCTTCACAAACATGATCCGACCCATTCGATAAACAAAATGTAATGGCATATATGAAAATCGAATTTTGTCACTTTGAAAATATGTTTTCACAAAACTTATGCCAATACACAAAAGGATACACCTAAAATTTTACCTTTCCATTTCTTCAATCCATGGCTGCTCCATCTTCATCATTACATCAATTTGTACATTACAAAATCAAAGAAAATAGACAAAAGAAATCAAGGAGGAAACATGGTGATGATAGACCACCCTCCTTGTTACAACCAATGAAGAAATCTTACAAGGTAAATTTAACTTCTATGGACAACCAAAAGAGCAAACATACACCATGTATATTTCTATCACATAAAATATGCAGCATACACAAAAGATTGCCAACCCATGCATCCAATATATAGAACCAAATCATGCATTAGAACTCCGACTCGATACCAATTGTTGATCGGAAAAAGAAAACATGTTTTGTTTGGAAAACGGTAGATTTCAAAACTTTAAGAAATCATTACTTGCAGAGGAGGCAAATCCAAATCAACATGCCAATCCATACATGATATGGTATAAGGATAATAAAATATAAACAAGATCAGGAGTATTACCGACTCCTTGGCTGCAGCTTTAAATCCTCGCTGCGCTATCCTCTCCTTCTTCGTGTATCCAAATCCTTGGCCTTTAGCAATCTACTTTCTCCTTGTTGTAGTATCCTCAACCAATTAGATTTACCACCTGTTCTTCAAGGACAATTAGGTTAACAAAATCCTTTGGTGGGAAAGGAGAAGAAATGTTTGGAGGAGATTTTCTTAAAAGAAGAAGAAGCAAAATTGAAACTCTTTCAATTGGTATTTTCGATTCTCTCTTTCATGAAAGGAGAGAAGGTGTAAAGAACATGCAAGAACTCTTTCTTGCCTACCAATTTCAGATATGCATGGATGGAAGGAGAGAGGCATCAAATGCATCACTTCTTTCATTAATCACTCATAAAATAGCCAATAAATGAGATTATCTTCATTTATCTTTATGATGGCTATTTGAAAAGGCCATAACCTAAAATTCAATACCCAATTTCGGTTTTGCCAAGAAGAAAGAATGAAGATGGTCCATGTAATGTACATCTTTCATCTTTAATCTAATGAATGCAAATAGGTTACAAGCCAACATTAAATGGCAACCATTAAACCATTTAATGGTAAGTTCATAACTCCATTTAATGATGATTAACCATAATAAAGACCATCTTTATTTAGCATTTTAATGTCAAATGTGTGGTTACACATTTAACCTAGGAATAACCGAAATTGTTATCTTCTTCTTTAAAAAAATTGTTTTAATATAATTAATCTAATTAATTACATTAAACCAAAAACCAAGCCCATTACTAAATGTACATTTGGGCTTCTTTAATTAGACCAAGCCCAAGATTCAATTATGGGCTTCTAATTAACCTCCATTTATATTTCTTACTTAGCTTGATAATCTTCCTTAAAGCCAAGTGGGGAATCTTATTGGACTTTGATAATTCAAGCTCCAATAAGCCCAGAATTAATTCAATCTCATTGGAATTAATTCTAGCTTATTAACTAAATATCATTCCACTAAAGATAATTAGTTAAACTCTTGAATTATTAAATATTACGAGAATAAGTCCAATTGCAAACCCTATTTAGAATCTTATTATAGCCATCCACACAACAAAGGGTAAAATTACCGTTTTGCCCTTATGCTGGTTTTTCCTTCTAGATCTCTCATTTTACTTTATATGGTGATTAACACATAAGATCTCATCTCAGTGCTAAGACTTGATTGGTAGCTAGTCCATCAAACTACTGGCGCCAGTTTAATCACCAAATCTCCTTAAAACATCTAGAAGAGATGATAACACTATAAACTCTTTATTTGAGTGAATGTTCCCTGATACATGTTTCAATTAATAATTCCAACATGTAGACATTGGATTAATACTCTGTAAAAATCTATTCCGATCATATCAAGAATTATAATGAAACATATATGAGTTCACCACTCATCAAGATTATGGTTCATAATAAGCAAATGCTTAAGTTGTATGTTTTAAGATTAAAGTAACGGCCCACTTTATTCTTGAAAACATACTTGATTCCAGATTCATTTAATAGTGTCATTATCGATAGTCAACTACTATCATGATATGAAACTCATCATTCCTCAAGTAAACTCCTTTACTTATATGGAGATAAATCGCAACACTATAGCTCTAAACCATAATCAAGCGACCAACTTGATTATTCAACCGTGAATCAATTAATTGATTCTAATAATATACATGTTTCACATACATCTCTATGTATATGTATATTACTTACAAAAGAATCTTGGTACCTTATGACCGATATATAATGCTCATACAGATAAAACCAAACTCTTTTGTTTTATTATTAATAAATATTTTCATTACAAAACTCAGAATCAAGAAGATAAAGTTACATGTAAATACACTTGTTTTCTAGGGCACTATATTTACATAACTCCAACATAAGGGACTTCGCCCACTTGTGTTCGAAAGATATGTATCTAGTATAGGTGTATTAAAGTCCTTAAACAGTGTTGGTTAGGGTCTTCATATTTTCTCCTTATATGTTTGCGTATTTTTTTAATGTATTATGACATTACGATTGTTTATTAATATAGATGATTGTTCTTTTATCCTCAGTAATATATGTTATTGTATATAGTCATAATGCGACTGAAAGTCTTAATATCTGTGTCGATCTTAAGCATTTTAAAGGTCATTGGGCATATATATAGATTGACCTTGAGCTTATGTTATTTAAACACATACAGTTTAGTATGGATATCTATGAATTTTGACATGGCATAAGAGGATATAAGTTTTTAATCCTATAAAGGTTTTCTAATGTAGTTTAGCACTTGGTTAGAGAACATAAAGATTGTCTCTAATGCTGTTTAACATTCGGTGAGAGAAAACATGATTTCTCTACTACGGTTTAATATAAAGTTAGAAAATTTGAGATCTACAAACGAAGATGATACATACTAAATCATAAAGGTATTATATTTGTTTGTCACTCTCTATTTTCCCATTAATGTTAATAAGGTATTACATATACTTGATTATATTAGAACTGGGTCACACATGACACATGTATTTGATATTTTTGATATCAAAAGCCTTATGGGACAGAATGTTGGACTTTTGCTACATTTGGATCAAATGTTTTTAATTTTTAAACTTGGTACCAATACAATAGCGTGACTTGACTTAATTTTCAATCTTTTTTTAATTTGATTCAAATTGCAATTAGTTATTGTCCAAGGAGGAGAATATTCGGCAATTTGGACATTTTCTATAAAGTTGGACAAACATTAATTATATTTTTTGATTTTTCAATAACTTATTGGTTAAGATACGTAATTTAATTGAGATAAAGATAATAAAGTGGTCCAGTAAATGATCCAAATCAATGGATCGAGATTCAAGAAGAAAATAGATTCCAATAAATTAAAAAATAACTCATATTGGATCTATGATGGGAAAGCCCGATATAGAAGCTATATATAAAGATTATGATCTTTTGTAATTGCTCATATTATTCATAAACATATGAATTCTCTGATCCGTTAAGAAAGTTTACGTTTTGATTAAACTACAGAAAGACATTAACTATGTGTTAATGAAGGATTCCCATAAAAGTCTTGAAAGATTGGAGTTCGTTTCGACCTCAAAATCTACTTCAAAAATTAAAATAGAATCAAAATCAGATATTTGTAATTCTTTTATTTATTTCCTTTTCATAAATGATTTGGAACAATCAATAAATTCCTGCTAAATGTTACAAATAGTGCATAAGTTTCCGTCAACTGTGCCCAGGTGCAATATCTTCAGGTTAGTGTTTTTAAGTATTAAATGTCGAGTACGAAGTGAGTCATCGATTTATTGAATGGATTTGGCTGGAACTGTGTGTGCAATTTCCTCGATACAAATGTACATTTACTCATTTAGGATCCTAACCGGTAACGACAATCCATTACTCAATATCTTCGAACTGACTCAACAACTAGTTCTTTGTTTTTTTAAATAGAAATAATGATTTATTCATTATATATTAAGAACACAAATTCAAGAATTATTGGAAATTACTTTAGAAGAATGAGGCGCATTAAATATAGTGACGGCCACACGACACAGGGAGGAATCACCTACGCAGTGATGGTAAAGAAAGAAAGTGTTGGTTCCACGATCATACGTGAGGGACTGAACAAAAGTTTGTACATCTGCTTTGTGATAAATAAAATATTATGTTTTTTTTCAAAATTTTTATCAATTGAGGTTTTTAAATAAAAAGTAATCAGGAATAAATTCAATTTATTATTCAATATTCTTAACATTTATTAATTTAAGACAATGACATACAAAGATTTAAGAAAATGTAAAATATTAATAAATCTAAAATTTTGTTTGTTCATAACTCTATCCATCAAGCTTTCGATTTTGTTCTTTCCTGTTAAAATCACTGCTATTGTTTTTGTTTAAGTCCTTTAAACCAGTAATCAAAGTTTTTAATTAATTTATTACAATTTTCAAAAGTCTTCTAAATTGTTTAAACTAATAATATCTATTTTAATTTTGAGGTTAATGTATAATTTTTACTAATTCAAGATTTTTAAAATTTTATTTTGATTTTAAATTAAAATTGTACCAATCTTTTAATCTAACTGAACTTCGTAGTTTTATTTTGAAAAACAAGGAGATTGAGTGTCTGCTTGGATAAGTTTATGTTAGTAAAGCATTTGTTAGTAGAATTTTGTCAAGAGAATTTTTCGAGAAGAGTTTTTCTAAAATTCAATTGACTATTTGATTGTCATTTAAAAAGATCTTCATACAATAAACTGTTTGGCAATATAAAATAAAAATATTTTAATTTTAACTATATTTTATTTTATAATAAAATTATTTGTGCATATAAATATTATTTAAAGTATATTAAACAATATGCAAATCACAATATATTAATTATTATATAATTTTCACATATAAAACATATGAAATATAATTTTCAAAATAAATGTAAAGATGAGCTTGTAGGTATTGTAATAATTATGTATAAAATATAAGGATAAATGAGACTAAAAATAGATTTATTAATTGATTTGAAAAATCTACTGAAAAATATTTTTTTGAGGAGTTCTAATTTTGAGCTTATTAAAAAATTATATTTTAGCTGTCAAAAAAGTAATATCTACTAGTGGTTGGGTCGGTTGTGCTTGGCCCAAGCCCAGACTCAGAACAGCACATAGACCGATCAGCCCATCTCTTGAGTATTGATCTAATTCCTATAGATATTAGCCATATAAATTTATTACCTCATCATAAAAAATGTACGATTTCCAAGAACCCTATTTTCTTTATTTTTCACCAGCCACCAAAACTCTCCCAAGAGACTGACTTGAGCATCGGATGGGCCTACCAGAAGTCAACCCCCAGCGTGCCTTTATTGTTTTGCAGGTATCTTTGATCCAGAATCAGCCAATCTCATGGATCCAGGCAACTGCGCTCAGCCCCACCAAAATCTGACAGAACCAATTGGCGCCCACAATGGGGCCGGGCATCAAGGCACCACGTCTAGAAACACTCAGATCAGCTAGGTGACGGCGACAAATCCTGATGTAGCTGCTGTTGCGGCACTTGCACTACAGCGAATGGGCTTGCGATTACCTGTCGCCCTTCCATCGCCACATTTTGATCACCAAACACACCCTTCGTCCCTACACCAAAACCCTAGCATAAACGGGCTACCCCCTCAACACTCACGTCAGCATGATCGACCATAACAATCCCAAAACCAAGATCAAGAAGCACAAAGCGTAGCCCTAGAGGATGATGCTCGAATCGATTCACATCCTCACATCCAATACTCCCTCAACACGAACCCTCCTGCACCACAACCAGCCTTCCTCACACAAAGACAAATAGAAGAAGCGGCTGATCTATTGATTCGCCAAATCCTACAATCTCAACCAGAACAGCAACAAACCCCCGCTCAGCAGGTTAGTGTGATGACCGATCGGCACTCTGTGGAAGCCCTAGAAAAAATCGTGGACCACCGGATCAACATAGCTATGAATTCTCGTCCTGGCCAACCATCAACACAATACAGCTCTCCTTTCATCCCAGAGATCTTGGATAGCCTCCCGGTGATCGGTCTTAAGATATCGACGCCAAAAATATATCGAAAGACCGATCCTCTCGACTATCTGCAGACTTTCAATCGATGATGAACTTATCAGGAAAATCCCGGTGGACATCACATGCCCACGGTGCGAATTTAAAATTTTGAGTCCCGGACATTCCCGAAAGCCGTGATCCATGTGTATGTACAAACAATCAAACCATAACGACTAAAGGAGACTGCCTCTAACGGATCCACGCAGAGGTTTGATAACCTAACCGGACAAACTCTTTGACCCGGAATAGCTAGACTAAAGAAAAGAGTGCTAGCTCTACCTTAGCCTCGAGAGCAAATGAAATGATCTTGGTGGAACCTTGAGAAGTAGAAGCAATGTTGAATGGAAGAGATGAAGAAAATGAAAACAAGTTTTCAAGCTTAACCCTTAAGCAATTTTCGATTCTTCTCTTCTCAAAACCGCAAGCCCTTTCCAATTGCTTCTTATATATGTTTTAACTCTTAAAACACACATTAAAAGCTAGGTTTGAGGAGTCCACGATATGGCATAAGAAATGCCTTAATTTGCTAAATAATGATGACATTTGACTAAGTCAAACTTCATTCTTTTCATCACTTTAGTCTCCACCGAAAATCAACACATATATATATAATTAATTAATTATTTACTTAATTAATTAATATATATAATTGTTGAAGTGGTCCAGTCAAACTAGGGTCGGTCCTACCGCCTATCATCGGGCCCCACGCCGCTAAAAAATCACCTAAACGGTTTTCAAAGAATGTCGATGTCGCGATCTCATCGGGACATATCCCAATCTCATCGGATCCATTTAATCCTATTGCTCTCCGGATATCGGATCTCCGTCTAAAACTATTTTACTGATTCTCCGAGTCACTCTTATGCGTGTGACCCATTAGGTTCCGGTTATGTTGGCCACTTAGATTAACACTTAATCTAAGCAAGTCATGAGCGGTATCTAGCAACACATCACGACCCCAATTGACCGGAAAGTAATTGGTTCGACTAATGAAACCATATCACTAACCCTTCCATAGACAATTACCGCAAGTCTTCCTTTCACCATGCTATACCCCACTTGGTTTGAGTATGGGCAATGTGTCAACTCTTACTAGACCGATCGATCAAATCTAGTCCAAGTGTAATCTGCTCGCCCTAGGACTCATTACTTTATATGTCCACGAAGACCCTCTTCATGACATATGTATGTCTTCGGCCAGAGACTTCAAAGTAATGATCCCGATAAGAGGCCACGGGTATCTCTTCTACTATAATGTAAGTGGTGAATCCTCTATTGGCTACTCAATTACCTTCAATACCTCAAGTGCACTCCAATCACCACCCTATGAGCGACCTCCGAAAGGCAACAAGAAATGGAGTCAAAGACGTAATCAAGACTCAAGATATCCTCGAGTACCTCAAGTCTAAGGATACTGCACCATTGCTATGATGAGATTATCACCGACATTTGTATAGACATCCATGTGATGATCTCATAGCGTCATCCAATGTACTTACTACCACTAGTAAGCATCCACATGTCAAATCTAAATATCTCAATATTTACAGCTCGAGATCCACCGCTGATCCAATCAAGGAGTTTGACATGTGTTAGTCTATCCGGATTAACGATGTCCACCTCGTTAATCCTATAACTAGGATAATTTAGATATCACATAATTGCACATGATAGAATCTCAGAGTATGATCGCATCATAATTTCCTTCATGCTATGTCATGTATCGTGACTTCATTAATTTGATTAAAGATCACTATCAATTCATAATAAAATGAACATCAAATAAATGAAATATGCCTTGCTTTATTTATTCATAAAGTCTGTACATGACTATGAATAAAATGCGCTAAAGGGGATTGCCTTTAGGGCACTACTCTAACACTTACATTGCGTTCCAGACGCCATTCAATGCAAGGCCTTCTGCACAGCCTTTCAAGAAGGAGCCCGAAGATGGTTCAACAGCTTGCCACCACGTTGTATAACCAGTTTTGAGGATTTTAAGCTGCTATTCCTCAATCAGTTTGCTACAAGTAAACGGCCACAGAAGACTGCCTTGGAAGTAATGCAGTTAACCCAAGGAAGGAACGAGAGTTTGTGGGAGTTCATCACCCGATTTAACAACGAAGCTATCGAAGTTCCTGACCTCACTTGCTCGTCTATGTTGATCGCCTTGATGAGCAATACGAGAGATGAAGAGTTCAAGAATTCGCTGGCTCTTGATTAGCCCAGGACTATCCAAGAGATAAGAAATCGGGCAGATAAATACATCCAGCTGGAGGAAGTGTTGAAAAATACAAAATGTAGAGCGGATGACCACTGGCCAAGTAGTAGAGCCGATGATTCACACAAATGACAGAAGGATCAGTCTGGCTGGAGGAAGCCAATTGATCGAAAGGACCAAAGGCGAGAATGCTTCACTCCGCTCAACATGCGATATACGGAAGTATTGGAGGTCATGGGAGCAGAAGGGGAATCCCTCCGAGAACCCAATAAATTGAAAACCCCTCTCAAGAAAAGGGATTCTTCTTTATATTGTCGTTTCCATAGAGATGTCGGTCATGACACGGAGGATTGCTGGGACCTAAAAAAAGAAATCGAACTCCTCATCCAGAGGGGAAGGCTGGGTAGATTTCTGAAGTACGGTAGAAATGCCGATTGAGGTAATGAGGGCAGGAGCGGTCGGTCTGACAATTGGCGAAAACCATGGAGACAACACATGAATGATGGCGGAAGGCAGACCAGGAATATGGATGACCGACGCGATACGAGAAGACAGTCCAAGGCTAGAGATGACAGAAATACCGAACAGCAGGATGACTGACCGGTCAGGGTTATAAACATGATTTTTGGCGGTAGCGCAGCAGGGGGGTCCACCGTCAGAGGAAGGAAGCGGTATGCCAGGCAGATCGCTGAGGGTCAGTCAGCAGCGAAAAAGCCGCAAGTTAATGAGGTGATCTCGTTTGACGAGTCTGACCTGGCTAGCGTCAGTTGTCCTCATGATGACGCACTCGTGGTTACTTTGAATATGGACGGTAGTGAGGTGAAGTGCGTAATGATTGACACAGGCAGCTCGGTCGACCTGTTGTACTACGATGCTTTTAAGCAGATGGAGATTCAGGAGGAACTGCTACTGCCGATAGAGGGGCCAATCAAAGGGGTAACAGGAGCATCCGCCTACCCATTCGCTCAAGTCCTGTTGAACGTAAAGTTCGAACAAAAGTAGAGAAGAATGTTGAATTCCTAGTTGTGAAATTTGTGGGAGCCTATAATGCAATAATTGGAAGAGCCACACAAAACGCACTCAGAGCTGTCGTCTCAACCTATTATCAGGCGATGAAGTTCCCAACCCCCCATGGCATCGGTATTGTCAGGGGTCAGCAAAGGATCGCTAGGGAATGCTACTTGGCAGAGACAAGAACCCTTGAGGGAGCGGTAACGTTGGCAAGCTCTCTTGATGTAAGAGCAGATGAAGAAACCGAGAAAATGAACCCCGCAGAAGAAACTCAGCGGGTCATACTGGATGAAGAAGACCGATCGAAATTCACAAATTTGGGTGCCGAACTTGAATAAGAGTTGGCCGCACCAATCACAAGTTGCTTGGTAGAAAACCGATCGATCTTTGCTTGGGTACCGAGCGACATGCCTGGAATCTCTCGAGCGGTAACATCTCATTCCCTGGGTATTCAGAAAAATTATAGGCTGGTCAAACAGAAGAAGTGATGGCACAGCAAGGAGCGGCAGGGGGTGATCGAGAAAGAAATAGAGAAGCTGCTTGAAGCCGGGTTCATTCGGGAAGTCAAGTACCCCGAATGGCTAGCGAACGTGGTATTGGTGAAGAAGAAGAATAGAAAGTGGAGAATGTGCATTGATTTCACCGACCTGAACAAAGCATGCCCAAAGGACAGTTCCCCCCTGCCCAAGATCGATCAGCTGGTAGACTCCACGGCAGGGCATGAGCTCCTCAGCTTCTTGGATGCCTTCTCTGGTTATCATCAAATAAAAATGAGCCTCAAAGACGAAGAAAAAACGGCTTTCATAACTGACCAGGGCACATATTGCTATCAGGTGATACCGTTCGGTCTGAAGAATGCAGGGGCTACTTACCAGCGGCTCGTCATGGAAGTTTTTAAGAGACAGATCGGCAAAGCAGTTGAGGATTATGTGGACGACATGGCGGTCAAGAGCAAGACAGTTGTCGAACACGTGAAGAACCTTAGAGAAGTCTTCCTGACCCTCAACAAATTCCAAATGAAGTTGAATCTCGAAAAGTGCATCTTTGGTGTAGCATCTGGAAAGTTCTTGGGATTTATGATTACTCGATGGGGATCGGGCTAATCCGTAAAAGATCGAAGCTATTGTCCAAATTCCCTCACCACGATGCTTGAAGGATGTACAGATACTGACCGGACGGATAGTTTTTCTGAGCAGATTCATCTCTAGGATGGGGGACAAGTGCCTCCCTTTATTCAAAATTTTGAGGAAGGCAGATGTGACCCAGTTCCAATGGCTGGATGAGTGCGGAAAAGCATTCCAGCACTTGAAGCAATATCTGACCATTCCACCCATCTTGCAGAGCCCAGTTGAGGGGGAGAATCTGATTCCTTATTTGGCAGTCACAGAGGGGGCGATCAGCGCAGTTCTTGTTAAATCAGACGATAGTGAGCAATTCCCAATCTACTATGTCAGTAAAGTGCTGAACGGACCAGAAACGCGATATGCGCCCATTGAAAAGTTGGCTCTCTCCTTGATAACTGCGGCACGGAAACTAAGGCCCTACTTCCAGAGTCATACCATCGAGGTATGGACCGACCAACCCCTCAGGAAGTGCCTCCAAAAGCTCGAGACCTCTGGGCGGTTAATAAAATGGGCAGTAAAGCTAGGAGAGTTCGATATACACTATAAACCACGGACGACGATCAAGGCCCAAGTGTTAGCAGACTTCGTTGCAAAAATGAGTCAACCTGACTCCCAGGGTGAGCAACGTCTTACCTGGAGCCTATTTGTTGATGGGTCGTCCAACGCTGAGGGATGCGGAGCAGGAGTGGTATTGATCAGCCCGCACCAGGAAGAAAAGGTAGAGTATGCTCTTCGGTTAGAATTTAGAGCATCTAATAACGAGGCAGAATACGAAGCTCTAATAGTCGGCCTCCAGTTGGTAAGAGAGATGGGGTAAAGCATCTGAAGGTGTACAGCGATAGCCAAATAGTGGTTGGTCAAATCACTGGGCAGTATGAGGCCAAGGGGAACATCATGATCAAGTATCTGGAATTGGTAAAATAGGAGTTGAGTAGTTTTGAGCAGTACTCGGTCAGCAGGATAGAATGGACACAAAATGCTCAGGCAGACACACTCTCCAAGATGGCTTCCGATCAAAATGTCAGGAACAACTTCTTGGTCGAGCGGCTCGACCAACCTAGCATCCAGAAGGCTACGAAGTCCTGCAAGCAGACGATGAATGGTCAAGTTGGATGGAGCCAATCAGGCAGTACCTTCTTAAGGGAACATAGCCGGTAGAAGCTTTGGAAGCCAGGAAACTAAGGGTAAAGGCGACCGAATATGTGATTCTCAATGACATTCTGTACAAGCGTTCTTATGACTGGCCGCTACTATGTTGCTTGAATGAATAGGAGGCAGAACGAGCGATGGCTGAAGTTTATGAAGGAATGTGCGGGAATCATTTAGAAGGCAGAATGTTGGCTCATAGATTGATCAGACAGGGGCATTACTGGCCGACGATGAAGAAGGATTGTCAAGGAAAAGTTAACCGATGCGAGACCAGCCAGAAGAATAGCAATCTGTCTTACCAGCTGACCGAGCAGCTAAAAATTGTGAGCCATCCCATTCCCTTTGGTCAATGGGGAATGGACATACTATGTCCTTTTTCTCTTGGCCCGGGACAGAAGAAGTTTTTGATAGTGGTAGTCGAATACTTCACTAAATGGGTAGAAGCGAAAGCGGTCGCCACCATCACTGAGCTGAAAATTGAAAACTTCGTACACAAAAATATACTGAGTCGTTTTGGGATGCCTATGGTTTTGGTTACAGACAATGGTCGGTAGTTTGATAACGACAAGTTCAAAGATTTCTGTGAACGACTGAAGATAAGGCTCCAGTTGAATTCAGTAACTCATCCTCAAAGTAATGGTCTAGCGGAGAATACTAACAAGAAGATAATGGGTACTCTCAAGAAGTGCTTAGATGGACGCAAGACCTGGGTAGAAGAAGTAGATGAAGTGTTGTGGGCGTACAGAAAAACCCCAAATGGGGCCACTAGTGAGACACCGTTCAGAATGATCTTCGGGGTAGAGGCCTTAGTCCCAGTAAAAGTAGTACTGCATAACCAACGAGTTTCGAGTTACGAAGAAGAAAGGAATGATGAAGCCCGTAAGGTAGAACTGGTACTTCTCAGTAAAGATAGAGATAGGGTAGCCGCTCGTTCAGAAGCCGTCAGACAAAAAGCAACGAAGTTTTACAATAAAAGGGTAAAGCCGAGCGACATAAAGAGTTAAGTGGGTATGTTCTGTGAAAGGCCGAGGCGGCTGGAAAGCATCCTGGAAAACTAGGTCAGACATGGGAAGGACCCTATCAAGTGGTCAAACAAGTCGGACACGACTCTTACATCCTGCGTGATACGAACGGGAAGATTCTACCGAGGTCCTGGGACTCTCAAAACCTGAAGGCGTTCTACCATTAGATAAGCTTTATTTTAGTTTAATTATTTTAGTTTATTATTGTTTATGCTCTTGTATACGCAACTTGTGGGTACCTTTTTCTTGGCTCTGTCAGTCAGGTTTTTTAACGGCCCACGACCTTGTCATCGTCAATAAAGGGGTTTGAAATTTCTTGGCAAGAAAAATCTCACTATATTGGGCAAGAGGAGAAAATTCCACCAACTGATCGCCGTCTACAACACTCAGTCAGGTTGCCAAGACGGGATCTTGGAACCAGGCGATGCCAAGAGCCAAAATCTTGAATCGCTCGGCCTCTACATCGCTCGACCAGGTTGCCAAGATGGGATCTTGGAATCAAGCGATGCCAAAAGCTAAAATCTTGGATCGCTCGGTGATCGCGGCTCTGTCGATGCGATCTTACGATCGATCCTTGGAAACCGGTCAAATAAAAGTAATTCCAAGATTGCGGTATGGTATGCAACCTCGGGCCGTCTCACTTAATTGGAACCAAATAAAAAATTGTCTAACTTAGCCTAAATGTCAAAAATTGCAATTGAAGTTGATAAAATGGGGTTTGGTATTTTGGTCAAAATGATAAAGTAATCAAGATAGACAAAAAGTATAAAAGAATATTTTTTTTTGGAATTTTAGGAATAATGCAATGAACAAGGGTAAGATAGAAAATCAAATTGATAAAAATCCTCTTGAAAATGGCGCAGGCTATCACGGTTCAAAATTGATTTTTAGGGACACAATCCACTAAGTTTCGAAAGATCAACCCTAAAGGACTCTTTAGGTCCAAAGATTTAATTAATGAACTCCATTATTTAAATCTTTGTTAAAACCTTAGTGTGAAAATGGACAAGCAATTGCAATCGGTCAATTGATAAAACTTAACAATCTCAATCAAACACAACTAGGTAGATAAAGACCGTAAATGCAATATCCAACGAACATATATGAAACTTCATATATTAAACATCAAAGTTCTACAAATTACTTTGTCCAAATCTCAACATAGTGTTCAACACATGATTAAACTATAACCATGCTAATCTAGCTACACCGATGCAATCTCTAACTCAGAGTTTTACACAAATATAACTAAACTTTCGACACTATATGATACTCCCCTTTGAAGCTTACGTGAACTCAAACCATTGTTACATCTTCAAGAGGAAGGTTGACTCAGCCACGCATGACTCTGGTTGATCCCTCAGACACTGGAGGTGGAACGATGCTCATGTTGGCGTAAGAAACCGACGGTGACAATGTTGATGGTCAGAATCGTTGGAGATGAAAATGTGAAGACGATGTCGGCGACGCGATGTCGCCTCTCTACCGCTCGAGTAATAAAAATCTGCGCCTCCCCAGCCTCGCACTCGTGTCTCGATTCTCCGTGTGTGTAAGTCTACTCATGACCTAAAAACGGCAAGTTTTTATATGATGGGGCGCGGGTCAGGTTGGAATAGTGAGACAAACTTTCCATAAAAGGTTGGATATTCGTTCGTACGTCGCGACGTATAAATAAAAATTCGTCGCAACGTGTGAATTTGTCTGCTCGTCGCGACGTATGAATTAATATTCGTCGCGACGTATGGAAGTGACTTGATCGTCGCGACGTATGAATTAATATTCGTCGCGATGTGCGGATGGACCAATGACTGTTGACTTCCTGATGTTGACTCATTTGTTCCTGCAATAAAATAATAACAATTTGCAGTATCAATTGTCCCAATAAAAATTATGGAAAAATAAGAATTAAATCATGACAATTTCCTGACAAATTGCAAATTGAAAGAACTATGTATGAGGAGCCAATTTAAGCACAAAAATCATCGACTAGGAGTCAACAAATGCATAAGCAGCTATGAAAATACAGCCAATTTATAATATAAACTTGGCTCAATCAAATTCCCCTACACTTAGACCTTTGTACTCCTGGACAAAGCTACAAGAGTCAAAAAGAATACAAGAGGAATAGAAAATATCTACCCATGCTCAAAACAATAAAAGGGCATTGACTCAATCCATTTCCCAAGAATTCAACCACAGCAGAATAAAAGAGTGCTACTAAAACAAACATTGAAAGAATTCAAGAACAAGAGATTGAACAAAAGAGAACCACTCAAGATATAGTGTTTGTGCTCAGCTCACTTGTGTGTAGGGATATTTTTGCTCTCAGTCTGCTTACTTCATCTCCTACCATAGGCTTGTGTCAATTCTATTTCTCCACTACAAAAACTATCATTTCAAAGATCAAGAGGACTTTTAGGGTTGTAATGTACGGGAGGCTAAATGAATGGATGAAGTGAAAGAAAGAAAGAATAGTATGAGCACATGCACTAAACAAAGAATTGATGCCATAAACAGAATGTTTCTTTATTTTCTGTTCATGCAAAATATGCTGCATAAATTGTTATTGGACTTGCTTTTCTTCTTCTTCTTTTTTCTTCTTTTTTTTAAATTTATAAATGAAAACACTTTTTTTTTAAATATAACGAAGCAAAATAACTAATGAAACCATAAAAATATAAATGCAAATGCTCATAATAAGTCGGCTCAAAGGGCTAGCAAGGGATAAATATCTGGGGACAGTGTTTGGGACAAGGGTGGAGGAAAGAACACCTCTATCATATCAACAATAATCGAGTCCATTAAGCTTCAATTAAGAATTAAAACAAGTTCTAGAGAAGAATGAAATAAGCAGACGCACACAAAGATAGAAGAAAATTTGGGCTCAATATCCTTCCAATAAGGGTATTGTCTCTATGCACAATCTCTAGTCTCAAAAACTTAAAATGCTACTTTGTTAGCATGCTTCCATCCACTGTGTTTTGAAAAATTGAAGAGCAAAATTTTTTCCAATTCCAATTATTATTAAAAGAATAGGAGGTGTTTTCAAAAACTCAAGCATTATTTTGAAACTAGTAAAAACTTTGAAAACAAAAGCCACAAAAGTCCAGTGCAAGATAAATTTGAAATGAGTGGAAGAATTAAGCACAGGATCATTCATGCATAAGTATGACGTCGCGACGTGCAGAAGCAGACGTCGAAACGTGTGGATGTCGCGACGTAAAAAGGGTGACGTCGCGATGTATACACAATCAGAAGAACGCTTCGTCGCGACGTATGACCACACGTCGCGGCGAAAAAATGCAGAATGACAGAAAGATGGAAAATTCACCAAGTTTATCAACAGAATGCATCAATTGGCCAACAAGTCATAAATATAATGTCAACAGTCATGCAATGTGAAAAATAAATGGGGAAACAACTCCCCCACACTTGAAACATACATTGTCCTCAATGAAGATGGAAAGGAAGCGCAAATGCAGAGAAGCTCATGAAGGGATCTCCAAAGTATTATTGAAAAATGAGAGAAAAATTAAAGAAGCAAACTATCTAAATGGCTCTCCTTCAACTTGTTAAGACAAATAGTAAATGTGAAACGCAAAAAGAAAGGAAACAAGTGAAGGAGACGAAAAACCTGATATTTATGGTGGCTTTTGGTTTTCATAATATAGCTTCAAAAGGTGGCCATTCACCTTTAGTCGAGTGCCAGATTCTTCATGTAGAAGCTCTACCATACCAAAATTGTGTACCTTCGTGACCAAGTATGGTCCCTCCCAACGAGTATTGAAAGTCCCATGTTTGAAAGTGAAACGAGCTTTGAATAATAGGACTTTGTCTCCTTCTTTGAAACTTTTCCGCCTAATGATCTTGTCATGCATCAATTTTGCTTTTTCTTTGTAGAGTCGTGCATGCTCATATGCCTCTAACCTTAATTCCTCAAGCTCTGAAAGTTGCAACTTCCTCTCCATTCCGGAAGATTCCAAGTCCATATTGCATTGTTTGATTGCCCAATATGTTTTATGCTCCAATTCTACAGGTAAATGGCAAGCCTTTCCATAGATCAAACGGTAAGGGGACATACCTATGGGTGTTTTATAAGCAGTCCGATACGCCCATAGTGCTTCCTCGAGGCGAAGGCTCCAATCCTTCTTGGATGGCTTTACTATTTTCTCCAAAATGTGCTTCACCTCTCTGTTGGAAACTTCAGCTTGTCCATTGGTTTGTGGGTGATATGCAGTCGAGACTTTGTGAGTGACCCCAAATTTCAAAAATAAGTTATCAATGACTCTATTACAAAAATGGGTTCCCCTATCACTCACCACTGCTCTGGGTATACCAAATCGACAAAAAATGTTGGACTTAAGAAACATAGACACGGCTTGAGCATCATCTTTTCTAGTGGGGATGGCCTCTATCCATTTCGACACATAATCCACAGCTAAAAGGATATACACAAATCCAAAAGATGGAGGAAATGGTCCCATGAAATCAATTCCCCAAACATCGAAAATTTCACAAAATAAGAGAGGTTGTTGTGGCATTTCATGTCTTTTCCCTAATCTCCCAAAACGTTGGCATTTATCATATGACCGACAAAAGTTAAATGAGTCCCTAAAAAGGGTAGGCCAATAGAAACCAGACTCAAGAATTTTCTTGGATGTTTTTCTTGCACTGAAATGCCCACCACAAACCATTGAATGACAAGCCGAAATTATATCATCATACTCTTCATGAGGCACACATTTCCTGATCACTTGGTCACTGCACATTCTCCACTGATGAGGGGCATCCCAAATGTAATGTCGAGCTTCACTCTTAAGCTTCTGAGCTTGTGCCTGAGACATAAAAGGAGGATTGAGTCCAGACATTATATAGTTAACAATATGTGCATACCAAGGTTCTTTAACAATTGAAGCACATAGACCAATCAGGAATGAATCATGTAAGGTCAAGAATCCACTCCCTGTGTGTTGTTGGGTAGCCTGTTCAAATGATCGGCTACGTGGTTTGCTGCTCCCGCACGATCCTTTATCTCGATATCAAATTCTTGGATCAGCAATGCCCACCGGATCAACCTAGGCTTGGATTGTGGTTTCTTGAGGAGATACCAACAGTACCGCATGATCAAGAAAATGGTAACATGTGAGTTCAAAAGATATTGCCTAAATTTTTTCAAAGCAAAAACTACTGCAAACAGCTCTTTTTCAGTTGTTGTATAGTTGATTTGAGCTGGATCCAGTGTCTTTGAGGCGTATGCAATGACTCTTGGTAACCTCTCCTCCCGTTGACCCAGCATAGCCCCTACAGCACAATTAGATGCATCACATGAAAGCTCAAAAGGTAGATTCCAATCAGGAGCAACTAGTATATGTGGAGAAATGAGTTTTGATTTAAGCATATTGAAGGCACTCTTGCAAGAATCATCGAATTCAAATTTTTCATCTTTTTGTAGAAGCTTGGAGAGAGGTAACGCAATCTTGCTGAAATCCTTTATGAAGTGCCTGTAAAATCCTGCATGACCCAAAAATGAACGTATGTCACGAATACAAGTAGGGTAAGGCAAGGAAGATATAACCTCAATCTTAGCTTTATCCACTTCAATTCCTTTGCTAGAAATCAAATGACCAAGCACGATACCTTCATCGACCATGAAATGACATTTCAAAATTCAAAATCAAATTCTTTTCTATGCATCTTTGTAAAACTCTTGCAAGGTTTGGACAAACAAGCATCAAAAGAATCACCATAAACTGTGAAATCATCCATAAATACTTCCATACATTCCTCTAAAAATTCACAGAAGACAGCCATAACACAACGCTGGAAAGTTCCTGGAGCATTACACAAACCAAAAGGCATCCTTCGATAAGCGAAGGTGCCAAAAGGACATGTAAATGTAGTCTTGTCCTGGTCCTCCGGTGCAATGGGTACCTGAAAGTATCCAGAAAAGCCATCCAAGAAACAATAATGTGATTTACCCGCAAGCCTTTCAAGCATTTGATCAATAAAGGGAAGAGGGAAATGGTCTTTCCGTGTGGCATCATTTAATCTTCTATAATTTATACACACACGCCATGAATTTTGCACCCTAGTAGGAATAAGCTCATCCCTATCATTCTTGACCACTGTTATTCCACTCTTTTTAGGCACTACATGAATTGGACTAACCCACTCACTATCAGAAATGGGATATATTATCCCTGCACTCAACAACTTCGTGATTTCCTTCTTCACAACATCTAAAATAAGTGGGTTAAGCCTTCTTTGAGGTTGTCTCACCGATTTTGACCCCTCACTCAATAAAATCCTATGTGTGCAAATTGCTGGGCTAATTCCAGGTATATCTGTTAGAGTCCACCCTATAGCTCTCTTGTGCTTCCTCAAAACATTCATGAGTCTCTCTTCCTCAATGTGGGACAATGTACTAGCAATTATTACAGGCAATCGCTCATTAGACTCAAGAAAGGCATACTTTAAGGTTGTAGGAAGGGGTTTAAGCTCAAGCTCAGGAGGGTTCACAACAGAAGGAGTCAATTTATGAAGTTCAAGAGAAAGAGATCACTCCTCTTTCTTCCGGTGTTAAGCTTGGCTCGTCAGGTGATCGTGGCTACTCTCTCCGCTTCCACAAACATGAAGAAAACCCTTTTCCAAGATCAAGTGAGTGTAATCCAGTATCCAAAGAATCTTTTTGTGACTCATATGTTTAGCAAGCATTTTCCTCAACTAAACCAATCATGTTCACACCCAAAAGTGAATAATCCTCATGTGAGTGCTTCATGGCCTCATACATGTTAAAGCTTACCTTATGGTCTCCAACCTTCATGGTGATCTTGCCTTCTTTCATGCTTATCATTGTGCTCGCAGTCCGCAAAAAGGGTCGTCCGAGAATTAAGGAAGTATCCTACACAACTTCAGAAGACATATCAAGCACATAAAAATCAGCAGGAAATACTAAACCCTTAACCTGGACCAAGATGTCCTCGATGATACCCACTGGATGCCTAAATGATCTATCGGCCAACTGGAGGACAACAGATGTAGGCTTAATACTCTTCACTCCTAAGGCCTCATAAACTGACTTAGGCATCACATTTATAGCTGCCCCCAGATCTAACAAAGCTCTTCCTATGGTCACTTTCCCTAAAATGCAAGGGATGGTGAAAGATCCAGGGTCTTGACACTTAACAGGTATCTGCGGCTTAAACAAGGCTGACACATTGGAGCTCACTTGCACTCTCTCATTTGGCCTAAATTTCCTCTTGTTTGTGCACAAATCCTTCAAATATTTTGCATAGGCTGGAACTCTCTTCACTAAATCTAGCAAAGGCACATTCACTTCAACTTTCCCAAACAAGTCAATGATTTCTTTTTCATGTTGTTTTTCATTTAAGCGCTTGCTCATCAAATATGAATTGGGAAAAGGAAGGTCTTGAATACTTACCTCCTTACCTTTGCTGGATTGTTTGCTCGATTCTCCACTTTCTGCTTGATCATTGGAACTCTCTGAAGTAGTTCCCTTGTTCCTTGAAGCATGCTTTTTCTCTCTCAAAAGCTCTTCTTCCCTCACACTTTCTGATCTCTTAATCTTTTCCTTAGGTGGAGGTACGACCTCACTCTCAATATCCTCATCACAGGCCTCTTCATCTACTTGAGGATTAAACCTCACTTGCTTCCCACTCCTGAGAGCAATGGCATTCAAACTCTTCGGGTTCATCACAGTATTGGAAGGAATGGTCCCACTGCTTTTTGCCTGATTTTCACTCATGTTGTTGGACAACTGAGTGACATAGGAATTGATGTTTTCTGCTTTGGTCTCCCATTGTTCCATTCTCTTTTCCAAGACATTGAATCTAGCAGCAGTCTTTGAGGAATCTCTTTGAATAAGAGAAGCAATAGCATTAAACCGGTTAGCAGAGAATCCTCTCTTCCTTCATCAATGTCATCATACTATGAAGGAGTTGATTGCGTCTTCTTTTGGGGACTATTAGAGCTTCTTTGTTGATTCAGAACTGCTAGTGGAAGTACCAGCTCCTCCCCTTGTGAAAATCTGTTTTGTGCCCCGCTCTCCTCATTCCTCCAATCAATCTAGGATTAGATTTCTATCCTTCATCAGATGTGTTGGAGTATGGGTCCCACTTCGATTCTGTCTTCCTTGATACATTGCGAAACTTCCTCATATCGTCCGGGCAACGCTCAAAATATGCATCACCGACCCACAATTTTCACAACTAGGTGCGGTAAGCTCATTGAAGAAGTAGAACGTTGCACATTCAAATTTTTAGCTCGGCCACGATGCAAGACAGCTGTAATGTTATTCGACTTTCCAAAGACTCCACTTTCGATTCAAGGCTTTCCATTCTTTTAGCTTGAGCCGTCAAGGCTCCCAACTCATGCACTCCTCTTTGATCTCTTACATCAGATTGCGATGGTTTAAAGCCATCTTCTTGATCAGTCCCATGCTTCCAATGTTGTCGTCAATCAGGGATCCTCCAGATGCAAAGATCTAACATACCCTTCTCCTGGCTCTTCAACCCATCATAAAAATATTGCACCAATTGTTCATCAGGAATTTGGTGATGGGGGCATCTGGACAAAAGATCTTAGAAGCGGTTCCAATAGTCATACAAAGGACTCATCATAATCTGGCAAGGTGAATAGATTTCCTTCCTCATCGAAGATGTCCCGAGGCTGGAAAATATTTCTCCAAAATGCTTTTCTCAGGTTGGCCCAACTATGATAAGCATTAGCCACATGCCTTGGAAGACTCATATACCACTCTCTTGCCTTTCCTTCCAAGGACAAATGAAACACCTTCCATAGCACTTGATCCAAAGTAGCTCTTACTGGCTTCATACTCGCAAATCATCGCCAAAGCTTGAGGTGCATGTATGGATCCTCTCCGCCAAACCATGAAATTTAGGAAGGGAATTAATCAACAAACCTTTAATCTCAAAATTAACATCAAAATTAGGGCAAGCAACAGTAAATGGATCATAATGAACATCAGAAGTTGTTGTTTCCCTAATTGTCCTACGTCGCTGATTCTCATTGTTCTCTCCCACTCTCTCATGCTCACCATTTCCTCCATTAGTCCCATTTCTAGGTTGGTGAACGGGAAAATCAGGATTTGGGAAAATGTTTGGGTTCTCAGTCATATTCTCACTATCTCGCTCAACTATTTTCCTTCTCTCTTGTTCTTTCCTCTCTTTCCTAAGTCTCCTCAAATGTCTCTCGACTTCAGGTTGGTATTGAACAAGTCTACCTCTCCTGGGCATGCACAAAAAATCAATCCACAAATAAAATGAATGGTAACAAAATTACTCACAGTCACACAAGATCGGATAAAAGTGGAATGCGATGAATGCGAGAGTATGGATGTATGAGTGTATGTATGAGTGTGTATGTGAAAATAAAATGTGCAAAGTAAGAGACAAAATCAAAGTATGATGTATGCGTGTGCAAAAGGGAATCAAACATATACTATGAACAAGCGAAAACAATGATTCCTATTATCAACGACAAGTCAAAAGAATGACAATGGCTATCCGATGGTAAACCAATTTCTTGGTTCCCCGGCAACGGTGCCAATTTGATCGCGGCTCTGTCGATGCGATCTTACGATCGATCCTTGGAAACCGGTTAAATAAAAGTAATTCCAAGATTGCGGTATAGTATGCAACCTCGGGCCGTCTCACTTAATTGGAACCAAATAAAAAATGGTCTAACCTAGCCTAAATGTCAAAAATTGCAATTGAAGTTGATAAAATGGGGTTTGGTATTTTGGTCAAAATGATAAAGTAATCAAGATAGACAAAAAGTATAAAAGAATATTTTTTTTTGGAATTTTAGGAATAATGCAATGAACAAGGGTAAGATAGAAAATCAAATTGATAAAAATCCTCTTGAAAATGGCGCAGGCTATCACGGTTCAAAATTGATTTTTAGGGACACAATCCACTAAGTTTCGAAAGATCGACCCTAAAGGACTCTTTAGATCCAAAGATTTAATTAATGAACTCCATTATTTAAATCTTTGTTAAAAACCTTAGTGTAAAAATGGACAAGCAATTGCAATTGGTCAATTGGATAAAACTTAACAATCTCAATCAAACACAACTAGGTAGATAAAGACCGTAAATGCAATATCCAACGAACATATATGAAACTTCATATATTAAACATCAAAGTTCTACAAATTACTTTGTCCAAATCTCAACATAGTGTTCAACACATGATTAAACTATAACCATGCTAATCTAGCTACACCGATGCAATCTCTAACTCAGAGTTTTACACAAATATAACTAAACTTTCGACACTATATGATACTCCCCTTTGAAGCTTCCGTGAACTCAAACCATTGTTACATCTTCAAGAGGAAGGTTGACTCAGCCACGCATGACTCTGGTTGATCCCTCAGACACCGGAGGTGGAACGATGCTCATGTTGGCAGAAGAAACTGACGGTGACAATGTTGATGGCTGTAATCGTTGGAGATGAAAATGTGAAGACGATGTCGAAGGACGGTGTCATCTCTCTACTGCCTGAGTAATAAAAATCTGCACCTCTCCCAGTCTCCAGACTCTGTGTCTCGATTCTCCGTGTGTGTAAGTCTGCTCATGACCTAAAAACGGCAAGTTTTTATATGATGGGGCGCAGGTCGGGTTGGAATAGTGAGACAAACTTTCCATAAAAGGTCGGATATCCGCTCGTACGTCGCGACGTATAAATAAAAATTCGTCGCGACGTGTGAATTTGCCTACTCGTCGCGACGTATGAATTAATATTCGTCGCGACGTGCTGATGGACCAATGACTGTTGACTTCCTGACGTTGACTCATTTGTTCCTGCAATAAAATAATAACAATTTGCAGTATCAATTGTCCCAATAAAAATTATGGAAAAATAAGAATTAAATCATGACAATTTCCTGACAAATTGCAAATTGAAAGAACTATGTATGAGGAGCCAATTTAAGCACAAAAATCATCGACTAGGAGTCAACAAATGCATAAGCATCTATGAAAATACAGCCAATTTATAATATAAACTTGGCTCAATCACTCGGCCCCTACATCGCTCGGCCAGGTTGCCAAGACAGGATCTTAGAATCAGGCGATGCCAAGAGCTAAAATCTTGGATCGCTTGGCCTCTACATCGCTCGACCAGGTTGCCAAGATAAGATCTTGGAATCAGGCGATGCTAAGAGCCAAAATCTTGGATCGCTCGGCATCACCATCGCTCGGCCAAGTTCTCTTATCTCGGTCAACCGCGACTCTCTCAGACCCTACAACCGATCGACGCACATCGAGTGCATTCGTTCATTACCTGCTATTTGAAAAGATCATCCAATCTTAACACGACAAATAAAGAAGGTAATGAAAAATAAAAGAATTCTATTTCCTTGAATTTATGTTCTGATCACAAGCCCGACCAGATGAGCCTCAAAAAAGGGAAAATCATTTTGATCCTTCGGTGGGAGAGGAAGGGCCAGCAGTCGGATCGGCAGGAGAAGACGACGGAGAGACATCCTCTTCCTCATCAGAACTCAGGTCCAACATCTCATCCGGCAAGACCTCTTTTTCCTTTTCAGTTATCTCTCTCATCTCCTCAAGTGAAAGGCCGAGCTCAGAGGGAAACATCGACTCAACATAATCCTTGAAGGAAGGACCATTCAACCCGTCAGGGAGGCAAACGCTATGGCAGCTCCTCAAGATGGAAAGAGCCAAGTCGCAAGCAAACTCCAGACACTTCTCGTGTAAATGCCGCTCCTTCCATCGCTTGATCGCTTCAATCCTTTGCTCCTTGACGGAGTCTTGCAGCTCCAGCATTTTCTTCTCGACCTTCACTTTTTCTGTCACCGCCTCATGACAGTCTCAGAAGGCTTTCGAACGAAGCTCCTCCTCCACTTTCGCCTTTGAAGTGGCATCGAGCACCTTTTTCCTTAGGCTCTCAATACGGAGCTGCAACACCCGACATTCACTTTCCATCTCACCCCTGGAAGCAATCACTCTACTCCTCTCCTCCTCCCTCGAAGCAAGTTGAGCCTTCAAAACGCTCTTCTCTTCCTCCAAAACGCTCTTCTCCTCCTCAAGTAAAGAGAGTTGAGCTCATAAGACGTCCTGCCCTTCCTTCGCCTCTGAAAGTTCAGCTCTTAAAGTATTAATTTGCTCAAGAAGCTCATGAACCTCCCGGTCCATTGTTTAGCTTACTTCATCGAAATGATCGAGATGCTGATGCATCGCAGAGACAAACGCCAGATCCCTGGCACAACCACAGACGAGACTAGCCATTAGCTTAGCTCCTTATTGTTCAACGTATCCAAAAATTTCTCGTCCTCAGGAGGAACAACCTTCTGGGCAACATGCAGAGCGACTTTGATGTCTCTAAGCGATGCAATCTTATCAAGGCTGATCGTGGACACCCATTTTCCGCCATTAAAGGCTCGCTCTTTCCCCTTGCCCTTATCTAATCGGGGCGTTTGCTTTTCCCCCTCTCCTTTGTCCAGTTGACAGGACGATCGATCAGCACTCCGAGCAGTCTTTTTTCTTTTGAGCGGAGGCTCCATCTCTTCCTCCGAATCCGCTCGATCCACACTCACCGGTTGGACCGGCAACGATGCTGACATGCCAGGTTGGCCCTCAGTGGACAGAAGGGCCAGCAATGTCATAGATTGGTCCAACATCGTTGGCTGAGCGATGTCTCCGCAGGCCTCTGCCTCCTTCCTTTGCTTCTTCACCTTCGAAGAAGATCTATGCCCTTTGGGTTGCCTTTTGGATTTGGAAAGACTGGAAGACCCGGCGAAATCCTTGACTTTCACTATGGTTGCACAATTATAGAAGCAGGTTAGAAATCGAAACTAATACTTGTGAATACAGCAAATAGATAAACTATGAGGAGTTAACCAGGAGGAGCAGTTTCCTCTTCTAGCCCTCTAATTCGAGGAGGGGGATCAATTAAAAAGGCATCGGCTGATGCCCCCCTACGATAGCCCAGAACGAGACGGTCGAAAGAATACCGACCGAGCGCCTTGATCTGATCGATCACTTCTCATTCCTCCCTAGAAAGGTGTAGATCGATAATATCATTCCATTGCTCGGTCAGGGGATACCTCCATGGCTGGGATTCAAAGGTGGAACCTAGGGGCCTCATAAAGAAGTACTTCGTCTTTTGCACTTTGATTGATTCTGCTGTTCCAGCAGGACGATACCTCGCATTCCTATACTGGAGATGAGGGATCCCTGCCCCGACGTTTGAGCTCTAGTTCATTCTCAAAAAATGACGCAGACACCGATCGATCAGGACACCAAATAATGGCACAAAGAAAGCCGACAGCTTGATAAAACTCCAACCATTTGGGGGAATCTGGCTCGGCCCTAATTGGAAGGCGCGCCATACCTCATCGATGATCAGGGCGTATGGAAGCTTCATACCATCGATGGAGAAAAAGCTGTTACAAACAGCGAAGTAGCCGCCCCCACTGCTATGAATCCTTTCGCTCTTGCCAGCCAGCCTAGGTCCCCAAGACGATGTCATCATCGAAGGGTCGCTTGGTGGCTTTTCAACAATTTACCCATCCTTTCGGGCACTCGCTCCGATTTCCTCATTCCTCCTTGACTCTGACGCTTCATTTCCGCCGGCTTCCGGCACCTCCATCATTTCCGCCGCTATCTCCAGCGACCCAACAACTTGTAAAGCTCCCTCGACGACCGGTTCCTGATGGAGCTCCCTCAGAACCGTACTTACTTCCCCGCTAAGAGTCGGAGATGCCCGTGACGAAGGTTGGCGAGGAGGCGACGAAGAAGGAGAGATGGAGCTAGTTTCGTTCCTAAGCCTAAGTTCGTCTCTAAGGCTAGTCGACGACATGGTTACTGAAAATCAAACTCACAGAACAAGGAAAGGAAGAAGGACGTACCTAGTTAGAGACTGGAATTGGAAATTTGGATGACAGTGAAAAAGAAAATTTCGATGACTGCGAACAAGGAGATGAAGAAGAGAGGAAGCAAAGATTGAAGAATCGAACACGCAGAAAGTGAAGGAGTGTGTCAATTCTGAGCATTTATAACAAGATACTGAGCGGGTGTACTGATGGAGCTTGGACGCGCGGCAAAATCTGAGCCGTGCAAATTAGGGTTATCAGTTACCCATAACGGCGCAGCAGTTGAAAGAACGTATCTAACAGCTGTACAACGGTTACAAAGACGTTTCGTTTTAAATTTTTAAAAACCTATCAGAGGACACACGCCTTTAGTAATGATTAAATCAAAGGCCTTCATGCGCTAGGCGTCGACGTTCAACCGACCGATCGAGCCTATCACGAGCTGTCATGCACTAAGCATTGATGTCCGACTGCTCGAGCCTATCACGAGTTGTAATGCACTAAGCATTGATGTCCGACCGATCGGGCCTATCACTACCGCCCTACGATTTAGTCACATGATCATATGTATCTTCTTCGACCCTTCTTCGGGTCGACTCGAGGAGTAAGGGGCTTATGGTTAGGTCGATCGTCTTAATCCAAGCTCGACTTCGAATCGACGCACGTGGGCGATCAACCCATCTCGGAGATTGACCTAATTCCTATAGGTATTAGCCATATAAATTCATTACCTCATCATGAAAAATGTACGATTTTCAAGAACTCTATTTTTTTTATTTTTCACGAGCCACCAAAAATCTCTCAAGAGACTAACTTGAGCGTCGGAGGAGCCTACCGGAAGTCAACTCCCGGCGTGCCTTTATTATTTTGCAGGTATCTTTGACCCAGAATCAGTCAATCTCATAGATCCAGGTAGCAGCGCCCAGCCCTACTAAAATCCGACAGAACCAACTAGAAAAATACTTTTCTATTTTATAACCAAACATTCATTTTTAAAAGAAAACTTTTGTGAGATTAAAAAATTCTTATTCATCCTTTAAAAGTTCATGGGCTGAGTTTATGTCCCCCTGTATGGTGAGTAGTAATTACCGTCTTTGGCTACTGGAAACCTTTTATTTATCCTTCTAAATTCAGTTCATTCTTACTTAAAACATATGCAATTCATCGTCTAATAAACAATGTCGTTAAACAATACTAACATGCAAGTGGTGCCTGTCTACAGCAATTCATTTTTGACTGTTCCGTCTAGCTTGCAAGACTTGTCTGAAAGTCAGCTTCACTTTCTGAGTTTTCAACATTGGCGCCGTTTCTTGGAATGTTATTGAAGCAAGGAGGATGAGCAAGCAAATCGGGTCGTCCAATTTTCATCCTAGGGCTAAGAGTGGGCTGTAGGGTCTAGACACGACCTTTCCACGTCTGCCTCTAACTTGGCAAAACAAATTGTTTAATTACGACTGCTTTTATCTGTTAGTCCAATGGACAGCAACCTCTTCGTCCTAATTTATGGGCCTAATCGTAACTATTTTCCCAAAGAAACAGTATATCCTGTTGAGCTGTAATGAATGACCGACTACGTGCTTATAATTAATTTGATTTTGGATTCTAGGAAGACTATCTCAAGGAAAAGTGAAGGCTTTAGGGAGAGACGTCGTTATCAAAGAAGCAAAAATCAAAGAGTTGATACGCAAAAGGGGTGGTCATACCTCTCTAAGCTATTCAAGGGATCCTGACATAATTATCACTGCTTGATAAGGGAATCAGCTCAGACAATCCCCCAAAAAGAAGCTAGACCACCGATAAGAATCAATCAAGTTAGAACTCTATATATATTTTAGGCTTTGGATAGATTGCGCTACGAAGCGACTTATCATAACTCTCTGGCCCCATTGTACTGTCACTTCACTATAATGCTATAGTATAGGGGAAAAACGGACAGTTTTTATCACTTTCTTTTTCACTGGAAATCCTGATCCTAGTAATGTAAAGCTGGATGTCACATTTCAATATTCCCCTTTTTTATTTTAGTGTCGCCTTCTTTTAGACCAAAACGAAATTAGGAAAAGAAAACGACGATTGGATTAATGGTAGTTGAATTGCAATATAGCTCTACCTCATAAGTTACGTCAGTGACAGGATAAAATTTTTAAACTTTTAATTTCATTCACCGATAGCATAGTGAAGTAAATTTTTTAAAAAAACAGATGATTAAGCATTAAGAATGGGTATGGAATAGAAGTTTAATTAGAATAAGATACTAAATAAATTTGTTTAAAAGTGAATTTTAATGAAATTAAAGAAATAAAATATTGTAAGTTAATGATAACAAAGAAGTGAGGGGCAAAATTTTTTTAAAAAAGAGGCCTCTTTGATAACTTAATAAGGGTAAGAGCTAAGAAGCTGTTTATTTCTATTTTTTTCTCCATTTTTTGTTGTTATTTTATAATAAAGAAAACAAGTCAATAAATCATGTTTGTCTAAATTTGTTGCAATTTCTTCTTTCTAAAAATAAGGAAACTGCAATAGGTTTATAGAAATAAAAAAATAACGTTTTGACAACATATTTTTTTGGATTGAAAAATGACAAACCGTTATTTATTTCTCTATCATTATCTTTAGCAAACCCATCTTGACCTCATCTTTTTTACATCTAATTTGGATCTATATCTGAAAGATCCGAGAGTGAATCTAGGTATTACTGAATGTGAAGTTCAAAGCGTCGAATGCGACAAAGCATACAAAAGTGCTAGAGGCTGAGTCATTGCCATCTCCTCCTGCTGCTCCAGAGAAAAGGGAAAGAAAAAGAGTTGTGTAAACTATCATTTGGGTCATCGCAAGTTTTAAGGGGCAGATTAGTCCGCACACGGTTGTGTTGTGTCATTTATATATAATTCAATAAAATCTATCTTGGTTTGGATTGGTTTCAGTTTTGAAAGTTTTTATGGTTTAGTTTTTGGCACATAACTTATCGGTTTGATGTTAAAGATGAGGTTTCACTTTATCTAAATATGTATAAATTTTTTCTTACAGCCTGTTTGGAACATCGTTAATTGAATTCAATTATTTGGAAAAAAAAATGGCAATAAATTGAATTCATGTGTAAGTTAAATCCTCACTCTCTTTGTAAATTGAATTCACACCTTAATTCACGTGAATTCAACTATAATTTAAATCTGCTACTTTTCAAATCATGAACCACACACTCTTCACTTGAATTTTTTTAAATTTCGGTTTTGATTTTGTTTCTTTCGGTTTTCAAAATTATAAAAATCGTGATCTTTATTTTTGTTTTATAATATAATTTTATTAACTAAATATATATTATTAAATTATCTGTAAAATATATAAATTTTAAATAAAATTTGATTTAATCATTAAAAATAATGTAAATAAATATTAAGTTTTAAATAAAAGTTAATTTTAAAATGTTTTATTTTATTTAATTAATAATTTATTAATAAATATTATATAAGAGATTAAAATAAATTTAATTAATTAAAATAATTTATTTTTAAGTTTATATAATATAAATTTAATTATTTAAAATAATTTATTTTTAAGTTTATATAATTTATTTATATAAAACTATAAAACTAAAAGCCGCCTTGCTCATGAGATTGGCTAAAATGGTCGATCTCATGAGGCGCATGCATGCACGCCATTTGCCATTGGATTTCCCTTATTTATTTTTGTCTATTATTAATTTATTATTCATAACATTATTAAATTCGATATTATTATTAAATGTTGTTATTTATGTAATTAATTATTTATGGATTTATAACAATCATAATATTATTATTAATATTAATTTATTAATTTATTATTATTATTATTATTATTATTATTATTAT
This sequence comes from Erythroxylum novogranatense, assembly GCA_029891385.1. Classification (NCBI taxonomy): domain Eukaryota; kingdom Viridiplantae; phylum Streptophyta; class Magnoliopsida; order Malpighiales; family Erythroxylaceae; genus Erythroxylum; species Erythroxylum novogranatense. Next base: position 31,850,710 of record CM057228.1, read on the forward strand.
TATTATTATTATTTCTATTCTTATTCTTATTCTTATTCTTATTCTTATTATTATTAAATAGTACTTTTGAAAGTTAAATTATAAACATGCATACAAAGTCAAGAATGACACTTATTTTGACTAATTAAAATCTATTTAAAATGACTTTTATTTTGGATAATATTATTTTTAGTCGGGTAAATATGTCATATGAAATAATTGAATTCAATTATAATCTTATTGGATTTGTTCTAAATAAAGTAATTGAATTCAATTATAATATTACCGGATTTGTTCCCAACAATGCAATTGAATTCAATTATAATATTATTGGATTTGTTTCAAACAGTATAAATTGAATTCAATCCCAACTTTATTAATGTAATTTAATTCAATTCGTTAATGAATTCAATTCGAAGATTTCCATACAACCTATTAATTTGGAATTTGAAATTACAAATGAATTACACTAGTTATATGATAGTTTTAAACTAGTTGATACAGGGTTTTGATTTGGGATGCTCAATATCTCAAAGGTCGAGACTTTTAGCAGAACTAAGTTGGAGAGAGACGTAAAGAGCCACCTCTTATCATGAAGATTGAAAATGAATTTACTCGTGAGTCCCAAATCTTGAATCTTTTCATTGTGACCCATGATGGGTGCATTTAAATCATTGGGTTTATCATCAAAGTTCGAAACTTTTTATTTCTAAATTGGTTCTTGGACCTCTTGGTGCACACTATTGAATTTCTTAATTGTTTTTTTTTAATACAAGGGAAAAGAGAACAAGAATTAACTAGGGGATAGATTGGCGATACAAGACGTCGTGAGAATCACGAGACATAATGGCTATGACAAGTGACGGAACCGCCAGGAGCGTGTGGACCCCGAGGCTGGAGTAAACAGCTAGGGCAGCAAGACTGTCCGCACTCTAATTACCTTCTCGATAGACGTGCTAAAACTTCAAGTCCCAATCGTGATACAACAGCTCCCTGATATCTGCCACCAAAAAAGAATAGTCAGTCAAATGTAATCTGGAGGTGGAGAGGATATTTATAACCTCCAGGGAATCCACTTCAAGGATAACTCGTCAGAAGCCCCTAGTTCATGCCAAGTTGAGCCCCGAGTAGACGCCCCAAAGTTTCGCCGTGAGGGGGGAGCTCCGGTCGATATGATGAAGAAAACCCTCGCACCACCGACCCTGACAATCCCTGATCAGCTCACCGGCCGTGGCGATGGTGACCCTACTTTTAACGGCTCCATCTGTATTGAACTTGACCCAGCCTTTCGGAGGCTTGGTCCAGCCCACCAATTGGCCCACCACTAACCCCTGGGCCCCTTGCACACACCCCGTTTTCTTGTTGATATGTTTTATCTTAATTGTTGATATGTTTTGTTGATATGTTTTATCTTAATTGTTGATATGTTTTATCTGTTGCTATATATTTGTTTAATTCAGTTTGATATCTTAATGTTTGCAATCTAAAAAGGGGAGTCAAAAGATAAAGAAGAAGCAATGGCAATGTGTGTCTACAGAAAGCAGATGTTGGCAATGACCAATTGCGATGGGGCTTTTCGAAAGTCGTTAATAGTAACTTTTCTTCACTTCTCCCAAATTTGTTAACCTTTCATACATACCCTGCTCCATTCAAAATAAGAAGCATAAAAAAAAGGCAATAGATGGAAGATCAAAGAGAAGAAGACAACCCAATGAATTAAACAAATCATCAAGTTTCAAGTCATTGATATTTTAATGTTTGTCTGCTCTTTTTGTGCTCGCAGACTGCAACTAAAAGAAGTGGTCGCACAAATGAATTAACAAAACTTACCCTAAACTTACCCACTGAAGCCCTTTAGGAATAACAAAATTTTTATTTTGTTCTGATGGAATGAGTATCAACTTGAGAAGTAAAGTTCAATTCTTTATTGCAGAAGATTACATAAGGCCCAATTTTATTGATTTTTGTGTTTGTAGAAATTACTGAAAAAGTATAGCGAGGAAAATCTTTTCTTGTTATACGCTTATCAGTAATCCTTAATTGCTCAACATCATCAATTAGTTTTTTTCTTGCTTTCTTTAGTTCTATTCTTGTTAAAGTTTTGGCTAACACATTCACTCGTGTTAAGATTTATTAGACCGACTTAACAAATCTAAAACTTAAAAGGAAGATCTAAACTTAAAGATATTATCTTTCTCTAGATCATAAGCCAAATGTTATCTCAACCTTGCCAATTTGAACTAAAATTTCACATTAGTTACTTTACTTTTGTCAAACTTGCAGTTTTGAATATTATTCTAAACACAAGGAGTGGGCATCTTCTACTAAATACCAACAATTTTTTACACCTGTTAATTATAGTTTACTAATTAGTTAGAAAATGTCATGTTTAGACTTCGATCTAAGATAAACATAAAAGCACCTCACACATTTGGCACAATAGACATTGCTTTAACGTAATGGTAAATACAATTAATATACAAATTTCCTTAATTATATGCAAGAATGTGAATATCGTTCCATATCGGCCGGTACTAACTGGTATGTATCGTATCGAACCAAAATCTGTATGAAATAAAGGGTTAATTATATCGTGTTTAAATATCCGTAAGTACCAGCCTGTTTCGATCGGTATCAACTGGTATTCAAAATAATAGTTAAATATCGATCGGTACTGAAAATTTTAAAAAATTAGGAGATTTTTTCGCAAAAATTTTCAAAAAATTTAAAAACCTCGCTTCGTCCCTCCTACCACTCCTTCTCCTTTTTTAATTTTAATTAGTTATTTTATTTATTTCAACTTTTATAATTATTGTAAATTTTAATTTTGTTTTTAAAGTAATAATAAATATTTTATTACTAATAATAATTATAAATTAAATAAAACTTAAAATAAATTATTTGCATTTAAATTTATTTAAATTTTATATAATATTTATTAATAAAATATTTTATTTTAAAATAAATAATTAAAAATTATTATTTATAAACTAATATTTCTTTTCTATTTTTAATTATTAAATCAAAATTTATTTGAAATTTATATATTTTAAAATATATTTTAAATTTAATTATATTTATTAATAATTATTAAATTATTTTTATAAATTAAATTAAAATTGTGATTATTATTTATTAATATGATTTTGGAGATAAAACTAAAATATACAATACAACTGTATAATATAACAATGGACTATTTTGTAAATTTTAAAAAATTAAGGATTATTTCATAAATTTAAAAGTTACTCAAAATAGTACTGACATTAACCAATATCGGTACAATCTGTACTCAAAACCTAATTTGGTACCAAGTCCCACACAGTATTCGTAATATTGATTATGTGAATTTGAATATGTTTTATTTCTAATTATAATGAGGATTAATTACTTTTAAAACATCAATATAATATAATTAACATAAGATGATAATTACAAAAATAGAAATAGGATAGTAAAATTAAACGTGTTTTTATTTTTATTATAAATCTTAATAATTTTTTTCACTTTTTATATTAGAAATCTTAACTAAATTTTTATTTTTATTTAAAATAAAAATAAAAATAAAACTAAAACTAAAACTTAGAAAAATAGAATTAGTGCCTATTTGGATTGGCTTATGTGAGGTCAATAAGTACTTTTCTTTATCACAAAAATCTTTAAAAATTGAGTGTTTATTTGTAAAATAAAAATATTTCTTTAATATATAGGACTTTTTGGCGCTTAAAATACAACTTTTAAGACGTTCAAATTTATAGCTTCTAAAAATACATTTTAGGTAAAATTTTCAGATCAATTAATAAGCATATTTTAGTTCCTTTTACTTTTATATTTTACACATAATTTTATAATATCCAAAACTCATCTTCACATTTATTTTGAAGATTATATAATATTATTTGACTTATATATATATATATATATATATTATATATTAATTTTACTTATGTTATAATATATATAAAAGATTTGATTAAATATATTTTATTTATATTTTATATGGTTTAAAATTATATAATAATTAATATATTTGTTCTTTGCATGTTATTTAATATATTTTAAATAGTATTTATATATATAAATAATATTTATTATAAAATAAAATAAAGTTAAAGTTAAAATATTTTTATTTTATATTACCAAATAATGTATTGTACGAAGGTAAAAAAAGCTCTTCGTATGAAATATGTTCTAAAAAAGATTTAAAAAAAAATCTACTAACTTTATTATTATAATTAAATGACAACTATTTTACTGACTCATTTACGAATTAAGTGGGGGACAAAAGAGTTGGCTTGACCATTTCTCCTCAGTCTAAGTTGCTTACCTGTCACCTCTTTCCTTCTATTACGCGCTTCCTCTGAAAAGCGCATCTACGTGGCCCGCATCCCCTCGTCCACTACTCTCACGCCACGTCATTTCATAAACATTAATTTAATGGTGTACAGTACCAAAATGTCCATCAAATTAATAGACCTTAGCGTACACGATTGAAACCCTTCTCAACTCCATCTCTATATAATCCACCAATCCGGCTCCTAAAAGCCTTCACCAGTTCTCTCTGGTTTGCATTGTATACAGCTCTCTCTTTTCTCTTTAAAGTTTATCGCGGAATTATCCGGTGCAATCAGAGCCTACCGAGGCTTATTCTAGAACTGGCTAACTCAGAGGAAAGCAGTGAATCGTCTTCGTCTAAGAACCAAGAGGTGGTTCTTGCCCTCTATGACGCCTTAAAGTCGCGTAACGTTGGTACGGTGAACAAGATCCTGGCTAGTGACCTTGAGTGGTGGTTTCATGGTCCGCCTTCACATCAGTTTTTGATGCGCCTTCTCACTGGAGCTGAAGAAGAATCAAACTCTTGCTTCGAGTTCGTCCCTTTTAATATCACCTCCTTCGGGCCCCTAGTGATCTCCGAAGGCTGCGATAATAGCCGTTCGATCTCCTGGGTCCACGCTTGGACGGTTACTGATGGGGTAATTACCCAGGTAAGGGAGTACTTTAACACTTCTCTTACTGTTACCCGTCTTGGAAACGAAGCTCAGCCGTCTGATTGCAGATCAAAACCAAAGTTGGCTTCAACGTCTGAGATCACTTCTTTGCGTTGCCCGTCTGTTTGGGAAAGCAGCTTTTCGAATCTGGACGGAAAGTCTGTGCCTGGTTTGGTCCTGGCAATATAACTAAAATCGCTTTCCCATCTTTGATCAAGTGCATCCGTTTGTAGGCTATCTGATATAGTATCAGATACATAATAGTATAATAAAAAAGGTGCACGTGTGTCGCGTGAGTCTATTTGAGATGTGAATGGTTTGGGGTGTTTCGCGTTTGGGATTTTATTCTGTGTGTGTCGTCTTATTTTATTTCTTGTAGTTTGTAATTACTGACCATTGGCCGGAACCAAACAGGATGAGGATCGGTTGGTCAGGTCGTGTCCAGTTTACTAGTGACGTTTGTTTGCAGGATTGGGTAATAAAAGACTCTGATTTTCTTATGATCATCTTGATAGCATCAAATTCTGGTAGATGTGCCCATTAAAAGCCCATTTTGATTCTTAATTTGGACTTTAAAATCCGTAATCCTTGAGCAAACGAATATTTTTCTCTAAATGCATGAATTTAACGATCTTCCATAAAAAAGAAACAGGATTGAATAGATGATGAAATTTAAATTTGAAATGAAGGGCAAAATCTGAACTCGGTTGGGTTTTGATATTTTGCATGTAACTCCATAAGCAATGGAAGTGTTAAAAGATGGTGTACAGTACATATCAACTTTTGACCTCGACTTTGTATTGTATTGGTGGTCCTAAAAGTCGTGCACACCGATTACGACCCTGATCGAATGTTGTCGGCTATAGACGGCTGAGGAATCTCAGTGTTCAAACGATTCGTTGACAAATAACATAACAATAGGAAATCTAAACTGAACAAGGAATTAGTAATTGGGAAGTCGGTGGATGCTTTTAATTGCGATAGCTGACACAAAGGAAATCATCAATTGTTTCAGAACAACTCTACTGTGCGTTGTAGTGGAAATACAATGTAGTCGATGTAATAATTAGTAAGTTTTAAAAATATGCAGTTGGTGAATTAAATTAATGTAGAGAAGAGCAATTGAACTTTTCAATCTAAATGATGAGGACAAGCCTTTCAACATTTGAAAACTTTGCAAAGAGTTCAAGGATCATAATGCCAAACGTCGGGCCCATGATCTGCTTACAGCTAATACAGCCGAAGGCCGGTGACAGATAAAAGTTGCACGCGCCGCGCGCGTCTAAAATTTCATGAGAAGGTGCTTAATGTAAATTTGATTAGAGATATTTTTGAAAAATTTATATTTGTCAATAGCTTAACTCAACGAAATGTTTGTTTTTTTAGAATAACATAATAGATAAAAAAAAAGATGTTGACAAGGGATTCTTATTTTATTATTTTTGTTAGTAAATATATAAAATCAATTAAGTTGGTCTCACACAATAACTTAAGTTGTTGTGGTGAAATAGTTAGTTAATATAGTATCAGAGTCTTTATGACCAAGTGGTAATGAGTTCAAATCCTACCACTCACTTATTATTCAATACAAGGTAGAGTGAACCTGTGCAAGTTGTAAGTTTAATAGGACTTTCACTTAAGGGGATGTGTTAATGAATATATAAAATCAATTAAGTTGACCTCACACATTAGCTTAAGTTATTGTGGTGAAATGATCACTTAGCAATTTTTAAAAAAGATTTAAAGATAATATAACATTTTTAAAAGATTCACAAAGGTCTTATAAATATTAGTAATTCTATTAAGTGGCAATTTTGCCATATTTTTAATATTTAATTATGGCGTGTCCAGTGTCCACTTACTTGATAATTATGATTGAAATAAAAAAAACTTGTGGTTTGTGTTTCCTTTCGGTGTTTGGTTCTGAAGTATTTTAATATTCCTCTGTTTGCTAGTGACGTAAATTAGATCAAAATTGATTTGTTTATTACTCAACCTCAACGCGCATTATGCATCATAGTTGTTTAAAGCACACAATCTGTAGGGCACTTGGGTTTATCACATTTTGTATTTGTATCATAATCCACTGTCTTTCCACCTGGAACTGTTTCTCCTTCTTTAAAATAGCGACCTACCTAATGCCCTCAACGAGGAATGCACTGTTATTGGTAAAGAAATAACAAGTTGAGGCCAATAATAACCCCAACATCTTAGCGTCCAAGTTTTGCGATTGCACGCATCTATTAAACGGTCAACGGTCCGAATCTCCAAATCTTGCTTGGCCAAAGCATTGACTCTGCTCTCGAGAACATTAACTTTTTCTTCCTTGGTTGCAGGAAGGGCTATATAATATTATAATTACTTAAATGATCATACTTCAGCTTCTCAAAGAGTACTGTTGCATGCGAATGCCAACGTCAAATTTCTATGATTAAACGAAGCACCTCTGTTCTTTTCTTTTCTTTTCCCCCCCCTCCCCCAAGCATTGGTATAAAGGTGAAGTTTGCCATTTACATTACCAAATAATAACAATAATAATGTGAACAAAATTCTAGCTTCATGGATTTTCCCAAATAGTTGAAGGAATTCACGTTTACAATCAAGTCTACGTAAAAACATGTTTGTCATCCTAAATGGATAAAGAAACAAGCAACGCTTAGAATTGGACGTAAGAGTAAATGATAATTACAAGGAAAGTGATAGGGTTTAACATACCCTCAGTTTCCTTTTTTCTTTTCCATGTTACAGAAAATAAATAATGGAAGCTGTTGTTTTCCAACAGTAGCGCAGAAATTAACTGTTCAAAGGAATATGATTCACTCAAAACAAAGGCATATTTTCTAGAGATGCTGCAAGGAGAGAACTTTTAAAATGCTGATCCTGAAACCTGAATATGACAATTTAAGCATATATAAAATGTCCATTAAGGCTGAAGCGCTAGGATGTCAAACGGAATGGATTATATTCCAATCTTGTCAAAGTTTCTCTGAGCTATGAATCCCATAACTATAAATTGAGATTGGACAAGAAGGTGGAGAATGTTGGCCAGGATGAGGAGTTTCCAAGGAACCATTAGGTGAATGATTCCCATAAATGAAAGAGCCTCTTTAAAAAAAGTTCAAAAGAACAATATTCTAGGCATTGCTTGTTATATTTGGCAACGAATAAGCCACATTTTTTCTTTATTCCTGTCAATTTAACACAGAATTTTTTCCAGTTAATATCGATCATGACATGCTTAACTTTTTTGTATAGTTGATCCAACAAGAGGTGACGCATATCTTATCAACTGGAAAACAGACTTTGATTTGAGATTCTAGAGGCTTATGCTTTTTGAGTTGGAATTCTTACCACTTCTGCTTCAAAAAATGGGAATTTTTATGTCTACTAACGAGGTTCCTGTTGATAATTGGAATTAAGTGTGAATGGATTCTATTCTCCTTACAATTTTCTATCTTTGGGTGGAATGATTCCTGTAAGGTCCACGAAGAAAGTAAAATGACATGCGTGATAGCTTATTGAGTATTGACGAATGCCATTTCAGATACACGCTGATTTTGGGCGCTTGGGCCAGGATATTTGTTTGTTCAAGTCAACTTCACGCCAACGTTATCCTCTATCAATTTCAACACCTCATTTCATTTTATCTTTTCTTTACTTCCAGTCATCTATCTCTCCATTATGCTACTTGTATAATCATTCATTACAAGTAATGGTCAATTTAACGAGTCGTAGTTTATTACGTATCTCTTATGTATTAAGCAGATCACCCTTTCTTAGTTTGAGCTTACACGCAAATTGTGTAACTTGGAATAAATCAGAGCCATTTCCTTACCCGGCCTTGTTCTTTTCTTACAGTTGTAGATGTTTTGTTTAGTTCCCGATCAGGGACTTGGAAGGAATCACTTAATCCAAGCAATAAAGTAAGTTGACACTTAACTTAATTGTATGGTTAGCATAGCTATGTACCTATATTGATTTATTAGAAACGGGCGACCCACGCTTAATTAAGAGCACACTTCAATATTGGGAAATTGTTTCATTTGCCATAATAATAATAATATATGCACAGTCACCGGATGTACCAAGGAAGAAACAATATTCAATGGCAATCAATTAGATCTCCATCCTAGTCAACATTAGAGTATGTTTATAATTTTGATGGAGATAAATGACTAAAGTGAAGACAATGAAAGATAATGCCTTTGATGTGATGTAGGATATGAAGAGCATCATATAACTCGAATTATTGAAATCCTTTATCTCAAATTATTAGGACAGAATCGCTATGTTTAGTGGTTAACATTTAGCTTGAAAATATATATACTTTTGGTTCATGGCTAATAGAAGATAGTATGCTGTCTGTTTTATCAAGCCTCTTCCCTGTGGTTTCCTAGTTCTATATCCCTCAACCAGATACGGCAGATTTTGAGGGCTTCCTCAAATGAGGTGCAGTTGTTTTAGGAAAGTGACACAAACTCGAGGTAAATTAGAAATAAAAGACTTGAGATACATGGTAGTTTTTTAGTTTTATTTTCTTTTGTCCATTAGGTGACCCAATATATGTATTAAGCTCTCGGTATTTTGCAGATGGATGAACGAGGAAGTAACCCTCTTCATCAACAAGGAATTAAACTTTTGCAACTTCTACTTTGCCAAGTCAATATCTTTGTATCATGTAAGTAGATGCAAGAGCCAGAAAACAAAAATTTGAAACACAACTTTGTTGGACTTGCGCAACATTTTCTCAACACGATTATGCTAGTATGATTCAGCTAACTGTATTGGTGATCCATATTGCAAGTAATTCAGATAAATCTCCGGTCAATCTACACATAAATTCTATCTCAACAATAGTATCAAATCTGAGGCATCCTTATCATCATCACTAGCAAATAATTTTATTCTATGTATTGCTTGTTATGTTTGGCAATGAAAAGCCACAAATTTCTTTATTCCTTTCAATTTAATGCAACTCGCTCCAATTTTCAGTTGAATATCTAGGCCAACATGAAGTGCTCAACTTGTTTGATCAGTACCTTTATAGTTGAGCCAACAATAGGTGACTAATATGCGTCATCTTGCCAATTAACTTTGTATAAAACAGAATTCGATTTCAGGTTCTGGAGGCTAATTCTGTTTGTGTTAGATACCTTCCCACTTCTGCTCTAAAAATTAGGAATTTTTATAAACGTTTCATGGAGTTCCTGTTGATAATTGGAAGTGTCTATGGATTATATTCTCCTTACAAGTTTGCATCATCCTATGGCGTGATTCCAGTAAGGTCCATGAGAAAATTGAAATGATATGCATGAGAGCTTACGGGCGAATCCCATTTTGGATTTGCGGTGCAAAGCAGAAAAAGCTTGCACCAAATATGCATTGTAGCGGGAATATTTGTTTGTTCACCTCAACTTCATGCCAAAATTATCCTGTCAATTTCAACACCTCGTGTCATTTTATCTTTTTCTTTATTTCCAATCGACTGTCTCTACCTTATGCTATTTGGATAACCATTTATTATAAGCAATGTGTTATAAAAGATAGAAATAATATGGTGTACTACTAATTGTAGATGTACCATTTAATAGTTAGTATACATATGGATTGGTTTGGTTTTACCTAACACAAGAATGAAGTAGGTGGTTATTGGTTAGGTTTTACCTAACACAATAATGAGGTAGATGGTTATTGGTTAGGTTTTACCTAACACAATAACATATATGGAGTAGGTGGTCACATGTGTATTAGGTGGTTAAAATGTACTATAAATAGAAGGGTTAACTTGATGTAAGATACACCATTTTTTTATAAGAAGAATTCTCCTCTCCCAAATATTTTTACATTTTAGTTTCGGTTTTATAACACGTTATCAGCACGAAGCTCTCATTTCTAAAATTCGACTTATCAATATCAAGCAATCGTAAGGTTCTTCCGTCTACCTACATCGTACAAACGTTATTCGGTTTACGTACATCAAACAAACGTAAGTTCTTCCGTTTATTTATCCTAGTTACGATGTTGTTAAAATAAAGTTCTTCTTTTTATCTACATTAATTCTACTTATGATATGATTAAAACAAATTATAGGCGACTCATTTTTTACCTTCTTTAAATAATCAAAAGTTATTACCACCTCTAAATACTTAATTTATTGTATAGTATAATCATCGATGTTTAAAAAATAATAAAAAATGTATAACTATATATATATAACGGTAAATTTATAACGGCTAGGTAACGGTAAATTTTTTTTCTATAAATAGATACCACTCCTTCATAATTTACTTCATCCTTACACACTTTTCTTACCTCAAAATTCTTACAAATTTTTTCAAATGTTGTCCGCTATTTCATTGTTTTGTATAATTATTATCATTATATATCTTTGTTTCATTCTTAGTGTAGAGCTAGATAATTGATTCGCATATATTTTCTCTTAGTAATACCATGTATTATGATCCTATGTTGCTTCTTGGCATAGCATTTGTGCAAGACATGTAATTTATTTAATGTAATATCGATTTGAATACATGTATTAATTATTTCTCTATATAGTTGCCAACATGTCCAATCTTGTCAAAATTGAGTTCACGCTCTTGATGTTGCGGGCCATAATTATATGTCGTGGATGATTGATGTTGAAATGCATCTTGAATCAATGGATCTTTTAGATACCATTAAAGAAAATAATACAACATCAAAACAAAATAAAGCCAAAGCGATGATCTTCATTCGTCGTCATCTTGATGAGGATTAAAAGAGAATACCTCACAATTAAAGATCCAAGTCATTTGTGGAAAAATTTACAAGAAAGATATGATCATCAAAAGGAAGTTTTACTTCCGCTACGTGATGAATGGGCGCTTTACGCTTCCAAGATTTTAAAAGGTCAATGAGTATAACTCATTATGTTTAGAATTGTCTCACAACTAAAATTTTGTGGGCAAATAATCACTGAGGAAGATATGTTAGAAAAAACATACTCCACCTTCCACGCATCGAATGTAACCTTGCAACAACAATATCGAGTCGCGGATTTAAAAATACTCGACTGATTTCATGCCTTCAGTGGCGAGAAGAATAATGAACTTTGATGAAAATCATCAATCCCGCCCTACTGGCGCGGCAGCATTTCTAGAAGCAAATATTGCAATTCGAAATGAAAGAAAAAATCATCATGGGCCTAGTCGTGGTCGCGGTCGCGGTCGTGACCATGGTCGTAACTACATTCGTGGCCGTGGTCGTGGACGTGGCCGAGGAAGTTATCCATATAACTCTCTTCAAAGAAATACGAGCCACCACAATAACAAGCACCATATTAATGATGTTCATGGAAGTTCTTATCGGACTTTAGGAAATTCTTGCCTTATATGTGGTACAAAAGGACATTGGGCTAAAGTTTGTCGAGTTCTTGAACATCTATGTCAGTTATACAAAGCATCCTTAAAAGGGAAAGAAAAGGAAGTGAATTTTACTGAACAACACCCTTTAGGTGATTCAACTGACCTTGGTACTTTTGATTTTGATTTCATTGAGAATCATAATCCTTCAGATGACTCTACATATCTGAATGCTTGGATTTTACTTGATGATTTTGTGGATCGGGGCATTGTTGGTGGCGAGTAATGGAAATTAAAATTATGTACTTATGTTTATGTTAAGTATTATTATGCTTATTATGTCACTCAGTTTCAATTGCTTGTTATGTTACTAGTTTCAATTACAGTATTGCAATATTTTTTTAAGTTAACATAACATCTATTTCTCTTTATTCTTGCGCAATTTTCTCATTAGATTATTTATTTTTATGCAAAGTTTTGATATGGATCGTTCTGTAAGAGGAGCGGAAAATAATGATAATTTATGCATACCAGATAGTGGCACAATGCACACTATCCTGAAAGATAAGAGGTTCTTTTCAGAATTAAAACCAACAAAAACAATTGTGAACACAATATCAGGTCCTATAGACTTGATTGAAGGAATTGGCAAGGCAAATTTCACATTACCAAATGGCACAAAGTTCACAATACATGATGCCTTATTTAGCCAAAGTCTAAAAGAAATTTGTTGAGTTTTAATGATATATATTCTCATCAATATGATACTCAGTCTGCAACTGAGGGAAATATGAAATATATGTATCTTACAACCTGTAAATCAGGAAAGATAAACATATTGGAAAAACTACCAATGCTCCCTACTGGATTGCATTATACATATATAAATGTGATGGAATCTAATATGGTAGTGAAAGCAAAACACATTGATCCTTCAATGATATCTATTTGGCATGATCGTCTGGGTCATCCAGGATCAATAATGATGCGAAAAATAATTGAGAATACACATGGACATCCATTGAGTAATAAAATGATTACTCAAATAAATAAGAGTCCATGTACATCTTGTTCTCTTGGAAAACTGATCATAAGGCCATCACCAGCTAAAATAAAATTGGAATCACCTGTTTTTCTTGAACGTATTCAAGGTGATATATGTGGACCAATTCATCCACCATGTGGACCATTTCGATATTTTATGGTATTGATAGATGCCTCCAGCAGATGGTCTCACGTTTGTCTACTATCAACTCGTAATATGGCATTTCCAAGATTTCTTGCACAAATTATTAAATTACGAGCACAATTTCCTGACTATACAATAAAGAAAGTCAGACTCGATAATGCTGGTGAATTCACATCCCAAACTTCCAATGACTATTGTATGTCAACTGGGATTAGGGTCGAGCATCCTGTTGCTCATGTGCATACTCAAAATGGTTTAGCTGAATCTTTAATTAAACGCCTTCAGCTTATTGCTAGACCATTGATTATGAGAACAAAGCTTCCAATTTCCGTATGGGGTCATGCAATTTTACATGCTGAGGCATTAATTCGCATCCGACCAAGTGCATATCATACATACTCCCACTTATAACTTGCATTTGGTCAAGAGCCAAATATCTTCCATTTGAGAATTTTTGTTTCAGCAAGATATGTGCTATTGCACCACCACAACGTAGTAAAATGGGACCTCAAAGAAGATTGGGGATATATATAAATGAAAGTAAATCTATTATTAGATATCTTGAACCTCAAACAGTGATATGTTTACTGACTTTTTTGCTGATTGTCATTTTGATGAAAATACTTTCCGACATTAGGGAGATAATAAACGGTGATGAAAGAAATTACATGGTGCGAACCATCATTATTGTATCTTGATCAACGCACAAAACAATGCGAAATGAAGTGCAAAGAATTGTGCATTTGTAAAGAATTGCAAATCAATTACGGATGCTTTCACGAGATACAAAAGAGTGACTAAATCATTTATACCAATTGTAAATGCTCCCTTTCGGATTGAAATCCCAAAAGGACAATCGAGAACATGGTCACTCATGAATCTACGACACGCGTGAAGTGTGGTAGACCAATCGGTTCCAAAGATAAAATCCTCAAAAAGAAAAGGAGCAAATGTGATTAATGACCCCAAGATAGATAAAAGTGTTCCTCTAGAAACACAAGATGAGGATAGTGTCCCGAAGAGACCTGGCCCGACATTAATCAAGAAATCGCAATTAATTATATTCACACAAAAGAATTATGGAACCGGAATGATATGAAAGAGATTGATGAAATATTTTCTTATGCTATAGCATGTGATATCCTCAATGAAAATGAAGATCCCGAACCAAGATCTATCATTGAATGTCAAAATAGACATGATTGGATTCAATGGAAAGATGCTATTGAAGCTGAATTAAATTCTTTTAACAAGCGTAATGTGTTTGGACCTATTGTCCTTACACCCCAAAGTGTAAAGCCTGTAGGTTACAAATGGGTTTTTGTTCGAAAACGAAATGAGAAAAATGAGATTGTGAGATACAAAGCTCGACTTGTTGCACAAGGTTTTTTTCAAAGACCCGGAATTGACTATGAACAAACATACTCTCCTGTTATGGATACAATTACGTTTAGATATTTAATCAGCTTAACAGTTCTTCAGAAACTGGAAATGCGTCTTATGGATGTTGTTACAGCTTACCTGTACGGATCACTTGATAGTGATATTTACATGAAAATCCCTGAAGGATTCAAAATGCCTGCAGCATTAAAATCACAACCAAAGGAAATGTATTCGATCAAATTGCAAAGATCCTTATATGGACTAAAGCAATCTGGACGCATGTGGTACAATCGTCTAAGCGAGTATCTATTAAAGGTTTTTATAAAGAAAACAACATCCGGATATGTGATTATCGCTGTCTATGTTGACGATTTGAATATCATTGGTACTGCTAAAGAAATCCAAGAAACAGTGGTGTACTTAAAGAAGGAATTTGAAATGAAAGATCTTGGAAAAACTAAATATTGTCTTGGTTTGCAAATTGAACATAGACCAAGCAGAATCTTTGTGCATCAATCGACATATACAGAAAAGGTATTGAGGCGTTTTAATATGGATAAAGCAACTCCATTAAGTACACCAATGGTTGGTAGATCGCTTAATGTTGAAAAGGATCCATTTCGCCCTTGCGAAGAAAACGAAGAAGTTCTTAATTCTGAAATGCCATATCTAAGTGCGATAGGAGCTCTCATGTATCTTGCTAATTGCACTAGACTTGATATAGCTTTTGCTGTTAATCTACTAGCAAGATTTAGTTCATCTCCTACGAAAAGGCACTGGAATGGAATTAAACATCTATTCCGCTATCTTCGAGGTACAATTGATTTGGGATTATTTTACACTAAAAATGCAAAAAAAAGTTTTGGTTGGTTATGCAGATGCAGGTTACTTATCAGATTCGCATAAAGTCAGATCCCAAACTGGTTATGTATTTACGTATGGAGGCACTGCAATTTCTTGGCGTTCACAGAAACAAACACTTGTTGCTACTTCTTCAAATCATGCTGAAATCATTGCACTTCATGAAGCAAGCCGAGAATGTGTATGGTTAAGGTCAATGACGCACCACATTTTAACAACTTGTGGCTTATCGACCAACAAAGAACCAACAATCATATTTGAAGACAATGCAGCATGTATCGCTCAAATAAAGGAGGGTTATATCAAAAGTGATAGAAGCAAACATATCCCTCCGAAATTTTTCCAATTCACCTAAGATCTCGACAAGAGCAAAGAAATCAACATCCAAGATATTCAATCAAGCAACAATCTCATGGATCTTTTCACAAAGGCACTTCCTACTATACCTTTCAGGAAGCATGTACACGAGATTGGAATGCGACATCTAAGAAATTTATGAGGAAGAGCTCATTGTGTTAAATGAGGGGGAGCTTACGCAGTTGCACTCTTTTTCTCTTATCATGGTTTTTATCCCACTGGGTTTTTCCTAATAAGGTTTTTAATGAGGCAACACCAAATGCGTTTAAAGGCCAGAGAAGAGACAATTATATGGCACACCAAGGGGGAGTGTTATAAAAGATAGAAATAATATGGTGTACCACTAATTGTAGATGCACCATTTAATAATTAGTATACATATGGATTGGTTTGGTTTTACCTAACACAAGAATGAAGTAGGTGGTTATTGGTTAGGTTTTACCTAACACAAGAATGAGGTAGATGGTTATTGGTTAGGTTTTACCTAACACAAGAATGAGGTAGATGGTTATTGGTTAGGTTTTACCTAACACAATAACATATATGGAGTAGGTGGTCACATGTGTATTAGGTGGTTAAAATGTACTATAAATAGAAGGGTTAACTTGATGTAAGATACACCATTTTTTCATAAGAAGAATTCTCCTCTCCCAAATATTCTTACATTTTAGTTTCGGTTTTATAACACAATGGTCTATTTAGCTAGTTGTAGATTGTTACATATCTCATATATAAATAGGAGATCACCCCTATTATCTCGGGTTTACACGTAACTTACACAACTTGGAATAAATCGAACCCTTTCCTTGCTCGGTCCTTGTCCTTTTCCTTTTCTTACAGTTGTAGATGCAATTAGGAACTTCGAAGGAATCACTTAATATAAGCACTTAAGCCGGTTGGTGCTTGATCATTCACTTTAAAAAATATAGAAAAATGATATATTTATATACATATATGCACACGCATCCGTTATATAGGCTAATCCCTTATTGTTTATCACTTAATTAATTGGTTAGGCTATGTACTTGTACTGATTTTCAATATCTTAACATGATTAATTAATGAGAAAAATCTCATTTGCTGTCTCAATAATGTTATCCTCAGTCCCGTGTCTCACCACACTACAAGAAAATAACACAATCCGCGACGTTTTATTAATAAAACGTCACGGATTGTGAAGACTTTTTGCGACGTTTAAAAAACGTCACAAAAAGTTCAAACTTTTCACGACGTTTTATAAAACGTAAAAAATTTGTAATATTTTTTGCGACATTTTGTCAAGAAAACGTCGCGAAATAGAAACTATGACGTTTTATTGAATAAAACGTCACAGTTGGCCTTGGTCAAACTTATATCGACTGTAGATAATAACCCAACCCATTATCATAATTAGCTAGCCTTTTTTGTTTTCCCCAATTATTCTCTTCCTTTACGCCAAATCCCTAAAACCACAACTAGAGAAGGTGAAGAAGGCACGACGGATAGGCAGACGGTGGAGCAAGCGGTGGGAGAGATCCTACGTCGTTAGTAATAACCCAACCCATTATCATAATTAGCTAGTTTTTTTTGTTTTCCCCAATTATTCTCTTCCTTTACGCCAAATCCCTAAAACCACAACTAGAGAAGGTGAAGCAGGCACGACGGACAGGCAGACGGTGGAGCAAGCGGTGGGAGAGATCCTACGTCGTTAGTCGTTATTCTGATTCTGGAAGTATGCGATGAGTTTTGAAGGAGAGAAAGTGATACTGGTCTTTTGCGTCTGTAGCTTTTAGGTAATTTTGTTTACTCCGTTTATGTTTCCTTTTCTCTTTCTTTGATTTCCTATATTGTAGGTTCGTTTCAATTAGGTCTCTTTTGTTTCATCCAAGTTTCGGCACCGTTGCTCGCTTCATCTTTTCGTTACTGGCATTTTGAAAACTGCGTTTGGATTCGAGTTTGTCTTTGTTTTTTAGTTGTATGAAAGGTTCGATTTTTGACCTGCTTTGTTTGTGTCTACGAATGTTGTATTGGGTTTATGAAATCTGTTCTTTTCTTACGGTTCGATTTGCGGTGTGCGGTTGATTGTTACATCGCTAGTCGGTTCGATTTTATTCGATTTTTCCTGACCGCGTAAAAGCGATGTTTTGGGTTTTGACATTGATACTGATTTGTTTCCTCTTGATTAGGCATTGATGTGATTTAGGTTCTGCTTTTTTTTTCTAAATCGAACTAAGAAACTTCGTTCTCTAGCTTTGGGCTTTTGTTTTGCTTTTCATTGACGGTAGAGATGGAAATGCTTGCTTTATTGGTTGTTAGTATTTTGGGATGGAGGTTAATATCACTTTGGGGTTTCATCCGTAATCTTTTGTTCATTACGCTTCATGAATCTTGATCATTGGGGTTTTCTATATTCTTTTCGGGAGCGGTATCACTTGACATGGGAAGATTGTTCATTGGATATTCACTTATGGGTTAGTTTTAAATTGTTGAGTCAATATTCAGTTATCGTATGTTAGTTAACTGTTTCAATGTGATTTCTGAACGTGCATTTATTGTTGAATCATTCTCTTCGTGCGGATACAAAAGGCTTGAGGTGCTACCGCTTTCACTAATGCCGTAAGTAACGCACACTTCATCGCATTCAATGCATTAGTCGTCCATATTGGTTTCTTGAGATTTCTTTTCTTGGACATAGACCGCAATTTGTGTATTTTTTGTTATTTAAATCTATATAGAAATCGTTAGCTCACTCAAGAATGTCAACAGCCTAGGAAATTTTTTCTTCCTTTCGGATATGTGTACCCTTCACAAGCGAATACTTAATGAAATTGAGAATAGAATAATTCACATGCAAGTGTAGTGCATATCTGTTGCTATCCCGACAATGGAAACTTGCAGCCTAATGAACATTTTGATAGGTTAATGTTAACAAGAATTTGGTATAAGGAAAAGATGTAGGAACACTTTGTATTATCGCAAATCACCGGTATCCAAGTATTTATTGCTATTGGTTATTACATGCGTCGATGATTGCAATTAGCTTTGTTTCTTTGCACTAACATCCGAGTGTTCTTGAATTTGCTGCTCATGTAGACAAGCTGTTTCTTTTGTTCTTGTCTTTCTCCTTGGTCGTTGAAGCACTTCATGCATTCATTCAGATGAATCTGAACACAAGTGAGTTAATTTATCTTGACTTGGACATCATTATATTGTTTTTTGTACACTTGATCCTGCGCTTTTTTAAGTAAATAAATTGCATTGATAGATAATCGGTGTTTACATGGAATGTCAGAATTACACTTCTATGGACGTTTAAACTTTCACCGAGGACTTGTGTCAAACAGATGGTAAGCTCATTCCACAGTACTTTACTCGAACATGATTCATTTTTCCTAGATGGCAAAGAATGCCTTGTGGACACTAAATCTTGTATACCTTATGAGTTTTTGTGGATTGCCTTGTAGCCTCTCTGTGGGACCGATCCCATGCTTGTCTTGGAGTTCTCAATGCTTATTCTTGAAAGTCATCCAACACAAGCTATTGAGCTTTTTTATCTGGAAATATTCCTGCAGACTTGGTGAACTCTTATTTGAAGCAACATGCTCCAAACTTGCGGGAAGATATTTAGAATCGATGCTTGCAATGAATGAAAATGGGATCTCTGGGAACCTTCAAAATGAAATGGTAATAATCTTGTAATTAAGACGTGCTCAATAAATCTTTTCATGTTATATTTGTAGAGTATATTGAGCTACTAGCCCATTAAGGTTTCGAAGTTATACTTTTAAATTTATTATGAGTAATCGTATCTAAAACTATGTTGGCGGCGGTACAAATATATCTCTCAAAGTGCTTGATTGGCATTCGAATTGAGTGCTCAATGAAATGGAATGAGAAAACTTTTTCCCAACAAGAAGGAAATTATTTTCGCTTTGGAGACCGTGTCGAGATAGAACCACGAGGCTTTGCTAAAGCGCCTTCCAAGAGAGGCATCAGATCAAGGAGTGCAGATCAACCATTCGCAGAGATCCAAGAGGCCTTAATCGGAGAATAAGGAATTGTATGAATTAGAAACGATAAATTGTATGAATTAGAAACGATAAGAACTTATAATTTTCAAAAGAATACCTACCATGTAATTGTTGTCTTATTATATCTATTGATCCTATGAAACATGCAAAATATGTTTAATGCTTCTAAAAATGTTGATTTTTCATGAATAATTATTAAAATTAATGATATACTAAAAAATTGAAGAATTATTAAATAAATAAAATTCATAAATAATATTGAATAGTTATTAAACGAATAAGATTAAAAATTGTATTTTAAAAATAATTATTAAAATTAAAAATTATTAATATGATTTAAAAAAAATAGAAAATATTACAAATAATAATATAAACGTCGCGGAAGATATTTCGTGACGTTTCTAAAAACGTCGAGGAAGACATTTCGCGACGTTTTCAAAAAAACATCACTAAAAGTTTGAACATTCTGTGACGTTTTAAAAACGTTGTGAAATGTTAGACAATTCGTGACGTTTTATAAAAACGTCGCGGAATGTTCAAACTTTTAGTGACGTTTTTAAAAACGTCGCGGAATGTCAGTATTTTCTATGACGTTTTACATAAAACGTCGCATAAAGCTTTTACCTACACTACATTCCGCGACGTTTTTTGTGACATTTTTTAAAACGTCGCAGAATACATTCTACGACGTTTTTTGGACATTTTGTGACGTTTTAAAAACGTCGCAGAATGTTTGTTTTCTTGCAGTGCCAATTGAATACTCATCCCATTCCACCCTTTAATTTTTTATGAAAGACAAACAATAGGACAATTGAACAACTATATACATGGGATTGAACTTAAAATAAATGGATTTGCGTTTTGACTGGAACAAGATATCGACTTGGACTGATCAGGCATTTTAACTTGGAGACAAAACAAAATTCGCTGATATGTAATGACATAACCTAAAATCCAAGTATGTATAAATTTTTTTGCGACTTGAGGTTATCTAGAACCGAAGAACATGAATGTTCCGAGACCAATCAGGCTTCATAGACTTTTCTGTGTCATCTTCCAACATGGTTATCAAGAACTGTTTTCTACAAGAGTTTGTGTTCTATCATAGAAAACGCATGGAGTTTATCTTTCTCCAGGGTTCACAATAAAATTAAATAATAGAAAAGAGAAGAGTGCATGTTCCTGTTTATCTTAATGTATGATCAGTTGGATATTACAAAAAAAATGAAGTTTAGCGACAGAAATTACCAATGAAATTTGTACACATTCCGTCGGTAAGCTTATTTAGTGACGAAATTTACTGATGGAAAAAAAGAGTCAGAGATACGGTTGTCTATAAATTTACCGACAAAATTACCAACGGTATAAAATTCTGTCAGTAAATTTACCGACGGTATAAAATTCCGTTGGTAAATTTACTGAAAGAGAAGATTTTTCTGTCAGAAAATTACCAACGGACTTGATTATTCCGTTGGTAATTACCAACGGAATTTTTTTCCGTCAGTAAATCCAATATATTTTACTAACGCATTTGGTTATTCTGTCGGTAATTACCTACGGAATTTTTTTTCCGTCGGTAAATTTGTTGAAAACTATTTTTTAAAATTTACCTGTAAAGTTTTTAGTTTCTCTGGAAGCCATTATCGAAACAACTTTGCTAAATCTTTTTGTATCAATCGCAAAACTTATTATATTCTGGTTCTTGTTGAAAGTTAAGAAAATAAAGAAGGATGTGGTTCCACTGCCATCAGGTGATCAGGAATTGTCAATAGTTGGATATCTTTTATTTTTTGGCCAAGACATTAATCGAGATTTCACAGAATTGGCTAGTGTCTATGGACCCATCTACAAGCTTTGCCTCGGTAATAAACTGTGTCTCGTGGTTAGCTCCCCAAACTTGGTCAGAGAAATTATTTGAAACCAAGACAAAATTTTTACGAACCGCAACCCACCTCTCACTGCTCGAATCAACTCTTTGGGTGCAAATGACATAACTAGAAGCCCCTATGGTTCTAAATGGAGAAAGATGCGCAATGTCTTTGTTCGCAAAATTTTAAGTAACAAAAACATTGATGCTTGTTATGGGCTGAGAAAACAAGAGATTAAGAAGACCATAAGGCATATGTATGATAAGATTGGACAACCTACAGATATAGGCCAATTGACTTTTATAACAAACATGAATGCCCTCATGAGCGTTTTGTGGGGACGTACGTTAGAAGGAAAGGAAGATTTTAAAGCTGCAATAGAGTTTAGAAATTTAAGCTTAGAGATGATGGTGGTGATGGGGAAACCAAATATTTCTGACTATATTCCCATGCTTGCAAGGTTAGACTTGCAAGGCTTGGAGAGGAAGGCAAAGAAAATCTATGTTAGAATAGAAGTTTTCCTTAATTCTATAATATGCACGTCTTGTACTTTGCTTTTAACGTTAACCCACTTCTTCTACTCTTGTCCTTCGGCTTTATCTAGCCGAAGGACTTTTCCTTACATAGCTTTGAAACTTTTTGGCCTCATAGTCAAGCTGCTTTTTATCTCTAAGCAGACTTTCATACTAAACCGCCTCTCATAAATAATTATCCATTTTATACTATAATCATATTATAATATAATCTAGGCATATCATATTATACTATAATCTAAGCATAATGCATTACAAAAATATCAATATAAGTTATATCATATTTCAAGTAAAAGAATTGAAATAATGAAATTCATATTAAAAAAGAACTAAAAATAAAGAACTGAAATCATTTAGAACAGACATTTCATCAAACACCTTACATGCATCAGAAATTTATCAAAACATCACAACTATAATCACGTCTTATCCCTTCTATCATTAACATTTATACCTTAAAGTTGTTTTTCAATCACAAAATACACAAATAAACGAAAGTAATCAAATGCCCAAATTAACTTTCATCCAATATATGAAAAAATACATGACAGTAGTTGCAAAAATACCTTCACCACAGGATACGATGACAATAGTTGAAGAAGACAACACTAATGAGCAGAAAAGGAGTCCACAACAGAGAAATTGAAGAGAAAAAAACCGAAGAGGAGACGCAGGAAGAAGGAAGAAGAAGACGCAAGTGGAGGGGGGGGGGAGATGTCAGGTGAGTTTGAAATTTAAAAAAATTTATCGACGAAAATTTTCGTAGGTAAACTCAATTTTTTTTTATTCCGCCAATAATTTATGCCTTTTTACTTACGGATATCTTATACCGTCTTTAAATCCTTTACCGAAGGTAATCTTATTCCATCACTAAAGTCCATCGCAAAATTTGCCGAGATAATTTCGCTCCATATTAGCGACGTATATTAGTACCGCCACTAATTAATAAAAATTTCCATCAATTTTACCGACAGAAATGAATTTTCCATCGGTAATTGACAACGATATATTTTCTATCGGTAATTTTCCATCGCTAATTTATGCTTCCCTACATATTTAGTGACGGTTATTTGTAACATCTCGTACTCATATTAAGGGTTAGGACTCGAAATTTCAGTACATGTGAGCTCAAAGAGAGATTAAGGAAATGCATTTTTCTTGCTCATGCGTAATGTTAGCATATATTCACATAAATATTGAATCTTTGCACATAAAAAAGTGGTACATGCATTCATTGACAACTTTCGGGTATAATTGATGTTATATGTGATTTTTATTAAAAATGAGAAGTAGAGGGAGTAGAAAGAGTGATCTAAGTATGAGTTGTGATAAGGAAAGAGTTGGAAACAAAATTGGTAGTGATCTGGAAAATGTTCATTGAGTGTGCTTCAGTCTTTTATCCATAACTTTTTCTCTAGTTATCCAAATGAGACGATTATTTGTTTGGATTAAACTAGAAACATATGGATACATTTCTTATGGAGATGTCAAATTTCAATTCTGTCTCTAAGAGTCTCAAATTTTTTCATGAAATGAGAACTGAGTGTCGTACTTTAGTGGATGAATGTAAAATTCATTTTCAGACTTTAAGGAAAATTTGGGATTGATCTATATAGATTTTGGCAAAGTTGCCTTCTTGAGAGTTGTAGATATTTCTGTTAGCTTTCCAACGGCATATAGTATGAGAATTTTGGACGTTGGAGTCGAATGTTATGGCTAAAGTTTCTTCTATGTTACTGTTTATAAACTTCTTTTAGGTTACTGTTCACCTTACATTTCTATTCCATTTTTTATCCTTCAAAAGATGGAATTTTTCTTTGAGGTCTTCACCAAAGTTATAGCTCTTGAAATCCTATTTCAAAAAATCTAAAGAAAACATAAATCATATATCTTTAGAGGAAGTTATGATAATTGCAAACTTCTTCTATGTTACTGTTCATAAACTTCTTCTAGGTTACTGTTCATGTTACATATTCTGTTCCATTTTTTATCCTTCAAAAGATGGAATTTGTTTTTTAGATCTTCTTAAAAGTTGTATTTATTGAAGTCCTATTTTTAACCATCTAAAGAACACCTAAATCTGATATCTGTAGAGGAAGTTATGACAATTGCAAACTTCTTTTATGTTATTGTTCATAAACTTCTTCTGGGTTACTGCTCATCTTACATCTTCTGTTTCATTTTTGGTCCTTTATAAGATGGAATTTGTCTTTTAAGTCTTCATGAAAGTTGTATCTCTTGAAGTCCTATTTCAATCCATATAAAGAAAACATAAATTTGATGTCTCTAGAGAAAGTTATACTAATTGTCCCACGATAGGTTCAATTTGATTGAGGATAAAACTAGATTGGATGCTTTTGGCCATAACATCTTCTCTGGATACCAAAATGACTTGATTCTTGAACCATTGGACTTGTAAGACATTTCTCTACATCTCCAAAAAAATTGTAGTCATATAAATTGAGGTGAGAGAGATTGAGTGAAAAACGTGGGAATGGTAAAATGTGTGTGTTTTTAAATACTATGAACTGGTGTTATTCTACTGAACATACTTCAGTATTTTGATGATTTCTGTACCAGTAGAGCTCCAAATGAGATGATTCCTGATTTGTGGTGAACTAGAGACATGGAAATACAAATGTTATGAAGAAATTAGAATCTAACCCAGTTTCTAAGATGTTTAAATTTCAGATAGAACTTGTGCATAGTATACTGATTTAGACAAGAGTAGTCCAAAAATGTTTGAAATATATCTTTCAAATCACTGAAACGAATTGAATGATTTTGGTGTCATTAGAAACTTAAGACAATGGGGGACATCTTCTTGAAGAAAGTGTTATGTTAGAGTGTTGGAACCCCTCCCCGATGAGTCGCGTGCCCGACGTTCTACGTGACATCTGGACGCGCATCTCACGAGGGAGGGATTTCTCACCACGAAAAAACCTCAAATCGAACTTAATTTAACGTCATCCGAATAACTTGATAAATTCACCCTAATTATCCCCCAATAAAATTAATCTGCTTAGGGCCCATAACTAAATCGAAATCCTAAGCTAAAATGAAATTCCATATCTCTAGGTCAATTAGAATCAGAAATCGCCTCAATCGGATCTCTATAGCTCACAAAATCGCCCGAAAACGGAATTACATTCAAAACCGTCACGTAATTGATTCTCTTTAATACCATCCGTAAAGTTCGACCAAAACCCGACACTCTCGTTTGACTAAAAAGGGGTATAATTTTTTTTAGAAACCCAATGTTTCGAAAATCGTGAAAATCGGAGGTCAAACGGAGGAAAGACAAAAAAAATAAGAAAAAGGGTTTTATTTATCATTTTTGAAAAAAATCAGAAATTAATATAAAAAAAATCTGAAATAACCTTCTAACTTTGAATAGGTATAACTTTTCACTCCGAAATCGAAATTTTGTAAATTTAGTGTCAATGAAAAGATAAAAGGAAGCTCTACAACTTCCTAGAAGGATTCAAAAACTAATTTAGCCATTAAGAGGGTCATAATTTGCTTCAAAGTTTCAGCCCAAAACTCAATTTTCCTACACAATGCCAAGAATTTGAAAATTCATATCTTTTAGCATACAAGTCTAAAAATGACACATTTTACCTCATTGGAAAGATAATAAGATTATCTACAAGTTTCATGAAGGGTGTAAAAATCAATTCAATCATTAAAGAGGGTAAAAACACACTCAAAGTTTCAGCCTATAAAAAGATCAATGAAACAGTGAATTTACCTAAATGAACAGTAACTGTCAACATTCTCAACCTCATATCTTTTTATTCCTAACTCCAATAATTGCAAATTATACCTCATTTTAAAGCTAGAACGACAATCTACATTTTCTATGAAGAAAGCAAAACTTGAAACTGTCTCTAAGAGGGTGAAAATCCCATTCAAAGGGACTGCAAAATTTTTACTTTTATCAACAGCAGCTGAAACCTTTCACCTCTCATAACTCTTTCATTTTAAGTCCGATTGTGACAAACTTTATGTCATTGGAAAGATCTAAACATGTTCTACATTCTTCAAGAAGACCACCCAAACTAGTTCAATCTCTAAAGTAGTCCAAAACCTAAGTGAAGTTGCTGCCCAATTTTAGGAAAAATTGGACAGCACCTCCCCTATTAAGTCACTAACCAAACTCTTCAATTCAATTCATCCCGACTCAAGTACCTGCATGAAAACTCAATATCCAATGGCAGCAACACACTCCTAAGCTTCTAAATATTTCTCAACCTTAAGGCAATCTCACTCCTAAGCATCTACTCATTTCCAATCCATAAAGTCATATGATTTCATTCTTTCCTTTTTGGTTATTCTCAACCATACAACAATACATTCTTAAAAACCATACATAAAAATACATTTAAACTTCAAAACTCTTACATTTACATGGAAATAAGTAAATACAAAGCCTTAGAGGGAATTTTAGCCCAGATACATCAACATCTCAAGAACAAAATACAAAATACATCATGAGTTCCAAAATGCTATCTAAAGCCTTGTTTTCTAACATATGATTTCAAAAACAAAAATGCATCGGAGTATGCCTCAATCCCGATGCAGTGACTCGGTTTCTCGTTCGACACCTGTGGAGGGGAAAAGGGGATGAGCTCGACAGCTCCGTGGGTAATAACTTAATAATCAAGGAATAAGCAAAACATTATACATTCATTTTCTTTCAAAATCAATGTCACATAGATCAAACATGTTCAATTTCTCAATCTCTTCACCCAATTCATCATATCAAACAAGTTACAAATCACATATCACGAAAACACATCAAAAGTGGTTCGGGTGGATCCGAAACAGAACGTATTACACAATCCCGCGAAGCGGTCATGTGTAGCCGTGACTTATAGGAATCCCTAAGAGGAACTCCAATGCCTCTAGCGGGCAGACGGGAGAAGCCTATGGGTAGACAGGTGCACCTGACTCTTATGGGACCACCACAAACCCAAATAAAACATGCATTCCACATCATTTATAAGCATTAGCCACAATGGCCCTTACAAAATGTCACTTTCACACAATTTGCACATAATCGTCAAGTTCACATATCCGAACCTTTTTCACTTAACAAATCATTTAATAAGCACTTCCAACATAAACTTACATACAAAAGGCACTTTATACAAATTATAATTAACACAAAGAGTAATTTATTTAAAATTATTAAGTCATTGGAAAGCATAATTAGCCTTTAGTATAAAAACGTTAAATAGCCTATTAACTCAATTATTAAGAAAATCACCCACCTTAATTCCTTTAGCTTTAGGATTGATCAAATGGCCTTGCTTCTTCCTCCACTAGCCTCACTTCACCTTCATTAAACATGATTATCCCATAAGCATAAAAGATAGCAAAATTTAACTTTCTAAGGAATGGGAAAATATGAATTAACACCTACCTAACTTAACCCATACCTAAACTAAGCTATTTAAACCAAAACCTACCTAAAATACCCAAGAAATTCGAAATTCTCTTACCTTAGAAGATGACCCACGAAATTTTTTTTTGCTCCTAAGAAAAGCTTAAACTCTTCCCTTCCACTTTCTTCTTGAATAAAACTCTTAAACCCTCCTTTTTCAAGCATAAAAGCCTAAGCTCTTACTTCTCTTCTTCTTCTTCTTCTTCTTCAACCGAAAACTCCTTCTCTTTTTCTCCTTTCTCTTGTAAGTTTCGTGTGTTTCTATTATAACCTAAGATAACTTTGCTACTTACACTTTAAAAAAACCTAAGCTCCCATCCAAAAACTACGTAGTTTCATTTGGTTCTTCCTTTCCTTGCCATTTTCGTTTCCTTCTTCATGTTTTAAGACTACATCATCAAACATTTCCTTCTTTTCTCCTTTAATTTCACTTATATGGACCCTAGCCCAAATGTTTCCTTTCTTCTTCATTTAAATGATATTTAAAAGGGCTAAAAGCCCACTTTATTAACCTTAAGTCTTAAACACATATATGATCTTCCTATCATGCCCTTATTCCATCTTAATCTTTTTAATTTCTAAAAACTTATCAAACTCCAATTTTAACTAAATACCTCCAATTAATTTCTATTAACTAAGTACTAAAAATCCCAAATTAATCTAATTAAAAGGAATTTATCAATCTAAACCTTAATTTCTATGAATGAAGTTTCCCTACTGGAGCCTGGTGCCCAACCTTAACCTGCTAGCACGTCATACACCTGGATACATACTCCGCTACTTTCTTTTTCATGCCAAGCCACCAAAAATGTTGCTTGAGAGTGTTATACATCTTGGTAGTACCAGGATGCATAGCATAGGCGGCCATATAAACCTCCTCCAATATCTCTCACCTCAAATCATCTACATCCGGTACACACAGCCTCTGTCTCAACCATAAAGTCTTATCTCGAAACTCAAACTCCGAATCCGGATTGACCTTCACTTTCTCAATCAGCTTTACCAAAGCAGGATCCTTGTCCTGAACTCTCCTGATCCTGTCTAGTAGCATCGGTCTAAGCTTCAAGGTGGCCAATAAAGCTCCATCTTGCTCCAAATTCAACTGCACATTCAAGGCTCTTAACTGAATCAAATTCGATAACCTCATTGCCTGAATCTGAGCTGTACTGATGTGAGACTTCCTGCTCAATGCATTTGCCACCACATTGGCCTTCCCGGGATGGTACTCAATAGTACAGTCATAATCCTTGAGTAGCTCTATCCACCTCCTCTGTCTCAAATTCAACTCTCTCTGACTTAACAAATAACTCAAAATTTTATGATCCGTAAAAATCTGGAATGTCTCACCATATAAATAATGTCTCCAAATTTTCAAAGCGAAAACAACTGCAGCTAACTCCAAATCATGCACTGGATAATTTATCTCATGCGACCTCAACTGTCTCAAGGCGTATGCAATCACTCTACCATGCTGCATCAGAACACATCCCAATCTCTGATGCGATGCATCACTGAACACCTCAAATCCTCCAGTCCCTGATGGAATAGCTAACATCGGTGCAGTAGTCAACCGATGTTTCAGCTCATCAAAGCTCTTCTGGCACTCTTCAGTCCATCTAAATGGTACATTTTTCCTCAGAAGCTTTGTCAGAGGGGCTGAGATCAGTGAAAACCCCTCGATAAACTTCCGGTAATAACCAGCTAATCCGAGGAAACTCCGAATCTCTGCCACATTCCATGGAGCTTCCCACTTCAACACGACCTCAATCTTACTCGGATCCACCTGAATACCCTCTCCAGTCACTATATGCCCCAAGAATATCACCTGATCCAGCAAAAATTCACACTTACTAAATTTGGCATACAGTTGTCTCTCCCTCATAGTCTGTAAAACAATCCTCAAGTGTTCACTATGCTCCTGTCTGTTCCTCGAATACACCAAAATGTCATCAATAAAGACAATTACGAACTGATCCAGGTAGGGTTGAAAGACCTTATTCATCATGTAACATCCCGTTACCGATGTGAGAGCATATCGGTAATTTGGATGAAGTGAGCAGTGAGTGCATTCATGATTGAATTGCACATATAGTGACCTTGCTTGCATCGATGATGAGTGTGTAGATTGCACATGCATATCTGATGGCATGCATTCATGATTGTTCCAAATTTAATTGTGTTTATGAGTAATTGTGAAATTTGAGATTAAGTGTGAAATATGATTTTAGAGTTTGGAAAATTAGAGCTGAGTGAAATTGATTTATTGAGGATCGAGAAATAAATTGAATTGAGTGGTTGAATTAGTTGAACTGTGATTGGATTGAGAATTTAAAGAGTATTGAGTCGTATAGTTGATTTAGAGTGAGAATCGAATTTGTGGAATTGGAAATTGAGATTTGAGTACAGAATCTAGTGTTTTATATTTTTGAGGAATTTTGAGAATTTTTTGAAATTTTTAGAGATATGAGTTCGGACCGAAAAATTAATCTAGAGACTGATAATTGTGAATTCGGTTCCGAAAGTGAGTGATAAATGGTTTGAAAAATTTGATTTGTGAGTTTGAGAATTTTTGTGATGAGTCAATGAAATTAGAGATTGAAATTAAGTGATTTGAGGACTGATAGATTTTGAATCTCAGTTGAAATCAACCCTGAGTGTGTATATATGAGATTTGGGAGTTAGGGCTTAGACATTTTTCACCGTCTTTCTCTCTTCTCTTCTGCGATGTCTTCGTTTTCTTCCCTTGGTAAGGATCTTTCAATCTTTTCTCATGGATTTCTTTCCATTATGCTTAGCTAATTGATCTATTATGATTGATGAAGGATTGAGAGATTAGAGAGTGTGAATCGTGGGTTGCAGAGGATTTTAGGGTTTTGGTAAAATCGGTGAAAAAATCGTCGATTGGTAAGTGTTAATGTGTTTAATGATGTGTTTATGGTAATTAATGGTTATGTATGGCGTTTATGTGTTGATATGGTAGTTGAGAGAGTTAATGTTGAGATTTAAGAGTATTAATGGCGGAAAATGAGAATCGGAGAAGACGATCCAGTCGCACGTCGCGACGTAGGAATTAAATATTTAATAATGCGTCGCGACGAGCGTGAAAACTGGTACTTCGCGACGAACTTCATGAGGCGTCGCGACGAGCGGAAGGCTTTATTCGCCGCGACGTATGGTTGTAGGCGTTGCGACGAGGCGCGGAGAAAATGACACATGCGTCATGACGAAGAGACATGCGTCATGACGAGGAGTGAAATGTTGAAGTGGATTAGTTGAGTCTTTTGAGCATAACTTTTAGTGTAGACCTCCAATTGAGATGAACTTTGATTCGTTGTGAACTAGAGAGAGAGGTCTACAAGTGTGGTATAATTTGAGAGTTGAATTATATCTAGAGGGATCGTGAATTATCGAAGTGTGAATCAATTCTAGTATCAAATGTGACCTAAGTGTTATAATGTGACAATTAGAGTTTAATTGAGAGATTTGTGAAAACGATAGATGCAATGGACCTAGTGAATAGTGAATTGTGGCTTTAGGGAGTGATTTAGCGAAAGTGAAATTAGAGAGCTAGAAATCATGAACATGCATCATATCATTTCGAATTAAGACATGTGCATCAGTGATTTTGATTTATTGGGCACCTAGTGATGAGAATTCCTTTGAATTGTTATAGAGGTGCCGTTGGATCGACAGACCACGGACATTGCTGGGACTTCCAGGCAGTAACTCGAAAGTTACAGGTGAGTAACCTAGTTGGTTCCTCAACTTTTATGTGATTAAATGTCTTTGTGAATGTGTGAATTAAGTGTCAAAGTGAATGAGCTATATGAGATACATGTGATTAATCGAGTATATGTGAATCATTGTGATAAGTGAATAGAGTGATATATATATAAGCGAAGTGTGAGCGTTAGTGAATGTGAATCAATGTAAAGAGTTATGACTGAGTATTCTTTGAGGTAGCGAATAAAGTGATATACATGTGTTAGTGGCTATGTTAGTGCAAGTGCATGTTTAGTGTAAATGTGAATTAGAGTAGTGCTTTGAGATTCGATAAAGTGAGTGATGCGAATGTGAAATGAGTGAACTAAATGAGATAAATATGTGATAGTGATTGTGCAAATGTGAATACTTGTGATAAGCGAGTGGAGTGATACACATATATATATAAGTGCTAGTGACTGTGCAAGTGTTAGTGCATGCTTAGCATGATTATAAGCGGTAATCTAAACAGTTGTGACTGGAGCAATTAGTGATCAGAGCTATAAGCTCGATATCAGTGAATGGGCCTAAGGCCAATGAAAAAGGAAATAGTGCATACCCAGAGGGCTCTCCTATTCCTAAAGTGAGTGGGCAGTAGTGTATACCCAGAGGGCTCTCCTACTTGCCGAAAAATGTGATCAACGTGATAAGTGCCCGTATCGGGACAGTGTTAACGCTCAGTCACAATAGTGCCATAAAAAGAGAAATTGCATTCATATGCATCTGAGTGTGCAGTGAAGTTGAGAGTGTGTTATATGTGACAAATATGAAGCGATATGTTTGATTATGCGATAGTGTAAATTGTGAAGCGATATGTGTGAACTGTGATGTAGTATACATGTGTAAAGTGTTTACAGTGTTTTTAATTGAATAAATTGTGTATAGTGTTATAAATTGTGCTAAAATATATTTATGAGATATATTGTGTATATGCATGAGTTGGGTGAACCATCGATGATGGTTTCTCATTGAGTTCGCAAACTCACCCAACATTGCAATATATTTTTCAGACTGACGTCGATGGGACCTTAGCTCGAGATAGTTCTTCTTCTTTGCGAGTTCGTGATCAAGTGCAGCGATGGATCATAGGTCGGTCAGCTGGGGTGACTTTTGAGTTGATTTTTTTTGGGATGACCTAGTATAGACGTTTGTATCAGTTTCCCTTTTTGGACGGTTGTATTTAGCTTGTAGGGGACTGATAGACTGGTCTATATTCTGGACTAATTTTAGGCAATGAAAGATTATGATTGTGGTTTTAATTTTCAATGAATTTCATTATGCAGTTTATTTATATTGATGCCATGCGAGTGTTTAGTGATCGTTTGTGATCGTAGCACTTCCTTGCTGTGGGATATGCGTCGGACGACCCACGGGCATCCCGGTGTGTACCCTACGGTGAGGGGGCGCTACAATAGGTGGTATCAGAGCATGGTTTGGCATCTTTTGGGCATAGTGTATTTTAGGCCTGAATTTCAGTGCGAAAAGCGGTAATTGATCAGAATTGTGACTTTATTGTAGGTCATCCGTGTTTGGGGATCAAGTGGAGCAACCAGCTGACCTTAGATCCGTGGGAGCTAGTAGAGAGTCCCCTATGCCTCATCCTGATGAGTTGCCTCCCAGAGTTCCTGAGAGACGGGAAAGGAGGTTTGATAGCTTGCGTAGGCAGGGAGCGGTCGATTTCTATGGCAGTACCGACCCTGCTGAGGCTGAGGGATGGTTGGAGAGGACAGAGAGAGTCCTCGATGTAAGTGTAAGTCGACTTGTACCATGTGTAAGGCGACTTGTGCTTGCTCGGTACTGATAAGTTGACTTGTCCACTCGTGTAAGTCGACTTATATGTGTACAGTACCATAAGATTGTTAGAGTAGTGCCCTAAAGGCAATCCCCTTTAGCGCTTTTGTTCATAGTCATGCATGGACTTTATGAATAAATAAAGCAAGGCATATTTCATTTATTTGATGTTCATTTTATTATGAATTGATTGTGATCTTTAATCAAATTTATGAAGTCCATGATATATGACATAGCATGAAGGAAATTATGATGCGATCATACTCTGAGATTCCTATCATGTGCAATTATGTCAAGATATCTAAATTATCCCTAGTCATAGGATTAATGAGACTGGACATCGTTAATCCGGATAGACTAGCACATGTCAAACTCCTTGATTGGATCAAGCAGTGGATCTCAGAAAACTGTAAATATTGAGATATTTAGATTTGACATGTGGATGCTTACTAGTGGTAGTAAGTACATTGGATGACCTGCCATGAGATCATCACATGGATGTCCTATACAAATGTCAGTGATAATCTCATCATAGCAATGGTGCAGTATCCTTAGACTTGAGGTACTCGAGGATATCTTGGTAGTCTTGATTACGTGCTTTGACTCCATTCCTTGTTGCCTTTGGAGAGGTCGCTCATAGGGTGGTGATTGGAGTACAGTTTGAGGTATTGAAGGTAATTGAGTAGCCAATAGAGGATTCACCACTTCTGTGATAGCAGAAGAGATACCCATGGCCTCTTATCAGGATCATTACTTGGAAGTCTCTGGCGCCGGAGCACTCATGACTTGCTCAGATTAAGTGTTAATCTAAGTGGCCAACATAACCGGGAACCTAATGGGTCACACGCATAAGAGTGACTCGGAGAATCTGTAAAATAGTTTCGGACAGAGATCCAATATCTGGAGAGCAATAGGATTAAATGGATCCCGATGAGATTGGGATATGTCCCGATGAGATCGCGACATCGACATTGCTGAAAACCGTCTCCGGCGATTTTTTGCCGGAGGGGCCCAGTAGGCCGGTAGGACCGACCCCAGTTTGACCGGACCTCTTCAGCAAATATATATATTAATAAATTAATTGAGAATTAATTAATTATATATATATATGTGAGTGTTCGGTGGAGTAAAGCAAATGGAGAAGAAAATGAGTTTGAAAAGTCAAACTTAATGATTAAGTTAATTTTTCAATGCTTTTTAAGCCACCAACGTGGCTAGTCTCCTAACCATGCCTTCATATGTTTTAATTAGTTAAATATACATATAAGAAGGTTAGAGAAGCAAGCTTATTCGGTGGTTTTTGGAGGAGAGGGCCGAATGCTTAATAGTTAAGCTTTGAAATGTGATTTTCATCTTCTTCCTCTCTTACTCTCACGATAGCTTCTACTCTCCAAGGCTCCACCTAGGTTCAATCTCTTGCTCTCCAAGATCAAGGTTAGTGCTAGCACACTCTTTACCTTGTTCTAGCTATTCCCGGGTCAAGGGGTTTGCCCCGGTTAGGTTTTCCGACCTCTGCGTGAATACCGTTAGAGACGGTCTCCTTTGGTCGTTATAGTTTGACTAGTTATACATACACTTGAATCCTGGCTTTCGGGAATGTCCCGGGACTCAAAATTTTAAATTCCGTACTGTGTTCATGTGATGAACACCCCGGGATTTTCCTACAGTGGTATCAGAGCCGCTTGTGTTGTATAAGCAAATAAATGATAACTAGGTCGGAGTTCCTTTGTGAATTGAGCTGTGTAGCATGCTGACTGTGTGCAATTTCGAACCAGTGTAGAATTAGGGTTTTCAAAATTTTCTTGCATAGACCTGCTCATAAGATGTTTCTGAATGTGTCTATAAAAGGAAAAAATTTATCGATGTCGTTTGATATGTTTTTTCTATTTAATTCCCTCAAGTTTCGGATGCTGTCTTGTTGAACGTTTCTGAAACAGGTATGCTTGTAAATTCGAGAATAAATTCTAGAAAATTTGGATTGGTTTTCACGACATGTCCCTAAGATGTTTGTGAATGTCTCTGTGGATGGAAAAATGTTTTCAAGGTGATTTACTATTTATTTCCGAATTTCTTGTATGCTGATGGGAATGTCTGTGTTGAAAAATACAGATTCTGGTTCAGCTAGATTGCTGAGGTTCAATGAGTTTTTGTGGGAAATAAATCCTGGAAAAATTCATGGAGCATGTTAGGAACATGTTTTAACCTCTGTAATTTTCTCAGCATTTATTGAAATTGTTTCAATGATCATTTTGAGCAAAAGGCAGAGCTTGGTAGTTTTGAGAAACATGCTGGGGCTGTTTTGTTTGAAATGATTCCTTGTGTTATTTTCGGTTCCAATGCCTTGAATCATTTTTATAGTGATTAAAAATGTTTTATATTGATGTGGCATGCATCCCAAAATGAGATTCTTGAAATTGGGTTTCCAATAATTTTCGGATGGTGAATAGGTTACTTTAGCGTCTTATTAGCTTATTCCATTATCTTGCTTATTTTGGCCGTCGCAATTTTTGTGACTAGTGCCGGAGTAATCTTGATAATGTGTAGACTATCTAGAGCTATTTAGTATGATTATTTGGTGTCCTTGAATTATGTGGAAATCTAGTGATTAATGGTGGATTAATCGGTTTCAAGGTTTTCATATATAGTTTGACTATATGGCATGCATGTTTCAATGAAAATGTTTCATTAGCACATTAATATAAAGGATAATATACTTGGAATATGGTATTGTGAATTGGAAATGCTGGATTGAGAATTAGCCGACTAGATAGCAAATTTCCTTGTGTAAGGCGACTTATGCGAGTTGATAAGTCGACTTACATGTGCAAAAGTCGTATAAATCGACTTGTACCTTTGGTATAAAGGCGACTTGTACATACCTAAACATAAGTCGACTTGTATCGTAATAAGTCGACTTGTATCGAACTTAGGTGGGATGATGGATGATTTTCGGTATGAATTCAATATGATTGATATAATGCCCTAAATCAGTCCATATAGTCAAGGTGACTATGATCCTATAGCTTGGATGAGATCAGAAAGATGAGACCTAAAATCCCTCACTTAAAATATGAAAACTAACGCCTTCCATTAATATGGTAAGAACCAGAGTTCTTATAGGGTTGGGTTGTTGAGCTAACCTCAAGCTCACTCTATACGAATATGTTCAAACCATGAAAATGTGATTTTCGGATTAATGGGTCGGTTTTCCTAGAAGCTTTGATTTGTTGAGCTAACCTCGAGGTCAACGTGACGAGGCGACATTGGGTAGTGTATATCGGATGTACACGCATCAAGTGTTGATAACCCAATGTATGTGCATACATCAACCGTTGATAGCATCGAGCGATAGTTGCATTCGTGATGCAATTGGTATGAACGATACCTACCGATTGACTAAGGTGGCTTGTTGGGCTAACCCCAGGTCATTCTTAGCAATGTGGGATATCGACCCACTAGGTCATTGTGCCATTTTGTTTCTTGGATTCATGATGAGGGTTATGGATTCTATTGAAACTAGTGGGAGCCATATGTATGTCATTTAAGTCCTTATGATCATACATTTAATTCTATTCTAACTTTCTTTCTCTCTATGTTTAGGTTGGTTGAAGATGTCGACCGTGTGAATCTTCGCGCTACTAATGGGCTCAAACAAATTAATCGACCAAATTTTCTTGATTGGCTGCGAAATCGAGAATTGTTCTCGATATGAGGATCTAGGATATATCCTTGATTTTTAACTTCGGATCCACTTCTTGAAGGAGCTTCGATGATGATCGGAAGGCATATCGTAAGCATCTAAAAGACGATGACATAACCACCGCATTATGCTTGCATCGATGTCACCGAGTGCGAAGCGACGAGTCTATGGATGCTCACACGATAGTGTTTCATCTACGAGTTGTTTGATGAGCAAGCTCGGTCCGAGCGATTCGAGACCTCAAGGTTGCTCTTTACAACGAAAATGACTCTGGTTCATCTGCGATGAAATATGCATTGAAGATGAATGGCTATATTGAGAGGTTGGTGTCTTAGGTTTTGTGATGGATTGTGAGTTAAGTATAGACTTGATTCTTGTTGGCTTGTCGGATAGTTATTCACGGTTTGTGTTGAACTATCGGATGAACCAAATATCCACCATAATTCCGGTGATCAATCTGCTTAAGGCAATGAACAAATTGTCAAGCAAGATAGCAAGGCGTTGTTATTGGTGGATTCTTCTTCTTCCGGTTCCAAGAAAAGAAAAGAAGAAGAAGAAGGGTAAAAACCCAAGGAAAATCAAAAGGAAGCACAACCAAAGGCAAGAAGAAGACCAAAGAGATCGCACCAAAAGGTACTGCTTCCATTGCGGTAAGACCGGTCATTAGAGGCGTATCGCAAAGTCTATCTGGAAGAATGAAGCGAAGAAGGCATCGGATGCCTCGACTTCTTCAGTATGTTTGTCATTGAGGTTAATCTTGTTTCGATCATAACATATGGGTATTAGATACGGTTGTGGATCACACATATGCAATGATATCGAGGCCTCGAGGACGATGGCGACTCATAAAGGGAGAAATGGACTGCGTGTTGGTAATGGAGCAAGAGTTCTTTGCATTAGCCGTAGGGACTTATGTTTTGACACTCCCAGTGGGCTTGTACTTAACTTGGATGATTGTTATTTTGTACCGTGTTAACAAAGAACATATTATACATTTCTTGTTTAAATAAATTTGGTTTCCATTTGTCTTTTGGTAACAATGGTTGTTCTATTAGCTCAAATGGAATGCTTTATGGTACTGGTACATTATGCAATGGTATTTACATATTAGATATGTCACATCCGGTTATGAATGTCAATGACGCAAAAAGACATAAAAGAGATAATTTAAAATCAACTTACTTATGGCATTGTCGCCTTGGCCATATAAATGAGAGACGCATTGCTATGCTCTATAAGAATGAAAGTTTAGGGTCATTCGATTATGAATCTTATGACACATATGAATCTTGTTTATTAGGCAAGATGACTAAGTTACCTTTTAAGGGAAAGGGTGAACGAGCGACTGGATTATTAGATCTAATACATTCAGATGTATGTGGTCCGATGTCCATCCATGCCAGAAATGGTTGTTGTTACTTCATTACCTTTATCGATGATTATTCTCGATATGGGTATCTGTATCTAATGAGATACAAATCTGAAGCGTTTGAAAAGTTCAAACAATTCAGAAATGAAGTAGAAAAATAACTTGGTAAAAGTATCAAAACATTACAATCCGATCGTGGTGGTGAATACTTAGACCAAGAGTTTTTGGATTATCTCAGAGATAATGGGATTTTATCTCAGTGGACTCCTCCTTACACACCACAACATAATGGTGTGGCCAGAAAGGAGAAATCGAACCTTGTTGGACATGGTACGATCTATGATGGGCTTTACGATTACCAAAATCCTTTTGGGGTATGCACTTGAGACAACTGCTTACTTGTTAAGCGAGTTCCATCAAAGCAGCTTGATGTTACTCCATATGAGATGTGGACTAACAAGAAACCTTATCTTTCTTATTTGAAAGTATGGGGTTGTCTGCTTAAGTGAAGCGGACAAAGTCGAGATAAGCTTGAAGCAAAATCGACAAGTGTTTGTTCGTAGGATATCCTAAAAGAAACAAGAGGATATCAATTCTACCTTCTTGAGGAACAAAAGGTGTTTGTTTCAACGCATGCTGTCTTTTAGAGAAAGAGTATCTTTTAAAGAGGACGGTGAGAGCAAAGTTGAACTTGAAGAAGTTCAAGATGCTCGGACGAGACGCAATCAATGCTGAACTCAAATCAGTAACTCATACGGATGAGGTAACATTCAACCTTCTACTTCACACAAAATTCGTGGGTCAAGTAGGACACGCTCTGTTCCCGAGATATGGATTTCTCGTAAGTGAATGTAATGACGTATTGCTCATAGAGGATGATGAGCCTCGACCTATGAAGAGGTTACGAAGAGTTGAGTCGAAAAATGACTTCGTGTCATGAAATCTGAAATGGATTCCATGTATGAAAACCAGGTATGGACTTTGGTTGATGCACCTGAAGGATAAAATCTATAGGGTGCAAATGGGTTTTCAAGAAGAAAACCGACATGGATGGTAATGTGATTACCTATAAGCGAGGTTTGTGGCTAAAGGCTTTAAATCAAAGACAAGGAGTTGACTATGGCGAGACCTTGATCGATAGCAATGCTTAAATCCATTAGGATACTCCTAGCCATTATCGCTCATTATGATTATGAGATATGACAAATGGATGTGAAGACGACTTTCTGAATGGAAATCAAGGTGAGGATGTGTACATGACACAACACGAGGGCTTCATTTCGGCGATGGCGAAAAGGTATGCAAGCTTCGAAATCCATTTATGGATTGAAGCAAGCATCCAGAATTGGAATATCCGTTTTGATGAGACAATCAAAGAGTTTGGTTTCTCACAAAATCCGGATGAACACTGTGTGTAGAAGAAGGTTAATGGAACTGCAATCGTATTCCTTGTGTTATATGTAGATGACATATTGTTACTAGGAAGCGATGTCTCTATCTTCTTGATCTGTAAAAATTTGGTTGTCGAACAATTTGCATGAAAGACCTTGGAGAAGCAACTTATATCCTTGGGATAAAGATTTATAGAGATAGATCGTAGAGGTTGCTTGGTCTTTCACGGTCAGCGATACATAGACAAGGTGCTAAAGAGGTTTAGCATGGAGCAATCCAAGAGAGGTTTCTTCCCATTGCTCATGGGATAACACTCTCGAAGTCTATGTGTCCTCGGACACGGGGCGAGAGGATGCGTATGAATATGATCCCGTATGTGTCAAGTAGGATCTATTATGCACGCAATGTTATGTACGAGACCCGATGTATCATATGCTCTAAGTGTTCTGACGGATACCAATCGGATCTGGTGAAGGTCATCAAGTGGTATCAAGAATATCCTAAAGTACTTGCGAAGAACTAAGGATGTTTTCTTGATATATGGAGATGGAAATTTCAAGTGGCGGGCATACGGATGCAGGTTTTCAATCGATAAGGGCGATTCCAAGTCCCAATCAAAGTTATATTTTCACACTGAGCGGAGGAGCGATCGGTTGGAAGAGTTCCAAACAGAGGCGGCTGGCGATTCAACGATCGAGGCGAGTACATTGCGCATCGACGCAGCAAAAAAAGCCGTTTGGATCGAAGTTCATTCTTGAACTTGGTGTGGTTCCTAATGTGATGGACCCATCTGCTTGTATTGTGACAACAATGGAGCTATTCTTGCAGCAAAGGAACCAAGGTCTCATCGTGATCCAAACATGTACTCCGTCGATACCATTTGATTCGGGAGATCATTGCTCGAGGTGATGTCACGATAGAGAGAATTCCCGAGTAATGAATATTCTTGATCCGTTGACAAAGCCATTGTCACGAAGAATTTTGATTCTCATGTACTACGCTTATGGTATTAGATACCAAGGCGATTGGCTTTAGGTCAAGTGGGAGATTTGTAAGTGTAAGTCGACTTGTACCATGTGTAAAGGCGACTTGTGCTTTTTCAGATCTTGATAAGTCGACTTGTCCACTCGTGTAAGTCGACTTATGTGTGTCTGATACCATAAGATTGTTAGAGTAGTGCCTAAAGGCAATCCCTTTAGCTGCGTTTGTTCATAGTCATGTACAGACTTTATGAATAAATAAAGCAAGGCATATTTCATTTATTTGATGTTCATTTTATTATGAATTGATTGTGATCTTTAATCAAATTTATGAAGTCCATGATATATGACATAGCATGAAGGAAATTATGATGCGATCATACTACTGAGATTCCTATCATGTGCAATTATGTCAGTATCTAAATTATCCCTAGTCATAGGATTAATGAGACTGGACATCGTTAATCCGGATAGACTAGCACATGTCAAACTCCTTGATTGGATCAAGCAGTGGATCTCAGAAAACTGTAAATATTGAGATATTTAGATTTGACATGTGGATGCTTACTAGTGGTAGTAAGTACATTGGATGACTGCCATGAGATCATCACATGGATGTCTATATAAATGTCGTTGATAATCTCATCATAGCAATGGTGCAAGTATCCTTAGACTTGAGGTACTCGAGGATATCTTGCAGTCTTGATTACGTGCTTTGACTCCATTCCTTGTTGCCTTTCGAGGTCGCTCATAGGGTGGTGATTGGAGTGCAGTTTGAGGTATTCAAGGTAATTGAGTAGCCAATAGAGGATTCACCACTTACGTGATAGCGAAGAGATACCCATAGCCTCTTATCGGGATCATTACTTGGAAGTCTCTGGCGCCGAGCGGACATGTGTGATGAAGAAGGTCTTCATGGACATGTCAAGTAATGAGTCTAGGGCGAGAACTGATTACACTTAGACTAGATTTGATCGTCGGTCTAGTAAGAGTTGACACATTGCCCATACTCAAACCAAGTGGGGTATAGCATGGTGAAAGGACGAATTGCACAATAATTGTCTATGGAAGGGTTAAGTGATATGGTTTCATTAGTCAAACCAATTACTTTCCGGTCAATTGGGGTCATGATATGTTGCTAGATACGCTCATGACTTGCTTTCAGATTAAGTGTTAATCTAAGTGGCCAACATAACCGGAACCTAATGGGTCACACGCGCATAAGAGTGACTCGGAGAATCAAAATAGTTTGAGACGGAGATCCAATATCTGGAGAGCAATAGGATTAAATGGATCCCGATGAGATTGGGATATGTCCCGATGAGATCGCGACATCGACATTGCTGAAAACCGTCTCCGGCGATTTTTTACCGGCGGGGCCCGGTAGGCCGGTAGGACTGACCCCAGTTTGACCGGACCTCTTCAACAAATATATATATATTAATTAATTAATTGAGAATTAATTAATTATATATATATATGTGAGTGTTCGGTGGAGTAAAGCAAATGGAGAAGAAAATGAGTTTGAAAAGTCAAACTTAATGATTAAGTTAATTTTTCAATGCTTTTTAAGCCACCAACGTGGCTAGTCTCCTAACCATGCCTTCATATGTTTTAATTAGTTAAGTATACATATAAGAAGGTTAGAGAAGCAAGCTTATTCGGTGGTTTTTGGAGGAGAGGGCCGAATGCTTAATAGTTAAGCTTTGAAATGTGATTTTCATCTTCTTCCTCTCTTACTCTCACGATAGCTTCTACTCTCCAAGGCTCCACCTAGGTTCAATCTCTTGCTCTCCAAGATCAAGGTTAGTGCTAGCACACTTTTACCTTGTTCTAGCTATTCCCGGTCAAAGGGTTTGCCCTGTTAGGTTTCAAACCTCTGCGTGGATATCGTTAGAGGCGGTCTCCTTTGGTCGTTATAGTTTGACTAGTTATACATACACTTGGATCCTGGCTTTCGAGAATGTCCCGGGACTCAAAATTTTAAATTCCGCACTGTGTTCATGTGATGAACACCCCGGGATTTTCCTACACTCGATCAGATGGGCTGTGATGTGGAGGAGCGTTTTGATTACGCGGTGTCATTGCTTCAGGTTCCTGCTTATCGATGGTGGAAGATCGTTAGGCGGTTCCATCGAGCCCTGCTTGTTGACTTGGGATGATTTCCTGCGGGCATTCAGAGATAATTTCATGCCCAAGAATTATCTAGAGATGAAGATGCAGGAGTTTCTTGAGCTGAGACAGGGGCAGATGTCAGTGGCAGATTATGAGGTGCAGTTTAATGAGTTAGTGGGATATGCTCCTTCTTTGATTGCCTCAGAGTCTGATAGATGTCGCAGATTTGAGGGCCGACTCAATTTTGAGATTCGTTCCCGGTTGGCCCGATCAGATATGGGCAGCTTTATTGAGTCATGAGCATTGCTGAGAGTAAAGCGACTTTTGAGGCGAGACGGCCGAGACTAGTCGGGGCCCGATGGCAAGAGACCGAGTAGTAGTCGAGTAGTCGAGGCGGAGAGAGCGAGTAAGCGCCAGTCAGGACTTTTAGATCGTGAGCGAAGGAAGACAGTCGAGATCTGGACAGAGGGCGATTTGCTCGAGCTAGTGGTGGCCGTGGCGCAGTGTCGAGGTGCGGGTCGAGTATCCCGTGTGTGTGAGTCTTGTGAGAGGAGGCACGATGGAGAGTGTTGGAGGGCTACCGGAGCTTGTCTTAAGTGTGGTTCGATGGACCACCACTCGGAATGTCCTTCATTTGTGGAGGCCCATCGGCAGGGAGCGGAGGATCGGCGATGGTTCTACATCTGCAGAGCCGTGGAGGCGGATTTGGGTTCGAGGGCCGAGGTAGAGGCCGAGGCCGAGCCGAGGATCGAGGTGAGATTTGAGGGACGGAGGCGGTGGTCGGTCCCGTGCCGTAGTCTATGCTATGACTCGGCGGGAGGTGCAGAGTCTCCATGTCGTTGCGGGTATGCTTCTAATTTACGGTTTTGAAGTATATGCATTGATGGATCCCGGATCCACTCATTCATTTATTGCAATAGATTGGCATGTAGACGCATTGTGATAGAGAGATTGCGATGTGGTCTAGAGGTGAGTACACCTCAGGTAGTACGACAGTGTTGGGAGAGGTGCGAAAGGGATGTTTGATAGTGATTGATCGAGCGAGTTGAAAAGTGCACCTTATAGTGTTATCTTTGAGAGAGATTGATGTGATCCTAGGATGGGTGCCTTCGCCCATAGAGTCATGATGGATTGTTATACCAAGGAGGTTGTGTTAGAATCTCCTGGTCAGCCTAGAACTGTTTTTCGAGGTATTAGTCAGGCAGTGCCAGCTAGGATGATTTCATTTATGAGCGCCCTGAGATTGATGCAGGGAGGGTGTGAGGCCTATTTGGCCCATGTGATTGATTCTAGAGTTGAGCAGAGGTTGGAGGATATTTCAGTGATCAGGGAGTTTCCT
This sequence comes from Erythroxylum novogranatense, assembly GCA_029891385.1. NCBI lineage: Eukaryota > Viridiplantae > Streptophyta > Magnoliopsida > Malpighiales > Erythroxylaceae > Erythroxylum > Erythroxylum novogranatense. The sequence continues at coordinate 31,895,118 of CM057228.1, forward strand.
GATGTGTTCCCCGATGAGTTACCGGGTTTGCCGCCGGATCGGGAGACGGAGTTTGGGATAGACCTCGTTCCAGGTACCGCTCCTATATCTATTCCTCCATATAGGATGGCACCGGTGGAATTGAGGGAGCTTAAGGCTCAGTTGCAGGAGTTGTTAGATAAGGGGTTCATCAGACCCAAGTGTTTAGCTGGGGAGCTCCAGTGCTATTTGTGAAGAGGAAGGATGGGGCGTTGAGATTGTGTATCGATTATAGGCGACAATCGGTCATTGTCAAGAACAAGTACCCACTGTATAGGATCGATGATCTATTTGATCGATTCGTGAGGAGCTCGAGTGTTTACCAAGTTGGACTTGAGGTCGATATTATCGATTGAGGATAGCGGAGGCCGATGTGCCTAAGAGTGCGTTGAGGAGTGGTATGGGCACTTGAGTTCTTAGTGATGCCATTTGGGTTGACTAATGCCCGACGGCTTTCATGGCCTTGATGAATAAGGTATTTCAGGCCTACCTGGATCAGTTCGTGATAGTGTTCATTGATGATATCCTAGTGTATTCGCGGAGTAGGCAGGAGCATGCAGATCATCTGAGGATCGTATTGCAGATCATGAGAAAGAGGCAGTTGTATGCCAAATTCACGAAATGTGAATTTTGGTTGGATGAGGTGGGCTTCTTAGGCCATATAGTGTCTGGTGAGGGTATTCGAGTGGACCCTCACAAGATAGAGGCAGTGAGGAGTTGGGAATGTAGTTTTCAGATGGTCAGATGAATGTCAGCGGAGCTTTGAGGAGCTTAGGCAGCGATTGACTACTACACCAGTGTTGGTTTTGTCGTCAGGGTCTGGAGGATTTGAGGTTTTCAGTGATGCTTCGCAGCAGGGTTTAGGCAGTATTTTGATGCAGCATGGGAGAGTGATAGCGTATGCCTCGAGGCAGTTGAGGTCTCATGAGAGGAATTATCCAGTGCATGATTTAGAGTTGGCTGCAGTTGTGTTTGCCCTGAAGATCTGGAGACATTATTTGTATGGTGAGATGTTCCAGATCTTCATTGATCATAAGAGTTTGCGGTATTTGCTGAGTCAGCGAGAGTTGAATCTGAGACAGAGGAGATGGATTGAGTTGTTGAAGGATTATGACTGCACGATTGAGTATCACCCAGGGAAGGCCAATGTAGTGGCAGATGCGTTGAGTAGGAGATCTCATATCGGTCGCGCTTTCATTCAGATTGAGAGATTGCCTAGCTTTGATTGATTGAGGCGCTTAATGTGCAGATGGATTTGGCTCAGGATGGAGCCTTGATTGCTACTTTGAGGCTGAGGCCGATGTTACAGGATCGGATCAGGAGAGTGCAGGATCAGGACCCAGTGTTAGAGAGATTGATGGATATAGTCAGATTAGGGTTGACTTCTGAGTTTGAGTTGAGAGATGGGACTCTTTGGATGGGTCAGAGATTGTGTGTGCCTGATGTGGATGAGCTGAGATGAGAGATTTTAAAGGAGGCGCATGTGGCCGCTTATGCGATGCATCCTGGCGTCACCAAGATGTATAATACTCTTAAGTTGCATTTTTGGTAGCCAGGTATGAAGAGGCAAGTGGCAGAGTTTGTTTCTCGGTGTTTGACGTGCGGCGAGTTAAGGTGAGCACCGAGCTCGATTAGAGATTGCATTCGTTGCCCATTCCGGAGTGGAAGTGGGAACGGATTACTATGGATTTTATTATGGGGTTACCTAGGACGCCGAGGCAGTGTGATGCGATCTGGGTTATAGTGGACCGATTGACCAAGTCGGCTCACTTCTTGCCAAGACTGAGAGAACAATACTCTCGATCGCTTGGCCGTAAGTATGTGATGAGATTGTGCGATTGCATGGGGTCCCAATGTCGATAGTGTCGGCGGGATCCCAGTTTACTTCGAGGTTCTGGAGGAGCCTGCAGTCAGCGTTGGGTTCGAAGTTGAACTTTAGTACAACGTTTCATCCTCGAATGTATGGGCGAGTGAGAGGACGATTAAGACTGCTGAGGACATCTTTGAGAGCTTGTGTATTAGAGTTCCGAGGTGCTTGGGATCAATACTTGGCTCGATTGAGTTTATGTACAATAATCGATTACAGGCGGTATTGAGATGGCATCGATGAGGCCTTGTATGGAAGACCGTGTAGATCACCCTTTATTGGGATGAAGAGGGTGTGAGGATGCTCGAGGTCCCGAGCTGATCCAGATCTTGTGGATAAAGTTAGAGTGATTGAGTCGCATTAAGGCGGCTCAGGATAGACAGAAGAGTTATGTGGATCAGCATCGGCGTGAGATGGAGTATAGTGTGGGCGATAGAGTGTTCCTCCGAATGTAGCCTTGGAGAGGAGTGTTGAGATTTGGCCGGAGAGGCAAGTTGAGTCCCCGGTATATCGGTCCATATGAGATTACTGAGAGGATTGGACCATTGGCATATAGATTGAGATTGCCCAGTGAGATGTCCCAGTTGCATGATGTGTTTCATGTGAGTATGCTCCGGAGATACCGCTCAGACCCGACTCATGTAATCCCGGCTCAAGAGATTGAGATAGCGAGTGATTTGAGTTATGTTGAGGAGCCGGTGCAGATTATCGGATCGAGGGTCAAGTAGTTGAGGAGCAGGGTGATTCCATTGGTGAAAGTCCTATGGAAGAACCATTCTTCAGAGGAAGCGACTTGGGAGACTGAGGAGCACATGAGGAGGCAAGATACCCTCATCATTCGACCCGATCGGTATGTAAATTTCGGGACGAAATTTTTATAAGGAGGGGAGAATTGTAACATCCCGTTACCGATGTGAGAGCATATCGGTAATTTGGATGAAGTGAGCAGTGAGTGCATTCATGATTGAATTGCACATATAGTGACCTTGCTTGCATCAGTGATGAGTGTGTAGATTGCACATGCATATACAGTGGCATGCATTCATGATTGTTCCAGCATTTAATTGTGTTTATGAGTAATTGTGAAATTTGAGATTAAGTGTGAAATATGATTTTAGAGTTTGGAAAATTAGAGCTGAGTGAAATTGATTTATTGAGGATCGAGAAATAAATTGAATTGAGTGGTTGAATTAGTTGAACTGTGATTGGATTGAGAATTTAAAGAGTATTGAGTCGTATAGTTGATTTAGAGTGAGAATCGAATTTGTGGAATTGGAAATTGAGATTTGAGTACAGAATCTAGTGTTTTATATTTTTGAGGAATTTTGAGAATTTTTTTGAAATTTTTAGAGATATGAGTTCGGACCGGAAAAATTAATCTAGAGACTGATAATTGTGAATTCGGTTCCGAAAGTGAGTGATAAATGGTTTGAAAAATTTGATTTGTGAGTTTGAGAATTTTTGTGATGAGTCAATGAAATTAGAGATTGAAATTAAGTGATTTGAGGACTGATAGATTTTGAATCTCAGTTGAAATCAACCCTGAGTGTGTATATATGAGATTTGGGAGTTAGGGCTTAGACATTTTTCACCGTCTTTCTCTCTTCTCTTCTGCGATGTCTTCGTTTTCTTCCCTTGGTAAGGATCTTTCAATCTTTTCTCATGGATTTCTTTCCATTATGCTTAGCTAATTGATCTATTATGATTGATGAAGGATTGAGAGATTAGAGAGTGTGAATCGTGGGTTGCAGAGGATTTTAGGGTTTTGGTAAAATTGGTGGAAAAATCGTTGATTGGTAAGTGTTAATGTGTTTAATGCTGTGTTTATGGTAATTAATGGTTATGTATGGCGTTTATGTGTTGATATGGTAGTTGAGAGAGTTAATGTTGAGATTTAAGAGTATTAATGGCGGAAAATGAGAATCGGAGAAGACGATCCAGTCGCACGTCGCGACGTAGGAATTAAATATTTAATAATGCGTCGCGACGAGCGTGAAAACTGGTACGTCGTGACGAACTTCATGAGGCGTCGCGACGAGCGGAAGGCTTTATTCGCCGCGACGTGTGGTTGTAGGCGTTATGACGGTAGCGGAAAATGACTTGTCGTCATGACGAAGAGACATGCGTCGCGACGAGGGAGTGAAATGTTGAAGTGGATTAGTTGAGTCTTTTGAGCATAACTTTTAGTGTAGACCTCCAATTGAGATGAACTTTGATTCGTTGTGAACTAGAGAGAGAGGTCTACAAGTGTGGTATAATTTGAGAGTTGAATTATATCTAGAGGGATCGTGAATTATCGAAGTGTGAATCAATTCTAGTATCAAATGTGACCTAAGTGTTATAATGTGACAATTAGAGTTTAATTGAGAGATTTGTGAAAACGATAGATGTAATGGACCTAGTGAATAGTGAATTGTGGCTTTAGGGAGTGATTTAGCGAAAGTGAAATTAGAGAGCTGGAAATCATGAACATGCATCATATCATTTCGAATTAAGACATGTGCATCAGTGATTTTGATTTATTGGGCACCTAGTGATGAGAATTCCTTTGAATTGTTATAGAAGTGCCGTTGGATCGACAGACCACGGACATTGCTGGGACTTCCAGGCAGTAGCTCGAAAGTTACAGGTGAGTAACCTAGTTGGTTCCTCAACTTTTATGTGATTAAATGTGCTGTGAATGTGTGTGAATTAAGTGTCAAAGTGAATGAGCTATATGAGATACATGTGATTAATCGAGTATATGTGAATCATTGTGATAAGTGAATAGAGTGATATATATATAAACAGAAGTGTGAGCGTTAGTGAATGTGAATCAGTGTAAAGAGTTATGACTGAGTATTCTTTGAGGTAGCGAATAAAGTGATATACATGTGTTAGTGGCTATGTTAGTGCAAGTGCATGTTTAGTGTAAATGTGAATTAGAGTAGTGCTTTGAGATTCGATAAAGTGAGTGATGCGAATGTGAAATGAGTGAACTAAATGAGATAAATATGTGATAGTGATTGTGCAAATGTGAATGCTTGTGATAAGCGAGTGGAGTGATACACATATATATATAAGTGCTAGTGACTGTGCAAGTGTTAGTGCATGCTTAGCATGATTATAAGCGGTAATCTAAACAACAGTGATCGAGCAATTAGTGATCAGAGCTATAAGCTCGATATCAGTGAATGGGCCTAAGGCCAATGAAAAAGGAAATAGTGCATACCCAGAGGGCTCTCCTATTCCTAAAGTGAGTGGGCAGTAGTGTATACCCAGAGGGCTCTCCTACTTGCCGAAAAATGTGATCAACGTGATAAGTGCCGGTATCGGGACAGTGTTAGCCTTCGATCTGTGATGCCATAAAAGAGAAATTGCATTCATATGCATCGAGTGTGCAATGAAGTTGAGAGTGTGTTATATGTGACAAATATGAAGCTATATGTCTGAGTTTGCGATAGTGTAAATTGTGAAGCGATATGTGTGAACTGTGATGTAGTATACATGTGTAAAGTGTTTACAGTGTTTTTAATTGAATAAATTGTGTATAGTGTTATAAATTGTGCTAAAATATATTTATGAGATATATTGTGTATATGCATGAGTTGGGTGAACCATCGATGATGGTTTCTCATTGAGTTCGCAAACTCACCCAACATTGCAATATATTTTTCAGACAGTCGATGGGACCTTAGCTCCCGAGATAGTTCTTCTTCTTTGCGAGTTCGTGATCAAGTGCGGCGATGGATCATGTCGGTCATTGGGGTGACTTTGAGTTGATTTTTTTGGGATGACCTAGTATAGACGTTTGTATCAGTTTCCCTTTTTGGACTGTTGTATTTAGCTTGTAGGGGACTGATAGACTGGTCTATATTCTGGACTAATTTTAGGCAATGAAAGATTATGATTGTGGTTTTAATTTTCAATGAATTTCATTATGCAGTTTATTTATATTGATGCCATGCGAGTGTTTAGTGATCGTTTGTGATCGTAGCACTTCCTTGCTGTGGGATATGCGTCGGACGACCCACGGGCGTCCCGGTGTGTACCCTACGGTGAGGGGGCACTACACATCAAGGCCATGAAAGTTGCCGGGGCATTAGTCAACCCAAACGGCATCACCAGAAACTCGAAATGCCCATACCTGCTCCTGAAGGCACTCTTAGGTACATCAGCCTCGGCTATCTTCAACTGATAATACCCTAATCTCAAATCTAACTTAGTGAATACCTGAACTCCCTGCAACTGATCAAATAGATCATTGATCCTAGGCAGTGGATACTTATTCTTCACTGTCACCCGATTCAACTGCCTATAATCAATACATAGCCTCAAAGTTCCATCATTTTTCTTCACAAATAATACTGGAGCTCCCCACGGTGAGACACTGGGTCTAATAAAGCCCTTCTCTAATAACTCCTGTAGCTGAGCCTTCATCTCCCTCAGTTCCATAGGTGCCATCCTATATGGAGGGATAGATATAGGAGCCGTACCTGGAACGAGGTTAATCGTGAACTCTTTTTCTCGATCCGGCGGTAAGCCCGATAACTGATCAGGAAACACATCCGAGAATTCCCTAACCACGGGAATATCCTGCAGTCTCTGCTAACCTCTCACATCAATCACATGAGCCAAATAGGCCTCACATCCCCCCCGCATCAACCTCAGGGCACTCAAGAAGGAAATCATCCGAGCTGGCACTGCCTGACTAATTCCTCTGAACACTGCTCTAGGCTGACCAGGAGACTCTAGGATAACCTCCTTGGTATAGCAATCCATGACGACCCTATGTGCAGTAAGCCAGTCCATCCCCAAAATCACATCTATCTCTCTCAGCGGTAACACTATCAGGTCTGCCCTCAACTCTGCCTGATCAATCACAGTCGGACACCCCTTACAGACCTTTCCTAATGCAGTAGTGCTACCTAGAGGTGTACTCACCTCTAACCCATACTGTAACCTCTCCCTATCCCCATGTAATCTACATGCCAAATGCGGTGCGATGAATGAGTGTGTGGATCCTGGATCTAGCAGTGCAAAAGCTTCAATGCCAGAAATAAGAAGCGCACCTGCTACTACCTCTGGAGAATCTTGGGCCTCCTGCCTGGTCATGGCATAGACCTTGGTCTGGGACTGGGGTCGGCTGCCCCGTCCCTCAGTCCGCACAAAAGAGCCTTCAACTCTAACTCGGCCTCTTCCTCGTCCCCTCTGCCCGGATCCACCCACCCTACTCTGCTGCACAGTAGTGTTGCTCTCTGATTGCCCACTGACAGCAGACTAAACTCCCAAAGTAGCGTGGAAATCCTTGACCTGATGCTCCATCGACCCGCATCTAAGGCAGAATCCCGTCAGCCACCGACACTCCCCACTGTGTCTCCTCTCACAATGTTCACACACTAGAGAAAACTGCCCTGAACCTCTGCCACTACCACTACCAGTCTGTAAAAATCTTCCACTCTGTCCAAAACCAGACTGTCTAGATCCTCCTGGAGACCTGAAGGTCCTGTTCTGGCGTTTACTGAAACTCCTGCCAGAACTGCCCTGACTGTCACTCACTCTCTTCCCTCTGGACCCCATCTCAGACTGTCTCTGTCTCTATCTCATTAGCTGCTCCACTCGAACTGCGGCAGCCCTCAACTCAATAAAAGTGCTCATGTCTGATCGGGCTAATCGGGTACGGATCTCTGTATTAAGGCCATTCTCGAACCTCCGACACTTATCAGCCTCAGTAGGAATCATAACAGTGGCATAATCCATTAACTCATTGAATTTCACTTCATATTCTGCCACAGACATCCTGCCTTGTTTCAACTTTAGGAACTCTTGCATCTTCATATCAAGATAGACCTTGGGCATGTAATTATCCATGAAGGCCCTCAAAAAGTCATCCCATGTCAACAAGCAAGGCCTGGTGGTACTGCCCGGAACAGTCTTCCACCACTTATAAGCCGGCCCCTGCAGAAGAGATACTGAATAATCGAACCTCTCATCAGGTTCGCAGTCCATCTGGTCGAAGACTCTCTCAGTCCTCTCTAGCCATCCCTCAGCCTCAGCGGGGTCTGTACTGCCATAGAAGTCTATAGCCCCCTTCTTACGCAGCAAATCATATCTCCTCTCTCGTCTCACGGGGACTCTAGGAGGTAGCTCCTCAGATCGAGGCATAGATGACTCTCTACTTGCTCCGACTGATCCTTGGTCAGCTGGTTGTTCGACCTGATCACCTAAGGCGGATGACCTAGAACAAAACAAGAATTCCGATCAATTTCTGCATTTCTGTAAAATTCACACCTAAATATTTGACTAATCCCAACAGATGCCAAACCATGCTCTGATACCACCTAATGTAGCGCCCCCTTACCGTAGAGTACCCACCGGAACACCCGTAGGTCATTCTGGTACATATCCTACAATAAGAGAGAACTACAGACAAATAACTCTAAATTCCACATGGCATCACAATAATAAAACAGTAATATGAAATTGAAACTTTTTAAAACCAAACTGTGTTCCATTTCATTTCATCAAACTCAACAATTTATACAATTGTTAGTGTTCTCAGTCTGTACATCACTCTGAACATTTAACCCAAAAATACTATATACAACAAGACAAAAATAGCAGTCCTAACTAGGTCATCTCAAAAGAAATCCCAGCTGACCGACCTTTGAGCCATAGTCTCTCTCGCCAATCTGATCTACGCGGCTCTACAGTCTCTCGGGAGCTATCAGTCTACTCTCGATCCTGAAAAATAGGTTACAATTTTGGGTGAGTTTGAGAACTCAGTGAGGAACTATCATCGATGGTTCGCCCAATTTATGCATCACATAAACAAACTACAGAGTCAATCCAATAACACAGGCAAAAGAAACACATCACAATTGTCTCAGGCACTTTTTCCTTATTCCAGTTCAAGTATTCAGTCAGTTAAATATCTATGCAATGCATATGTGACACTTTTCCAGTTTATTACAGTGTTGTGACCGAGCGCTTAACGATAAGCGATGATGCGATGAAGCGCGTCTAGGGAGTAGGAGAGCCCTTCTCCCTTCGAGCTTGAGGCTCTTTTTCAGTATCAGTGGCGACTCTGGTCACAACTGTTATTATCCATTTATGCCTTTGTGTATGAAATGCATATGCCTAATTTAACGACCAATGTATCACAATCACCAATGTAACACAATCAGGTCACTTCCGAGGCAAGGCAATTAATCACAGTATATCACAGTAATAGCAAACAATTCACAATTTGCACAACAAAACACTTCTATGTCAGATCTTCCAATTCATCAGACCATCTGTCCGGAATCCAGTCAGAAACAAACGCAACCACTAATCCCACCATTTTTCCCCACATTAGACATATAATAATTGAACAAAAACCATCTCAGTCACTCACCTATCACTTCCGAGCTAATGCCGGGAAGTCTTAGCAACGTCGGTGGATCGACGCTCCAAATGTGCCTCTATAATGATCAGAGAACAAACCCATTACTAATTGTTCAATCGGAACGATTTAATGATGCACATATAGCAATTAAAAAGTGTACAATGCATGTTCATGATATTCCCGACCCTAAAACCACAATTTTCAATCACAAAAATCCGTCTAAAAATTAAAAATCTTACGACACCAAAATTACTCAATTCGGACCTCTATAGGTCCAAAAATAATTAAAACAGTGACCAAAGAACCATTACCCGGACACACGTCAATTTCCCGTCCAAAAATTACCAAAAGAACACAAAAATCAAATAAAAAAATTAATATATATATATATATATGCTGCCCCTATTTCCTTCTCTTTTTCCTATTTACAAGCCGAAATTCAACACCAATAACTCTTTGCACACAATTTAGAAAATTACAAACCATATCTCGTTGGAAAGATCATGAAAACCTCTACAAGTTTCATGAAGGCCATAAAAATCAATTTCACCCCTAAGGGTGTCAAAAATCCAATCGAAGCTACTGCCCAGTCAATGCCTCTCAAAACAATGCAGGATTTTGCAAAATCCATAACTTTCCATTTCCTTAGTCAACAATTACACAATAAATGTGCAAAAAAAAAATCACAATGTTTTCTACAACTTTCATGTACAACATAAAATCAAATTCACTTCCTAACTAGGTCAAAAAATTCAACAAAGAATCTGCCCACTGAAATTCTCCAATCTGGTCAGCAAATTTTAAAACAGCATAGCTCCTTGCAGAAATGTAAAAAAAAATCACTACTTTATATCACTGGAAAGATAAGATCTCAGACTTCAATTTTCATAAAGGACTCAGAATCCAATTCCATCATTAACAAGCTCAAAACTGTCATGTAAGTGACTGCCCTGATCAGCAGTCAATGACCTAATTCAGATTCAGTTTTTTGAAAACTCATAACTCCCAAATCTGATATCTAAAAATAGCATGCTATATGCCATTTTCAAGCTAATTGTTTCCTCTACAAATTTCCAGAAGATCACCTAAGCCAATTCAAATCACAGAAATCTCTAAATTTGCTTCCAATCACAATACTAACAAAACCTACACTTATGGCTAGGTTCCAACATAATGCACATAAATAGCCAACATTCACAGGTCATAACTCACAATATACATATCGAAAAATTGCAAAATTAGTGGAAATGGAAAGCTAACATGATAGGATTCAACTTTCATGAAGAACATTTTCACCAATTCCTTCTAAATTAATCTAGAAAAATCATCAAAAGTTTAGGTCATCTCATTCGGTTATTGTTCACACAGTCCACAACAGTAACTTGCCAAGCCAAAATTCAACCTCTTAAGGCTACAATTAGACAACACCTATTTCACAAGAAATCTTAGCCAATAAACTAAAGTTTCATTTGGTCCAAATGTCACCTCATTTGAATAACCACACAATTAGTTATGATCAAAACATTGCAATAGGTTCAAAATCAATTTTCCAGCTTTCATCTTCAACTTAAATCCTATCACTTCTAATACCAATTCCACATGCATAAGCATCCTAATCACACAAGAATTGAGCCAATAGGTCATCAAGACCTTCACTTCAACATAGATCCATAATTTTCAGCATCCATCATAAATTAATTGCCTTTAAGTCTTAATCATTTAACATTACTAAAACCACTTCAAAATACACAATTCACACACTAATCATCATAACCTCATCAATTCTTCCACAAACATGCCCAACAAATCAAACCATAGATTTCATGACATTAATGCATCATAAATCATAGATAATGACCAATACATACCAATCAATGCATCTAACAACTAATTTATTCATTAAATGCATACATGAAATCTTAAAATATAGTCTTACCTCACTAAGTTTCCAATCCTTCAATCCTTCACTAATGACAACTTCCTAACTCTCATATAACACCCACGACATCATCATTCCAAGGAAGCAAGGTTATGCTAAGCCTTTTAGGTGAGTTAATAGAAAAGAGAGCAAAGTGGAAGGAGGAGGAGATAAGCAATTGTAGCTAGAAAACTTGAAGAAAATTCCATGGAGAGAAGAAAGGATGAAGCTTCGGATGGGAGAGAATAAAGCAAGTAAAATGAATTTTTTCCCCCTTCTTTCACATTGAAGTAGCCGAAAACAAGAGCTAGGAATAAGACAAATGCAATAAATTCTTAGGACACTTGGCATTTTTCTAAAAAAACAACAAAATAAGGAAAAGACAAAATATGTAATAGGATTTCCTTAATTTGACCCATTCAATTCCAATGGCCCTAATTTCAAATCCAAAATAATATACTCACTATTGTAGTGCCATTGGATAGAAACTTTCAATATCGAAAATCAACCGGTTCGCCACTTGGCGATTTTTCCGGTCCAAGAATTTTCTCCGAAAAAATCCAGAAAAATTCCTAAAAATCTCTTAAAATATAAGACACACAAAGAATCACTCAAATGAATTTTTCAAACTCAATTACCACGTTATCCACAACAAAATTTCATTAGGCACAAATACTGGGAATGTCATAAATGCATGTATAGTTATTTTTCATGTGTAAAAATTTCACTATTCACAAATGCCAGTATGCATGAACAATCCTAATTAATCCCAGTCACTCTCATCCTATGCCAAATTACTATTCTACCCTTCCCGTAGGGGGTGAGATGTTACATTTTCAATCAATCATATCGTGAAACATTTAGTTCGTCACATTCATATGCAAGTAGTACTTCAATATCTCATCCACATTTCACAATCATCGGACCTTCTATCCGCTATTCAACCTAATCAATCATATTCATATGAGCATTCAGTAGTCAATCAATAGAAAAATTCAAACAAAATAAACAATGAAATGAGACCATCTAGGTCTATTCACAGTATGGTCTAGATTAGAATTTGCTTCCAAATTTTGGAAATGCCTGAATGCGGAAATTTAACTTGCACAACCCATTTATGCAAGGCACATGTTATACACACATTAATAATGACACAATTATAAGCATTTATTCATGCACAACTGTGTATATGGACTATGTATAATGCATACTCAATAACAATCTCGGGTACTTTACCAACTTTATAACTTAATCACTCATTATTTCTTTAAATCACAAACTCCATCCTTTGGTAATTTGATATCAAAACTCATCCACTAATTTTCCAATATATATCTGTATGTGACTAGTGAAGAGGAAAAACAAAGTCTTTATATATATATATATATATATATATATATATACTTTTATATGAAAGTATATATATGTATATACTTTCTATTTAAATCTCAATATTTCCTCTTCACTCTTATTTCATTTCAGCTCACAAATCACAACCAAATCAAAAAAATCTATCATTTTTTCATAATCATCAAAACCAGAAACACTCCCGCATATTCGTCACATTTTCTGCATTTCTTCACTTTCATTTTTCTGCATTTTCAACTTTTGTATTCTCTTCATTTCTTCCTCTAACTATCACTTTAATCATTCTTTCTCATCTCTAGACATCACCATACACCTATCTCTTAACTCTAAATTCATTTTTAATCATCTTTAAAACACTCCAAAACTTACGTATATATATATATGAACAGTAAAAACATCAACATGAATAAAGCATTCACATATCCATTTCTCTAAATTTTTTCTACATTAATCTCCTACCCATTTTAGTTGATCTTTCAACTTCAAAAGTCATTTCTACCTCTTATAACATTTTGATCATCAAATCTGAAAGAAATCAACATGTACGACACACTCAAAATCTCCTCACTTATTTTCTAGCAAATATGAATATCATTGTTCTTAACCATTTAGCAGTGAGTTAATGATACATGCTTTAGTTCATACAAAAATACATAATCATAACAAGCTTACTTGTTTGAAGCTCTAAAACCTACAAAAATCATGTAACCCTAATCCCTCATGCAACCACGTACATCAACTTGAAAGTTAACAGGGGGTTCGGTTTTTCTTGGGATAGAAGAAAGAAATAAAAAAGAGGAAGTGGTATTAGGTAAAAGAAAACAAGATTTTTTCTCTGTTGGAGATTTGATGAAAAACTCCGTGTTGAAGATAAACTGGAGAAAGAAACTTCAAGAGAGATAAAGACAAGTATAATAACTTGTCTTTCAAGGTTAATAAAGCTTAACTTTAAAGCCTGGACACCTGTCCGTTTCTTAACCACTTATCCACTTCCCTTTATTAAGACTCACTTAATTATGATTTATACCTAAGTTCATGACTTAATAAAACTACTGAAATCATAAGTCGTAACCCATTAAATCACTTCCAAATTTTTCCATAAAAACATCATTTCAGGTTAACTTTGTATGTTCTTTCTGACCTCGATATTGAAGTCATTTTGCAACACTTTCTTCTAGAAACATGTTTCCCTATGTCTTATGTTTCCATTGACACCAAACTCATCCAATTTGGTTCATTGATTTGAAAGATATACTTCAAACATTTTTGGACTGCTCTTTTCCAAAATAGTATACTATATACAACTTCCATATAAACTTTAAACATCTTAGAGACTAGTTCAAAATTTAACTTCTTCATATGATTTGTAACCCTATGTATCTAGTTTACTCCAAATTAAAAATAATATCATTTGGAATCCTACAGATCCATATATAATTAAAATACCGAAGTATGTTCAGCAGAATAACACCAATTCACTATTCCAACCGATTATTGATTCCCTCACTTTCGTTCAATAAATCTTTTCAAATCAATTTAGAATGCTTCCAAATTTTTTGGCGAGGTAGAAAAATGTCTTATAAAATCAATGGTGTAAGGATCAAGTCATTTGGATGTCTATAGAAGAAGTTATCCCCAAAAGAGTGAAGGATATTCACATCAGTCCACTTCAGCAAGCATTCAATGTTGCGATCGTGCTTACATTCAAGTTGGATCAGAAAAGTCATGATCGTGATTTTCCAAAATTCTCCAAAAAGTCACGATCATGTAGAAGAAAAATCGTGCAACCCCTCATTTTCTTCTCCAAATTCAAGTACTGTAGAGTCTCTTCTTCTCCAAAACAAACCTTCGGGTCAAACTTTCATGGCAATATTTGACAAGGAAAATGAAGGATTTAGGAAAAACACTCTTCTAAAAAGTTGTTCCTTTATGTATTGTTTTTCAAATGAAACCAATTTCATGCAATATGATTCCATATTCTGCAAGTTATGTTAAAAACACAACAGATAGTTCCAAACCAAGACAGAATCCACAAGCTCAATTTTGAGCTAAATTTTGAAACTCTTAGAGACAAAATTTAATTTCAATTCCTTCATGAAAATATATCCATACGTCTGTAGTTTAATATGAACTTAAAATCGTCTCATTTGGATATCTATAGACCAAGATATGACAAAAATACAGATGCATGTTTAGTGGAAACACTGCATGTGTACATGTCTAGCATACTTCAACATCATTTTCATCTTAATCCATCTCTTGTGCTTACTCTATCACTTCTACCTTATTTCCACAATATTTCCTCTTCGTTCCTGATTCATACATTCAGTCTTTCTATGGCCATTACAACCTCTAAACATATCAAATGCAAACTTATATAATAAGTGTTCAAAACCGAAACTTCTCATAAGCTTTGTCTCACTAGTGTGCTTTCATCTTTCTCTCACTACTCTGTTTTCATAACTCTTGTTTTCAACTTCATCATTTTCAACAACACTCACATTATATCCTACACTTTCCATTTTAATCACCAGGAACTTTTCCTTAGCTCTAAACTCGTTTAACATCACTTATTCACATCCACCTCTATTAACACTTCATTTTTTTTCATGCACGTACAGTACATGACAAAACATAAAGCAATATAAATGGTCCATATTTTTCTGCAATTTACTAATTCACTAATCTTTCATCTAACCCATTCCTCATGTTATATTCCCTAAAACTTATCTGTAATACTTCTCATGCAGTGGACAACCCTCGACATTAAGCCTCCAAAGTAGCACAACGGTGCATTTTCATTATAAATCCAAAAGTCAATGTCATGTTTATGCACGACGGTGCATTTCCACTTTGACTTTCAAAAGTCAACACGATGGTGCATTTCTTCTTTTTCATTTTCACCGAATCTCATACATCAAACCTCCATAACTTTTGATCCAGAACTCAAAAAATTGCAAACTTTATATCAATGGAAAGCTAAAAGAAAGATCTACAACTTTCACGAAAATAATTTTGTCAAAATCAGCCTAGATCAATACAGTTTAATCCAAGAAGTATCATATCGGTGTTGACCTTTCTAGCTTCTCTTCTTCATTCAACTAACGTAAATTTCTCTAAATCACAATCCAAAAATCATTTAATACAGTTATAGGCCATTCTAAATTTTCAATCCACCATTAAAAATTATTTTATCACTGTAACCACAATTTCCCACATATCCCATTACAATTCAATTTTACCCGGAATGCCAATGAGTGCATATACAATTATTTTCATATGTGCAAAAATTCAAATCCACATACATGTATGCTGATATTTTGTTGAGCATGAAAATGAAAAATTTTCTAACTCTCACATTGCTATTTTCTCCATTATTGAAATCTAGGTTCTAACCTTTAATATAGGGACGAGATGCTACATTTCTCATCCTTAATAAATTTTATCTCTGAAATTCTCATCTGATTTATCAATAAGGTAGGGGTATTATTTCCTCATGCTCCCTCGTTTCCCATATAACTTCATCACTTGAAGAATTTGTTCTAATTGACCATAATCAATGTAATTAATCCTTCCTCTAATCACTTCTTCAAGTAACACATTATCTTAACAGTTTCCTCAATACAATTCAGATTACTCAAAATTTTCACTTCATGTGCTGACAATACCTCTTTTTCAGATCATATTAATATTTCATCTCTCACTTAGTATTTCACATCTCTTTATTGCTAATACACTTAACTCTTAAGTTTGTCTCACTATATTCCATAACTTCGATGTGGCCCTCTAAAATTCATTCGTCTTTCATAAGCCACTTTATTTTTATTACTGATTCATTCCCCTCACTAACAGTATCTCAAATTTATTATGACCTTTAATTATTTTTAGGCTCTCTTTATTTCAATGTAAGGGCGAACGACTCTTTTTGTTGTATGACACCTCATATGATATTCTAATGATCTCACTATGATAACGATTGTTATGCCTGTAGTCAATTTAAACTATACATTAATCTCATATTCTTATGAACTCCAAAAATATAAGCTTTAAGCATGTCTCCAACAGTCAAGACTATTGGTAACTTAAACAAGTGATCACTTGGTTCTACATTCTTAGCCATCAAATGCTCTTTCGATGTATTCTTACTAGGACATAAGGCTTTGGATGTTCTTTGTGTTTTCTTTAACAGTCTCCTTATCAGGTACACATACTTCTTAATTGAATCATAAAATATCATTAACTCAAAAGTCAGATTCATTTTCAATTCCTCGATAATATTCACAATTTCTAAATCCTCAATTTGAGCTTTGCCAATCCTTTTATACAAAACTGATTTTAAATTTCAATAGCTAATAATACTTCCTTTTTTGCCCTTTTTAGTTCAACATTCTACACTTTTTATCGCCCTAGATTTGATGAGCTCAATATTTTTGTTCAATGCATCAATTTACAACACTAACTTTACTGGGAAATACTCAATTTTCACAATCCTTTCAAACTCAATAGTTACCTCAATCTTTACTAATCTATATATCCATATATATATATCCAAAATGTTTCTGTATATATGATGTCTCCAAGCTTTCAAAGCAATTACTATTGCAGCAAATTCTAATTCATATTCTGAATAATTCAATTCATGAGACTTTAACTATCTCCATACATATGAAATCACTTTATTATGCTGCATTGGATTTCATCCTAATCTTTGATGTGAAACCCCATTATGTACTCCATAATCTCCAATTCCAAATGATATTATCAGCATCGGTGTTATATTCCTCAAATATTCAAAATGTTCTCTTTACTTTTCAAACACACTTAAAATACCATTTATGATCATAATCATATACAATTTGCTAGGATCACTTTAATCTTCAATATCATAATACTATTAGGGTATTGTTAACTACAACAGATCTCACCCAAATTTCCTTGTGTCCATAATTGATTCTCGTAATTCTTTAAGTGACTAATTCCTTAATTAAGGTAATATTATCTCAAGTCATTTTTAGTTTCCCAATTGACTTCTTTTCTCAAATAATTTTCTCCATTCATTCAAATTCCTCTTATTTCACATTAACTTATTCAAATGCCTATTCATTCATACTAGTTTCTCTACACATTTAAATTTATTTAAATATTTCACTTTATGTGTTGGTAACACATTCCTCAGATTCAATTTGTATCTCCTCAATTCATGAATCCACTCGCATAATTGAATACTTTACATCAAACCAAATACATACACCCTCGATAACATATTCTACATCTTAGGCTTGAGTCTCCATTAGGATTAAGACTCCAATATCATTTTTGATTTATTTCTTCCTTGATCATTCTTAAGAATAAACTACTTGGCCTACTTAATCTAATCCGGTGAAATTCTTCTCCGAAAGAAGACTTCTTATTCTCCAACATCAATATTATTCATGTAACTCTTAATGACGAACTAAC
This sequence comes from Erythroxylum novogranatense, assembly GCA_029891385.1. Lineage (NCBI taxonomy): Eukaryota > Viridiplantae > Streptophyta > Magnoliopsida > Malpighiales > Erythroxylaceae > Erythroxylum > Erythroxylum novogranatense. Next base: position 31,913,115 of record CM057228.1, read on the forward strand.
TTAACATTGGGGGTTTTCATTTACCACTTTCTCATTCTTGCCTAAATTCCTATCTTATAAGCATTTCTAACTTTCTCCTTACTACATATCATTTATCTCTTGTAAAGTCAATTTTTCTATTGCTTTTCCCATATATATATATATATATATATATATATATATATATATATATATATATATATATGATGCATAATTATTATGAATTTCTAGTCTCAATTTTCCTTAATATCTTCTTATATTGAATTATAAACTCTTATCATGATACTCACATAACCATTTCGATCCCAAATTCATCCTTTTATGATCATAACAAATTTATGATTTCATTACATTCTGCTTGTACACTTTAGTCTCCTCATTTATACTCATATCCCTATTTTCCTCAACCAATTCGTGGCAATGTACTTTGTTGGACCCCGATCTTTGAGTGGAATTTAGAAATATTAAATGAACTTGAATGAGTATGTTAGTATATGTATTATGTTAAAGATGTATTTATGCTTAAAGGAAATTGATGAGAAATAAGTGATTGGTTTTGATGACTTTGAAATTTGAGTAGAGTTGTATGAGTTATGAAAGTTAAAGTGAATGAGTTGATTGAAATGGAGTTGAAAAAGCATGAAATAAATAGTGAAAGTGTGAGAATTTGAAGAATTAAGAAAGTTGACTTTTTGGGGATAGAGAGTTGACTTTTTGATTTAGGCAGAATTTGAGAAAATGATCTTGTAACACCCCACTCCCGCAAGACCCGAACCCGATATCGATGGTGATATCCGAGTCCGTGCCCATGAGGGTGGCGTAAACCACTCATTCGTAAATCGGTACATTATTCTTTTTTAAAACACATATGCGAATTCCATACCCAAATTGGGTACTCATTCAATCACATCCAATTTCAATACACACATTTTCAAAAGCCACTGAGGTCAATTTCACAAATACAAATAAACACTTTATTACAAAAATAAAGACATGTAATGCGATACCTAACCGATCCCGACTTCGACCTTCACTTGAATCCTGCAAACATACTCCTGCTTTACTAACGGGTACTCTTCAATTCTGAAAAATAATTGCAATGTTGGGTGAGTTTGCGAACTCAGTGAGAAACCATCATCGATGGTTCACTCAACGCATGCATAACCAAACAATTCACATCTTATCACATATTATGACATTCCAAATTAACTCAGGCATTGCCAATTTGTACACATATAAGGCGTATCACCTTTCACACTATTCACATACATATCGACACTGCACACACAAATCTCTTCCCATAATTTCCATTGTTTTACTTTGAGTTGTGACTGGGCACTTAACGGAACAGAATTCAGATACACTTAGGGAGTAGGAGAGCCCTCTGGGTATACACTGACTCCCCTCGAGCTCAAAGCTCGTTTCATTCACAGTAATCATATTTTAAGCAAGTAGGAGAGCCCCTGGGGTATGCACTACTGCTCGCTCACATTAGGGATAGGAGAGCCCTCTGGGTATGCACTATTCCCTTTTCACAATTGATGAACTTATAGCTCCGATCAGAATATGCTCCAGTCACAACCATTATTTATTAACCAATTATGGATTCCACACGTTCAGTCATATTTCCATACACACTACACACATATCATATCACATTCACAATCTTTTCACAGCAGCATTCACAAATTGCACTTCAATATCATGTTCAAATACTTCGAACACCCGTGGTCCGAAATCAATCAAAACAAGCACATATATATCCCTCCATTATCGCCACATGGCATCATTGCAAAATATAAAACACATAAAGGCTGAGAAACCAACTAGGTTACTCACCTGCACTTTTGAGCTATAGCCTAGAAGTCCCAGCATATCCGTGGAATTACTCCATCGGTGCCTTTAAAAACAGCCAAATAATCTCACATTACCAATTATACCAATTTCAATAGTCAATAATGCATATTTAACAAATGCGATAAATACTATACATGTTATGACATTCCCGATCCAATTCTCGAATTTTCTCAATTTGATCACTCTCACTCTAATTCATAACAATTTCAGATACCATAATTCAATTTACCATTTTCCAATAACATTCGGAAATGTCAACACCTTAATTTGGTCTTTGCCGATCTTTTTAAATATACACACCAGTTTCGGAATTCCAATAACAAATAATACTTTCTTTTTGCCCCACTTGCTAGCTCGACGATTTTTTTTTACTCAGTCATACAATCAAAACCTTATCGCTCAAATTGCGATCATCTCATTTGAATTTCCTATTCAATCCATTTAATTTCATGACTAGCATAATTTGAATTATTCAATCGCTTAATTCTTTGACCCAACTACATAGACTTACCACTGTCACAGTTGCTCTGATACCACAGTTGTTGGATCCAGGACCCAACTGCTTATAACTTAACACTCTTATTCTTGCTCTGATACTACAAGATGTCGGACCCCGCTCCCGGAGCGCAACTTCCGTATTCCTGAAACCTTGCGCTTATTACATTGCAGTGCTATTTGCTGTTGCTCCATAAAAGTGATGAGCGCACACTACCTAAACATCAAAATCACCTATTGACTTGTTCATATCAAATATAGCTTAAAGCCTCACGTTCGCATAGAGGCAAGAATCACCTTAATCGGAGTTATATAACTCAAGATACACTGCAAAAAACTAAAAGAGTTCACACCTGAAACATGCTCTCTTAACCGATGTCTCACTTATTTTAATGAGAACTTCCTCAATTTAACTCCAAATGATACCAATTTTTGTAGCAAGAAAGATATATGTCTTATAAATCCAATGGTTCAAGCCTCACCTCAATTGGAGGTCGGATGAGGGATTTATATCCAAAACAATAGACCATGCTCACTTCCAAATCAAATTGAAACTCTTTTGGCGCGATTGCCATAACTTTTAATCTAGATATTGGATTGTGTTTGTTCTTTCACCATTTGAAAGTAGACATCTAGATCTACAACTCTTATGAAGACACAAAACGATATTCGGCGTCTAACATTATCCAATCTGCACTTTTTTCCTGTAGCTGTCCGTTAAACGGACACACATGTCCGTTTAACGGACACGTTCGGGTGAAAGTGTACCAATTGGTTCGCAATGTCCGTTAAACGGACATGGGCAGGGTAAGGGGTGTTTTGGCACCCGAGGCTGTCCGTTTAACAGACATTCGTGTCCGTTTAACGGACACGCCTTTCTTCAAAACTTGAAACCCTCTCCTCTTCAATCCAACTTCAAACCACTTGACACTAGCATCTTTCAAAACTCATAACTTCTTAATCCTAACTCCAAAATGTGCATACTATACCTCTATGGAAAGATAACAAGATTCTCTACAACTCTCATGAAGGATGGAAAAGCTAATTCCATCATTAATCAAGGCAAAAAGCCACTCAAAGGACACTGCTCATTAAGGACCAATGTAACAGTAATATAGCTAAATGAACAGTGACTGAATGTGTTCTTCACCTCATAAATTTTTAACCCTAAGTCCAAATGAGACAAATGATACACCCTTAGAAATTTCTGAACTTCTACTACAATCTTCGTGAAGACTTCCCGATCTAAATCAAGCCCTAAGAGGGTCTAAAACTGAAGCGAAGTTCTGTCAAATTTTAGGAAAATTTGACAGCACTTCCCTTGAAAATGCAACTTAACAATTTGCAATCCTAATGCTTCCACCTGCATAAAACTCAACATGCAACCTCATATAACATAACTCAATCCCAAAAGCATCTCCAAATGCAATTCAAGGCAAAAACCACACTCTTAGCATTCTAACCATATCCAACTATACAATGATGCAATTGTTTTAAAACATACATGGATTTCACGAAATACGTTAGAACTTAACATTCTTGCTTTCATATGAAAAATATGAGTTATTACAAGGCTTTAAAGGCATTTTAAGCCACTTGCATCCAAAATCCAAAATACAACTTGCAAAAGTAAACTTGCCCAAATTGCATCTAAAGCATTGATTTACAAAAGCTATCTTGAAAATACAAAATCATCATTTCTGGAGTAATGCCTTTAAGCTCGGTGGTCGATCTCGTGCTCCTCACCTGAAGATGGGAAAGAATTAGAGGGGGTGAGCTTTCGCTCGTGGGTAACATGTTTATATTTATTCAAATAAGCTGAATCTATTCATTATTCATACTGTTAGCAATTTTCTCATCAAACATTCATACAACTTGCATTCTCATAATTTCATCAAGCTAAAAGCATAACTTTCATGATTCATGCATCTTTCATTTTGGCACATACATGCTACACATAGACACATAGCTGATGGTTCATAAGTCCACAATAACTGACGAACTACACGAGTGTAGTCGTATGCTGAGGAGTCAAAAAAGGAACATCTTATGCCACAATCAAAGCGGTGGGTTTATCTTCGTCAACGTGCACGTGACTTTGCTGGGTGGACTTAAGTACCCACATAACACAAATTCATGCATTAAAATCTGAACTGTTCTTGTCCGCTGACTGATTTCTGAAATTGGATTTTTCATGCATCCAAATAGCTGATTCTTGAAAATTGTATTTCATGCTTAAATCACCTTTCACGATTTCACTAATATTCATGCTCATTCAATTCATGAACTTGTCAAGCAAAAGCAAGCAATGTCATATACTAATCAAACTCTCACATAATGGCAATCATAAATCAATTAATACACAACCAAAGCTCAATCAATGCTCAACCCAAGGTAATTGAAAAACATTAATTTTCCTTAGTTGAGATAGTATTTAGAACTTACTAACATAAAGATAAAAATGAAACCCACTTTATAACTTGCTTAACCCTTGCTTAGGAGTGCTCTTCCCCTTGCTCTTCTCCTCTCTCTTGCTATACTTCAAAAGAAACAAAACCCATTTCAACATAACTTCAATTAAAATTCTACATACCCTCTTTCATGAAATCAACTTTGAAATCACTAAACCCACTTCCTTTCTAAGCTTTCTACACCAAAACCCAACCAAAACCAACACTTGAAAACATAACTTACCTTGGTTCTTGACTCAACCCAAGAGTTTCTTGGTTCAAAATGTAGCTTAGCTCCTCCTCTACACTTTTCCTTCTTGAACTTTCTTCAAACTCTCACTTGAACTCTTGGAATCTCAAACCCTAACCAAGCTTTTCTTCTTTTCTCCTTCTCCTAACTCACTTCCACGATTTCTCCCCCTCTCCCTCTTAATTTTCGTAACTTATTCCTCTCCTTCTCCTAACTCACTTAATTTTATTCTCTTTTTATACTTCTTACTACTTACCTAAGCCCATTATTTAAAGCCCAATTCCTTTCTTCTTCCTTCCTTCTTATTTTCTCTTTAAACTACTCAAGCCCATTTATCCTTTAAGCCCAACTTATTCTCTTTTCCTTTCCTACCTCATTAAGGCCCAACTAACATAATTAATCTCATTAACTCACCACCTAACTCTTTAATGCTATCACATTCTAATTAATATCAACTCAATTAATGCTAACATAACTTACTCAATTAATCTAATCATGCTTAATTAAAAAAAAAATGGGGCTAACACACATCAAGGCCACTAATAACAAATTCCGTTTCTCCCAACTTTACCTTTATCTCTATCTCAGTGTATCTTGGTCGAGGCGGTATACTTCGAAACATTTCCTTACACAATTATCAACTTACATTTCTTTAAAGTTCAATCACCAATATAACGATTGATATGCATACAATCGATCGGACTTTACCTCAATCTCATGTCTCTACGAACTCCAAAATATCAATTTCACATTTATCTCCAACAACAAATCTATTGGTTACTCACACCTATAATCATTCGATTTAACACGCTAAACTATCAATTCCTCTTTCGATTTGCTCGTATTAAACCATAATACTCTAATCGCTTCGTGATTTCTCTAATAGTTTCTCGATAACATTCGAAATGTCAACACCTTAATTTGGTCTTTGCCGATCTTTTAAATATACACACCAGTTTGAATTCCAATAACAAATAATACTTTCTTTTGCCCCATTTGCTAGCTTGACGATTTTTTTACTCACCATACAATCAAAACCTTATCGCTCAAATTGCGATCTTCTCATTTGAATTTCCTATTCAATCCATTTAATTTCATGACTAGCATAATTTGAATTATTCAATCGCTTAATTCTTTTCAAATCTTTCAATTCACAAAATACCTCTATCACTATTGATTTGCACATTCGTGACATCTTCAATTGTTTCAATTACAATTTTTTGTCTCCAAGCTTTTAGAGCAACACTCATTACAACAGATCTCAAATCATCAATCACAATACAGCCCATGAAGTTTTACTTGTCCGAAGGTACAAAATCACTTTACACACTTTCATCGACACAATATAACCTTCTTTCGACATTTCAGATATAATGCAAAATCTCCAAATCCAGTATACATATATAAGTCCCTAACAATTTCGCATTGTATCCATACCCTATCGTCATTAAGTCTCTCAAAGCCATTTTCAATAATAATTCATCCACTATTTATTCAATCAAGGTCAAATTCACTCTTATGAAGTTCACATAGGATACAATTTCCTCATCATGCGTGCGATTTATCTTCTTTACTTTTCAAATGCATTTAATCAATCATTGATGATCTTCATCATTTCCCAATCTGAATGCACTCAAGACACTTTACTTTTCAGTAGCACAATACTATTAGGGCATTTTCACCTCGGACAATTTCAATCCAAAATTCCTTATACCAGTGATCAATTTGTATAACTCTTTAAATATCAAAAGTCTCCAATGAGGAACGATTTTCTTATAATTTTCTCAATTCCATCACAACATATTCTGACATATGTTCCTTTTACCCTAATTTCTCCACATAACCCAATTTATTTGCAATAGGTCACTGCCTGCGTTAAATAAACATTCATCAAATCAATTTCGATTTTCAGCACATAATTACACAAACCATACACGAATCTATTTTCTCCTCATATTCGCAATTACTATTTTCTTAATGTTCGAAATTCTCTTACATAATTGGATTCATCTCATCATCATAATGAAAGCATTTTCTACCTTTTACGCCGAGTCTCTGCTAGAATCAAGACTCCAAATTAACTTGTAATTCATTTCAAATTTATCTCTATACATCCTTGCATTGATCACTATTTAATTGAATCATTCGAGCAACTTAATCCAATTCAGGTAAATTCTTCTTTGCAAGTAGATTTCTTACTATTTTCATCAATACTACTTATGAAATTCCTCAATATCACAGTCATCACATTTCTTGTCAGTCATTCTCTATGCCACAGGGACTCAGTTTCCAACCATACACAATATCCCATACAGATCAATCTATGCCATAATCCATATCATCATAACATCCTTTTTAATACCGTTCAATGAGGTCCGTACCAGCAAAAATCATTGCATCGATGTACCAATTAGTCACTTACACTAAGGATACACAATACTCTCTTTTTGCACCTATCCTCACTCGTGAGGATTATATCATGATAAAGTCCTCAACATGTAACAATTTCAATTCATTCCCAATAAATCACTATAATCATCACATCTTATTTGAAAATGTATTCTCATCAGTTTACCCATTAATAGCTTATACTACTAAGAACTCTTTAATCACATTTAACTTTAGATAACCTTTCTCTTTTTGGTACCACATTAACAGTCTCCCTTTTTTCTCAATTGATTTCTCATAAACACTTTCTTTTCTCATTTGAACTTTATACACTACAATCATCTCCTTAATTTACTTCTCATGCCATCTCCACATACACGAGACAATTTCGGTTAATATTTTTCACTTACCATGGGGCTCCCATAATCAGGTGTGTATTCACTTAGGCAAATCAACTAAACCGGAACATTTGTTTCACTTATCAGTATCATTGTCTTACCTCTCAATCTTTTCATTATTACATCACACCCTTCTATTTTCACACTCAAAAGGCAACATCACATATATATATCATCATTCTTGATTTCTCTCTAATGTAATCGAGTCACAGTCATAAATCATTTTTCATAAAACTCGTCACAGTAATCAATCTCAATTATAACCTTTCATTTCATCCACATTATACACTTGTACTCTTGTCATTTCTATCATAGCTCTAATTTCCTCTATCAGTTCAGAACATATTCATATCTATCTCACATTCAAGGATATACCGGGGTATAACTTTGGATATCGCCTTCATAATGTATCCACTAGTACCAATACACTCAATCTTCATTTGTCAAATCGAATCATATACCTTTTTCCGATTTCATGATATCCACAACTGGCATTTATCCCATTCTGATATATCATCAATGCCCTCACAAATTCTAAAGACTGAAATAATTGGTACAGGCTCCTACATGTGACTCATATACTAGACTGGGGATCAGTTGTCACTGTCTGCCATGACATGACTTAAATGCATGCAACTTGACACATTTTTCAGAACGCCCATGTAAGATTGTACTTCTGGGCTCTGATACCACAATTGTAACACCCCACTCCCGCAAGAACCGAACCCGAATCGATGGTGATATCCGAGTCCGTGTCCCGCGAGGGTGGCGTGCTAACCACTCATTCAGAAATTGGTACATTATTCTTTTTTTTAAAACACATGTGCGGAATTCCATACCCAAATTGGGTACTCATTCAATCACATCCAATTTCAATACACACATTTTCAAAAGCCACTGAGGTCAATTTCACAAATACAAATAAACACTTTATTACAAAAATAAAATTATGTAATGCAGACACGAACTGATCCCGACTTCTGACCTTCACTTGAATCCTGCAAACATACTCACGTTTTACTAACGGGGTACTCTTCAATTCATGAAAAATAATTGCAATGTTCGGTGAGTTTGCGAACTCAGTGAGAAACCATCATTGATGGTTCAATCAACGCATGCATAACCAAACAATTCACATCTTATCACATATTATCACATTCCAAATTAACTCAGGCATTGCCAATTTGTACACATATAAGGCGTATCACCTTTCACACTATTCACATACATATCGACACTGCACACACAAATCTCTTCCCATAATTTCCATTGTTTTACTTTGAGTTGTGACTGGGTGCTTAACGGAACAGAATTTAGATACACTTAGGGAGTAGGAGAGCCCTCTGGGTATACACTGACTCCCCTCGAGCTCAAAGCTCAGTTCATTCACAATAATCACATTTTAAGCAAGTAAGAGAGGCCCCGGGGTATGCACTACTGCTCGCTCACATTAGGGATAGGAGAGCCCTCTAGGTATGCACTATTCCCTTTTCACAATTGATGAGCTTATAGCTTCGATCAGAATATGCTCCAATCACAACCATTATTTATTAACCAATTATGGATTCTACACGTTCAGTCATATTTTCATACACACTACACACATATCAGATCACATTCACAATCATTTCACAGCAACATTCACAAAGTGCACTTCAATATCATGTTCAAATACTTCGGACACCCGTGGTCCGAAATCAATCAAAACAAGCACATATATATCCCTCCATTATCGCCACATGGCATCATTGCAAAATATAAAACACATAAAGGCTGAGAAACCAACTAGGTTACTCAACACTTTTGAGCTATAGCCTAGAAGTCCCAGCATATCTGTGGAATTACCCCATCGGTGCCTTTAAAAACAGCCAAATAATCTCACATTACCAATTATACCAATTTCAATAGTCAATAATGCATATTTAACAAATGCGATAAATACTATACATGTTATGACATTCCCGATCCAATTCCAAATTTTCTCAATTTGATCACTCTCACTCTAATTCATAACAATTTCAGATACCATAATTCAATTTACTAATTTCCATACTCTAAAGTCACATTCCAATTAAAATCACGTTCACGATTTATTGCCATTCGATCCCGAGAATCATCTAATTAAATTTCGAATTTCCATTCCTATCAATTCAAAATTCTAAATCTCCAAATTCCAATTAATCATTAAGGAACCAATTCATTTAAAATCAAAACCTCAAACTCATTACTTGTAACAATCATCTCATAATCATTTGATTTCATTTCTTCTAAATTGTAATTTCTAATCTCAAAAATTCAATTGATCCAATAGCCAAACTCATAAGAAATTAATCCTCAAAATTGCCATCAATTAAAACCAATTGAAATTTGAACTCAAATTTCTCCAATTAAAAAGATCACCCTCGGCCTTCAACAGTGTCCTCGCCGCAGCGTGAGGTCACTCGCCGCGGCGAGACTCCCTCCTCTCGCATACGTCGAGGCGTATGAGAGAGCGCCTCGCAGCGTGATCGCTGCCGCTCGTCGCGACGAGCGCACCGCGGCGTGTGCTTGCGCTCGTCGTGGCGTGTGACAAAATTTCGCTCGCCGCGGCGTGCGATGTACACGTCGCGGCGTGCAAAGGAGGATTTGCTTGCCGCGGCGTATGATGAACACGTCGCGGCGTGCGAAACCAAATTCACGCTCGAAACCCAGAAATTCTCTGATCTTCTAATCTAAACTCATCCAAATCCATTCTAAACACTTTCAATCAGTTTTAAACATTAAACCCAACTTATTTCTAACCTCAAATCCATAAAAAAACTCATTATTCATCAAAACCCAAATCAAAATCAACAAAAACCCTATCATCCGAAACTTTTTAACTTTCTAAACAATTTCATACTCAAATCAATGATCAAACTAAACGATTTAAATCATAAACACATAGAAACTTACTTGATTCAAGCTAGAAACCTTCGAAAATTCTCCAAGAAACTCCAAATCCCAGCTAATCTCACCCACGACAAAACTCCATTTCTTTTGAAAGTAAAGAGATTTTCGTGGATCACTAAAATCAAACAAGTTCACTTTATATACAAAAGGGATCTAGGGCTTGTTTGGCAATTTAATTGCCACAAGTCCAAATCTTAGGGTCTATCAATCCAAATCTTATTCTAATTTCCTCCCAATTTCGCAATAACTGTAAATAAAAATTCCCAAAATCATAATTCAAATTGTTTCGTATCAATTGCCAATCCATCTCGGACCCGGAATCAAATTAATCAGTCACTAAGCCAATTTTTCGGTCCGGATCCAACACTCTAAAAATTCCAGAAAAATTCCCATAAATTCACAAAATTTGAACATACCCATTCCTATACTCAAATTCCAGTTTCCATTCCTCTAAATGCAAATTCACTCCAATTCCATATTCAAAACCTAATTTATACACTTATTACTCAATTTCCAATTTTCACAATCCAATCCTCATCTGAACGATTATAACCAAATTTCCGATTTACATAATCAAGTCGGGAATTTGTCATACATGTATGTACATATATATATATTCTTATACAATCAATAATCAGTTACCAATGACTATCGAAACTATAATGCATGAGCAATGCAACATTTGCCTGTACTCAATCCTAACCCGATCCAAATTTCCGACATACCCATCACACCAGTAACGGGATGTTACAGATCTTCATGAAACTTGTAGCTTATGTTGCAAGCTTTCTGTCACCATAAGTATGATATTTTTCGATATTGGAATTGAAAGTTATGATTTTCCGAAGTTAAGGTTATTTTACTTTGTCTTTGAAAATGTTCTTAAGTATAGGATTGTGTATGTTGTACTTTGAGGCGAATTCTAGATTGATATGTTTTGAATTGAGTTAAGTGGTCTTCATGAAAGTCATAGAAGATTTTTATAGCTTTTCAATGAGGTATCATATGTTAATTGTGGATGTGAGAATTGGAAGAATTTATGAAGTTTGGATGTGGTATAGGATGACACACTATTCTGGCAAAAACTTTTACTGAAGAATTGACTTACTTAGAGTTTGAAATTGCTTTCAAGTTCTTCATGAAAATTTTAGATTTTGTTTTTATATTTCCATTAATGTGAAGTATGCAATTTTTGGACTAGGAAATATGAAGTTATGAAATTTTCAAGTTTCTGTTACTGTTTTAGCATGATTATTAGAGGATAGAACTTTTGATTGGAAATTTGGCTTCCTTATAGGCCAAATTGATTTTTCTGTCCTTCATGAAAGTTGTAGGTGGCTTTCTTATATTTGCATTGATATAAAATATGACATGTTTGAACTTTGGAGTTGAAAGATAGAAATTTTCAAAGTTGAGTCTTTGTTTAGGGATTGATTATTTGGATAGAATGTTTGATTGGATTTTGGACCCCTTTAGAGACGGAATTGATTTTTGAGTTCTTCATGGAAGTTGTAGAGCTTCCTTGGAGCTTTCTATTGATACCAAATTTGTCAAATTTGGAGTTTTGGACCAAGAGTTATGAATTTTGGAAATTTTGGTTATATATATATATATATATATATATATATATAAATATGAAAAATCCTTTTTTTTTTGCTATTCTCATCCCTTAATCCGACTCTTGTTCAAATCTTTTGTTTATAACTTTTCCATCTGACATCCGATTGATTTAGTTTTTGAAGCATTGGATTCCTAAGACAATTATCTTCATCAGAATGGGAAATTTATAATTTTTGAGATTAAATTGAAAGAGATTGAATTAATCAAAGTGAGTTAGATATTTTTCTGAACATGGTTCAGTCTTTTTAGAAATTCTTGATCTGTGGAGATCCAATTGAGTTGTTTGTTGTGGAAAATTAAAATATAGACATGGGGCTACAAGTCTTATGAAGGAATTGAATTTCAATTTAGCCTCTAAGACTTCCAATTTTTGAATGGAAGTCGGGTTTAGGGTGCAGTCTTGGATTAGAAAAATATGAAAGTATTTTGGCCATAACTTTTGCTCTAGTAATCCAAATGAAGTGATTATTGATTTGGATTAAATTATAAATATAAGGCTAAAATTTTTCTGAAGGAAGTGAATTTTAATTCAGTCTCTAAGAATGTCAATTTTCGGATGGAATTAAAGTGCTGGAAAATGTTTTAGCATAATGATAGTCCGAAATGATTGGACTATAACTTTTGGAGTAGTACACCAAATTAAATGATTTTTGTGGTTTTATGAAATTAAGACAATGAGGAACATTTCTCTAGAAGGAAGTTTTGGCAAATTCCTTCAATTTGAAGGTGAGAAAAATATTCTAAAGTAAGCATGAATTGAAATAAAGTTCAGGGGAAATTTTGGAAGTTTACTTAAAGAGTTAAGTTAGAAGGCTTGCATGGAGGGGCATTAGGGTCATTTAGCACCAATTAAATGAATGAGGAAGGTGGCTGTCGTATAAGGCAAGAGGAAGCACGAAAATGAAAGGAAAGAAAGAAGGAAAAGAAGAGAAGGAAAGGAGAGAGCTTTCGGATGAGGGAGAAAGAAGAGAAAAGAACTAAGGTTTCAAAAATTTTAGGTTTCAAGCAAGATTTTTTGTTGATTCAAAGGAAAAAAGATGGAAGATGATGAAAGCTTCCTTCCAAGCCAAGAAAAATCCAAAATTGGAGAAGATGAAGGTAAGAGATAAATTTTGATCTTTGAGTTTTTTTATGAATTTTTGGGTTAGATAGCTTGGAAATGGTATGGGTTTGTGATTTTCAAGTTCAATTTTGGTGATTGCTTAGTATTATTGGTTCAAATTTGGATGATTAAGTAATTAGGTTTTATGTTATTGAATTAGGGAAAATTAAGGAAAGGCTTTGGAGAATTGATGCTTGGGACAAGTTTCAAGCATGGAATTGAGGTGAGTAATATGTTTATATTTTGAATTATAAGCTAATTATGTGATTTTGAAAAATCAAGAAGCAAATGTTTTCAAATTATTGTTTATGTTAATGGTTAAAAATTATGATTTTCGAATGATTAAATTCAATGCTTTTGGAATGATTTTAAGAAACTGAAATAATTATGGAATTCATTATTATTCAAATGTTTTGAATAATTTGAGAAATTAATGATTTCATTGCTTGAATGAATGGGAATTTATTCATTCTTTGTGATTGATTGATTGAAAAATGGTTGTGTAAATTATGATTTTAAGAAATTGCTATGATTTGTGAATTCTTTGTGTTTGGATGAATTATGATTTTGATATGTGAAATATGTGTCACATTATGCTTGATTATGACATGACATGAAAATTTGAGATTTCGAAATGTGCCTTCGGACAATTTGATTTTCAAGCATGAAAATGTGTTATGTGAATTTGGTTAGGTCCTATAAGTTAGAGTCAAGTGCACTTGTCTCATTTTCATAGGCTTCGCCCGCCTGCCGGTTAGTGGTACTGGAGCTCCGATTTCAAACTCCCATAAGATCATGGCTACACTGGACCGCTATGCGGAAAAGTGTAGTACGTTCTGTTCACGGCTGCACAGGACCGCTATGCGGGAATGTGCAATACGTTCTGTTTTGGACCGACCCAAACCGTTTTGATATGTTATGTGTTTTGATTTGTGTTTATATGTGATGCATTCATGTTTCGATTTTATTTATAAATTGTGAAAAGTTTTGGAATTTCGAGGAATGAGAAAGTGAGGTTTTCAACCGTGAAAGTTTTGGAAACTGATTATGAATGATTTGAATGATTTGAAAAGTTCAAAAAATAAGCTTTCGATAAATTTCCTATTGTGAGATATTTTTTATTAAATGGAAAAAGTTTAGAAAATGATTTTGCTTATGTTTCAATTTATAAACATGTTATCCACGAGCAATAAGCTCACCCCCCTTCATTCCCATCCACAGATGATGAGAAGAAAATAGGGTGAAAGAAAATGAGGGTTTTCGTTTGTATGTGTTCATATTGTATTATTGTTAAGTTAGATTGCTGCTGAGAAATTTAAAATTGTTGTGTATTGTGTACTTTGGGTTGTGGTTATTGGTATTGTATATGGCTTGAAACACCATAAAGGTTTTGTAAGCATTAAATTCATGATGGTAATGAGTTATGGAATTGTACATGAATATGAATTATGAATTTATGTATGGATTTGAGTTATAAATTGGTGTATGATTATGGAATATGAATTGTGATTCTATATGAATATTATTGGATTGTGTTTAGATTGACTGACGACATGGTTTATTGAATTAAGATATGATTGTGACTTGGATATGGATGATTCTGATTATGATTGAGAATTATTGAAGTGCTAGGTATAGAATTGTGTTTGTTTATGCTGGGATTCTGGACAGGAAGTTCGATGAATTTGATGATTGTGTGATTGGGTCAGTATATAGAAGTGCCTTTAAAACTATTTGCAGGTTTTTGGGTGTGTAAAATACAGCCGTTATGTTGCCCAATTTTTTATTCAAATAAAGATAGAATAATATAAGAATGGGATAAAAGATGAATTTTGGGATTTGTATGAATGTATAAGAAGATGATTAAGAATTGAGATTTGCATGAGGAAGAATTTCCAAAGGGGAAATTATATTGTTTGATTTGTATGAGATTTGAATAAAGATGAAAAGAAGGAAAAAAAATTTATATTGATTTCGGATTTGGTTTTTGTCTTATAGGTTTCCAACGCGATAGTTTTTCTATAAGTGTATGCTATCAGATGTCGAAATTTGTATTTAAGTTCGATTGCACCGTATGTTTTGGTTTGTTTCCGAGCCAATTCGATTTGACTTTGTATTCGATTCGATTTCACTTCTTTCGCTTTCGTCCGCTTTGTTTCGGTTTTCGATTTCGTTCCGATTCGATTAGTTGTGATTTGATACTTTCGCTTTGTATGTCGCTTTTGTTTGGTTTTGAAATCTGTTTGATACGTTCCGATAGTTTGTTTTGTTTCCGTTTTCCATTCTTATCAGGTTGGGGTCCGGTTCCGAGATCGGGTCCCAACATACCTATTCACACCTATATCACATTCAAGGGTACATACACAATTGTGGTGAACCTTTATCTATCATACAGAACCAGATACTATTTCTCATTTCTAAAATACCCATAAACCTTTATTTCCTCACATTCTGTCAGATCATCATTTTTCTCAGTGCTTGTAACAGCTCAAACTCTTAAGGAATGCTCATGCATGTGACTTATACTGGGGATCAATTGTCGCTGTCTGCTATGACATGACTACAATGCATGTAACTTAACATGCATTTTAGAAAATGCCCTTATAAGATAGTAATTCTGGGTCTGATACCACATATGTAGCACCCCACTCCCGCAAGACACGTACCTGACATCTATGGGTGATATCTGAGTCCATGTCCCGCGAAGGTGACATGCTAGAGCACTAAAATCAATCAAAACTCAATGCAAAGATATTTTTATATTATTATTTTTTTGAATCCACAAACATAATATGCTAAAATCGATAATCAATTCGGGTCCAGTTATTTAATAAACTTTTTCAGTCACAATAATACAATCAATAGCTATTTGGGTCCTTTCACAAAAACAAAACACTTTAGTCATAAAGTCTTTACATTACAACATAAATCATATACACCTTTTTACAAAACTTTTGGAAAACATAATTTGATACAAAATTTGTGAAATATACAATTCCATACAAAAAGAAAGAAATACAATATAGACGTGAACTGATCCCGACCTCTATCCCTTACTTGTATGCTGTAGGGATACTCCTATTTGCCTAACAGGATATTCTTTTGATCCTAAAAATATTTGTAAATTTTGGGTGAGTTTTGCGAACTCAATGAGTGACCATCATCAATGGCTCACCCAATCACATAACACATAAATCACATTCAGATCATTTCACATTTCACATTCAATACAATTTAATCATTCATATTATGTATATGCAGTGTGCATGAGACCCACTTTTCATTTATTACTTTGTTGTGATCGAGTGCCTAAATTGTCCCACATCTATTGTGGATACTGGGCTCATTAAACGTTGAGCCTGAGGCTCTTAATCACTTTTTGAGCTCGAGGCTCTTTTCACACTTTGAGCTTTAAGCTTTGATCAGTGGCTACTCTGGTCACAACTCCTATTATCTGATCATGCATTGATGTATGGAATGCATCTCACATTTTCAATCAATCATATCATGAAACATTTAGTTCCTCACATTTACATGCAAGTAGCACTTCAATATCTCATCCATATTTCACTATCATCGAACCCTCTGTTTGGAATTCAACACAATCAATCACATTCATATGAGCATTCAGTAGTCAATCAATACAAAAATTCAAACAAAACAAACAATGAAATGAGACCATCTAGGTCTACTCACAGTACACTCCAAATTAGCATTAGCTTCCAAATTCTGGAAACACCTGAATGCGGACATTTAACTTGCACAACCCATTTATGCAAGACACACATTACACACACATTAATAATGGCACAATTATAAGCATTTATTCATGCACAACTGTGTATATGGACTATGTACAATGCATGCTCAATGACAATCCCAGGTCCTTTACCAACTTCATAACTTAATCACTCATCATTTCTTTAAATCACAACCTCCATCCTTTGGTAATTTGATATCAAAACTCATCCATTAATTTTCCAATATATATCCGTATGCGATTTCAGTGGTTTTATTAAAGCTTGGACACCTGTCCATTTCTTAACCACTTATCCACTTCCCTTTATTAAGACTAACTTAATTATGATTTATACTTAAGCTTATGACTTAATAAAACCACTAAAATGGCAAGTCTTAACCCATTAAATAACTTCCAGATTTTTCCATAAAAACATCATTTTGGGTCAACTTTGTAGGTTCTTTCTGACCCTGATACTGAAGTCATTTTGCAACACTTTCTTCTATAAACATGTTTCCCTATGTCTTATGTTTCCTTTGACACCAAAATCATCCAATTTGGTTTAAAAATTTGAAAGATATACTTCAAACATTTTTGGACTACTCTTGTCCAAAACAGTATACTATGTACAACTTCCATCTAGAATTTAAACATCATAGAGACTGGTTTAAAATTAAAATTCTTCAGATGATTTGCATCCCTATGTCTCTAGTTTACTCCAAATTAAAAATAATCTCATTTTGAATCCTACATTTTCATATATAATTAAAATACGGAAGTATGTTTAGTAGAACAACATCGGTTCACTATTCCAACCGATTACCGATTCCCTCACTTTCGTTCAATCAATCTTTTTAAAATCAATTAGGAATGCTACCAAATTTTGTGTAGAGGTAGAAAAATGTCTTATGAATTTAATGGTTTAAGAATCAAGTCATTTGGATGTCGAGAGAAGAAGTTATGCCCAAAAGAGTGAAGGATGTTCACATCAGTCCACTTCAGCAAGAATTCAATGTTGCGATTGTGTATAAGCACGATCGTGAGATTCAAGATGGATCAGAAAAGCCACGATCATGATTTTTCAGAATTCTCCAAAAAGTCACGATTGTGCAGAAGCAAGATCGTTCAACCCCTCTTTTTCTTCTCCAAATTCAAGTACTGCAGAGTCTCTTCTTCTCCAAAACAGACCTTCGGGTCAAACGTTAATGGCAATATTTGACGAGGAAAATGAAGGATTTAGGAAAAAACTCTTCTAAAAAGTTGTTTGTTTATATCTTACGTTTCAAATGAAACCAATTTTATTCAATATGGTTCCATATTCTGCAAGTTATTATAAAAACACTACAGACAGTTCCAACCTAAGATAAAATCCACAAACTCAATTTCAAGCTAAAATTTGAAACTCTTAGAGACAAAATTCAATTTTGATTCCTCATAAAAAATATATCCATACGTCTTTATTTTAATATGAACTTAAAATCATCCCATTTAGATGTCCATAAACCAAGATATGGAAAAAATACAGATGCATGTTCAGTGGAAACACTGCATCTGTACATGCCCATTACACTTCAACATCATTTTCATCTTAATTCATCTCTTGTGCTTACTCTATCACTTCTACCTTATTTCCTCAATATTTCCTCTTCATTCCTAATTCATACATTCTGTATTTTTATACCCATTACAACCTCTAAACATATCAAATGCAAACTTATATAATAATTGTTCAAAATCGAAACTTCTCATAAGCTTTGTCTCACTAGTGTGCTTTCATCTTCTCTCACTACTCTGTTTTCATAACTCTTGTTTTCAACTTCATCATTTTCAACAGCACTCATATTATATCTTGCACTTTCCATTTTAATCACCAGAAACTTTTCCTTAGCTCTAAACTTATTTAACATCACTTATTCACATCCACCTCTGTTAAAACTTCTTTTTTTTGTGCACATACAGTACACGACAAAACACAAATCAACATAAATGGTCCATATTTTTCTGCAATTTGCTAATTCACTAATCTTTCATCTAACCCATTCCTAAGTTATATTCCCTGAAACTTAACTGTCATACTTCTCATGCAGTGCACAATCCTCGACATCAAGCCTCCAGCACGACGGTGCATTTCCACTTGGACTTCCAAAAAGCACAACGGTGCATTTCTTCTTTTTAATTTTCATCGAATCTCATACATCAAACCTCCATAACTTTTGATCTAAAAGTCTAAAAATTGCAAACTTTTATATCAATGGAAAGCTAAAAGAAAGATCCACAATATTCAGGAAGACAATTTTGTCAAAATCAGCCTAGATCAATATAGTTTAATCTAGGAAGTATCATATCAGTGTTGACCTTTCTAGCTTCTCTTCTTCATTCAACTAATGTAAATTTCTCTAAATCACAATCCAAAAATCATTTAATACAGTTGTAGACCATTCTAATTATCAATCCACCGTCAAAAATTATTTTATCACTGTAGCCACAATTTCCCACATATCGCATTACAATTCAATTTTACCCAGAATGCCAATGAGTGCATGTACAATTATTTTTATGTGTGCAAAATTAAAATCCACATTCATGTATGCTGACATTTTGCTGAGCATGAAAATGCAAAATTTTCTAACTCTCACATTTCTATTTTCTCCATTATTCAAATCTAGGTTCTAACCTATAATATGGGGACGGGATGTTACAATGGGGCCTAATTTATGGAGAAAGAGTTGTGATTATGAATAAGTGAGCTAATGAAGAAAGACTAAAATATCATTCACTTAAACTAAAAGAAAGGTGGGGTGGGACAAGGCTTTATGAATGAAGAGAGAAGTATAAGATTAGGAGAAAATAACTTTTGACTTTAGTGATGAAACCAAACCTGAGGGGCTTATTTGAGACCATATAGGACTGTGTGGAGATTACAAACATAATAAGGATGATGTTGATCTGTAAAGCTAGGAGGTTGAGATATATAAACTGATTCTCAAAGATAACCATGAAGGAAGACATTATTTACATTGATTTGGAGAATGGGCTAGTTGTTAGAAATGGCCAATGTGAGAATAATATGAATGGTGGTGGGTTTGACTACTAAACTAAAGATATCAATATAATTAATGCTCAAGGTCTAATGATATCTTTTGGCAATAAAGCACACTTTATAGTACTTAATAGAATAATTAGGATACTTTTTATAAAAAGAAAAAACATTTACAACCAACAATATTGGTGTGTAGAGGAGGGGAAATAAGGTTCTAGGTATGATTGTAATGAAAAACATTGAACTCATCAAGTATTGGTTGGCACCAGTGGAGAAATTTGTTGACATGAATGAAAGATGTGGGATCAAGAACATAATGGTTATATGTTATAATGGTGTAGGCGATATAATCAGGAAACATATGTTGAGTACAAGTGTGATCACATGTATGTGTGATATTGGGATGTACAATTAGAGGTGAGGGAGGTTGTTAAGGTAAAGGTTCTGAGTCTAAAACTGTGATAGTGGAAGAAGAAAATGGATGAAAGGACAAAGTTGATGAAATAATAATAAAGTATAACGATAGGAAAAGGTAGTGAAAGGAGTATTAGTGTAGGAAAATATATTTTTAAGAACTCGAACATATTGTAAGATGTAAATTTTGAAAGTGGTAGGATCAAAACAGTGATAACCTTTGTATGAAGGGGAATGGTAAAGAAAGGCATATTGGATGGATTTTACTAAAATTTTATTAGAATGCATAAAGCCTTAGAAGGGAAAACAAGTATAACTAAAAACACGAAGAAGATTGGTCAAGTTCTATTTGAAAAAGTAGTTTATGTGGGAATTTATAATAAACAACATGAGTAGGTAAGGGATTGATAATATATACATTAGTAGAGATTTCTTTAAGCCATAAGTTTTTAAGAAAAGAGGCATAAAGGAGTATGAGTGTTTAAAAATGCTATTTTGTTAAGGAGTATAAGGGCAAGGAGGTGAGGTCATGAGCAAAGGCACATTCGATGACTTCATGAGCTCTATTACATTAAAAAGTTTTTATGATAGTAGAAAAAAGGTATTCAGTAATAGTTTTAAAAGTTTGGAAATAAAGAAGAGTGTGGGATTTTTGTGCTAATATAAAATTCCATATAAAGCAACTAAATTTATCTATAAACATAATAAAATATTGATACTCAAAAAGAGAAGGAGATAGGGAAGTTCCCCTAATTCACAATGAATAAGTTATAGGGGTATTGTAGAAGTGCAAGAAGATAATGAAAATGGTTTATTAATATTTTTTTCCTTGAACATACAAAATGCAAGGAGTGATGTCTTTGGACTTTGTTGGACCAATGGTGGTTGACAAATTAATTCCACTTATGTTTTGATAATAACAAAATGTATAGAATTGGTTAAGAAATTGTTTCAGGTATTATTCAATGAAAGAATCGTGCAAATCAAGATAAGCAAGTGACAAATCATTGAAGAATCAAGATGGGAGTTGTCTTCTAAGTATATATGGCATAAAACATAAGGTTTGTAGAGAATTTGGTCGGATGTTATCATAGATGGCTAAACAAGTCGACTTACACAATACAAGTTGACTTACATATGAAGATGAATTCACACAAGTCGACTTATAGGAAACAAGTCGACTTATAGGAAACAAGTTGACTTATCGAGGTAAACAAGTCGACTTATATATAACAAGTCGACTTATTGGAGAGCGGAGATGAAGTTTTTCGTAAATGGTTGAAACAAGTCAACTTATGAATTCGACAAGTCGACTTATGGATGCACAGATTCAGCTCCAACGGTCATATTAGCTAAAAATGGAATGGAGGTTATCAAGGAACGACTATCACAAATTAAGCAACGGCTAGGAGAGCTCCAACAACTATATTTCTTCTTATATAAAGGGTGGATGATTGATGAAGAATGTAGAGAAGTTCTAGAAGCCAAAATACTCTTATCTTGCTCCAAATTGCTCATCATTGTTATTACTTTGTTTACATTTGTATTGAGCACTTGTTCTTAGATCTTTATCCTATTTCTTTTACAAATTGAGTGACTAGTGGTAGGTCACGTGTGAGGTAGCTTGAGCCGGAAATCAAGCGATATTGGTAGGATTTGCGCCGGAAGACAAATCGAGTGTAAAAGGTTGCTTGAGCCAGAATTCAAGTGGTGTTGTAAAAAGTTCACACTCAACTACAAAGTGTGCAATAAAGTGGTTGGCAAAATCCTAAGTGGGAGCTTAGGTAGAGGACGTAGGTCTTAGCACCGAACCTCTATAAAAACAAGTGTTTGATCTTCTTCCCTACTCTTTTCAATTAAGTTTATTTAAATTATTTTTGTGTGTGTGTTAACTTCTGATTTTTTGTAGAAAATTTCTAAAAGATTAAAGATCTATTCAACCCCCCTTCTAGATCGCTTACAATTAGTATCAGAGTAGAAATATCCGGGGATGGCACACAATAAACTAGCGGAAGAAGGTAACACAAATTATCGCCCTCCTTTATTTAATGGTACTAATTATTCTTCTTGGAAAAATCCTATGAAGTACCACATCATTAGCGAGGGAGTAGAATATTGGAAGATAATTATCTTCGGTCCTCAACCACAGTTAAAAGAAAATGGTGAGTTAAAAATGGAGCTGGAGTATGATGATAACGATTGGAGGCAAGCGTACATCAACGCCAAAGCTATGAAGCTGATATATTGTGCATTAACGGTCGAGGAAAGAAACCGGGTAAATTCTTGCACCACTGCCAAGGGAATGTGGGAGAGACTTCGAGTAACTCATGAAGGGACAAATCAAGTCCGGGAGACGAAAATCAACATGCTTCTCCACGACTACGAGATGTTAGTCATGAAGGAAGGTGAGTCAATTTCCACAATGCTTGACCGTTTTGCAGAAATCAAAAATGAATTAGGCAACCTTGGGAAGCATATGACGGATAGCGAGAAGGTGAAGAAGATTCTTCGTTCACTGCCGAAGGAATGGGATTCTCAAGTCACCGCAATTATGGAATCGAAGGATCTCAATCATTTAGAATTCAACGCTTTCGTGGAATCACTCATCAACTATGAGATTATTCTCAAATCGAGAGGAGGAAGAGGTAATCCACAAAAGTCGATTGCTTTAAAAGCTAACGTTTCTTCTTTTGATGAAAGTGATGAAGAAATAGATGAAGAAGAAGATGATGAAGAAGTAGCGATGTATGCTCGAAATCTGAGAAAGTTCAAAGGACTTCTCAAAACCAAAAGAAAAGAATTACGTGGTGGAGAAATTGAGGAAAGGAAAAGGTACACCACGGAAAAGAGAAATAAAGGCTATGAAGAAAAAAAGAACAATGAATAATGCTGGAAGTGCGGAAAAAAAGGTCACATCGCTAGAGAATGCAAAAGCTCTTCGTCTATTCAGAAAAATGACAGGTATGACAAAGGAAAGAAGAAAACAAGTCTAGTAGCAACTTGGAGTGATGACGAGGAAGCTTACCAAAGCAATGATGAGAATAACCTAGATCTCATGGCGAGTAGCTCCTTGACTAGTGATGATGAAAATGAGGTAAATTTCAATTACCAAGATCTAAGAGATTCCTTTGATGCTTTACAAGCTGATTTTGAAGAAGCTATTGAGATTAACAAAAAATTAAGAAAGAAAATACGAGAATTGATTGCTGAAAATAGTGCCTTACATGAAACAATTGATGATTTAGATAGTCTAAAGGAGGATCATTCTGCTTGTCTTATTGAAAAAGAAAATCTTATTTGTGAACTTGATAGGCTTCGAAAAGAATTTTCGTATGTAGTTGGTAAATTCGCTGGTGGAAATGCTAAGTTTGAAGAATTGTTGTCTTTACAAAGATATACTATTTCTAAACATGGCTTAGGTTATGACCCTTTTGATAGAGATTGCTCTCTAATTTCAAAATTTACTAAGGATGGAAAAATCGCTCAATGTGCTAGATGCTTGAAAGATGGTCATATAGAAATTGCATGCAAAAGCACTAGGAGATGTGTTAAGGTTAAGAAAGTTTGGGTGTTAAAAGACTCAATACCACCTAATGTGGTTTATATTTCTAACCAAAATGGACCCAAGATGGCTTGGGTACCAAAGAGAAGAAAGGATGTTTCAGTTGTAGGTACAAGCAAGGGATGAAAATCCACCAAGCACATGGTACACTGATAGTGAAAGTTCAAGGCATATGAGTGGAGACAACAACAAAATCGACTAATGGGTGTCTAAGTCGACCAATTGGTGACAAGTCTGGTAAATAAGTCGACCTATGATATACACAGCCTTTGGAATGAAGAAATTTCAGGATAAGTCGACTTATGGAGGTAAACAAATCGACTTATGTCTACACGGATTCTTATGCTGTTTCAAGTGTATGGTGCTTCTTATGACTTTATGATATTTGTATTAATTGTTGGATTGTTATGTTATGACTCTGCATTTTCTTTGCGTTTGCTGTTTTGTTTGTTTATGGACTGCATTGCGACTATTTTTCATTTTTCATATTGGTTTTTTTTTTAATCATGACAAAAAGGGAGAGTAATATTGGAAATTGATAATTGGTATCCTTTAGTCACCATCATTTGATTGAGGGGGAGTGCGTTTGATTTGAGACTATTTGTGTTTGATGACCTGTTACTTTATTTAATGTGATTGCGATAATTTTTCATCTTCATATTTGTTGGTTTGTATTAGTTGTTTTGATTATGACAAAAAGGGGGAGAAAAAATGAGAAATTGATATTCTTTAGTCACTTGATTAAGGGGGAGTTTGTTTTTTACAAAGTTATTACATTCAATGATTTATATAGGGGGAGACTTCTAACTAAAATGACAAGGTATAGAAACCTTGATCAATGTTTCTTTGTTTTCATTTCTTAAACAATTTCTAAGTATTTTGTCATTATCAAAAAGGGGGAGATTGTTGGACCAATGGTGGTTGACAAATTAATTCCACTTATGTTTTGATAATAACAAAATGTATAGAATTGGTTAAGAAATTGTTTCAGGTATTATTCAATGAAAGAATCGTGCAAATCAAGATAAGCAAGTGACAAATCATTGAAGAATCAAGATAGGAGTTGTCTTCTAAGTATATATGGCATAAAACATAAGGTTTGTAGAGAATTTGGTCGGATGTTATCATAGATGGCTAAACAAGTCGACTTACACAATACAAGTTGACTTACATATGAAGATGAATTCACACAAGTCGACTTATAGGAAACAAGTCGACTTATCGAGGTAAACAAGTCGACTTATATATAACAAGTCGACTTATTGGAGAGCGGAGATGAAGTTTTTCGTAAATGGTTGAAACAAGTCGACTTATGAATTCGACAAGTCGACTTATGGATGCACAGATTCAGCTCCAACGATCATATTAGCTAAAAATGGAATGGAGGTTATCAAGGAACGGCTATCACAAATTAAGCAACGGCTAGGAGAGCTCCAATAGCTATATTTCTTCTTATATAAAGGGTGGATGATTGATGAAGAATGTAGAGAAGTTCTAGAAGCCAAAATACTCTTATCTTGCTCCAAATTGCTCATCATTGTTATTACTTTGTTTACATTTGTATTGAGCACTTGTTCTTAGATCTTTATCCTATTTCTTTTACAAATTGAGTGACTAGTGGTAGGTCACGTGTGAGGTAGCTTGAGCAGGAAATCAAGCGATATTGGTAGGATTTGTCTTGGGAAGACAAATCGAGTGTAAAAGGTTGCTTGAGCCTAATTCAAGTGGTGTTGTAAAAGTTCACACTCAACTACAAAGTGTGCAATAAAGTGGTTGGCAAAATCCTAAGTGGGAGTTTAGGTAGAGGACGTAGGTCTTAGCACCGAACCTCTATAAAAACAAGTGTTTGATCTTCTTCCCTACTCTTTTCAATTAAGTTTATTTAAATTATTTTTGTGTGTGTGTTAACTTCTGATTTTTTGTAGAAAATTTCTAAAAGATTAAAGATCTATTCAACCCCCCCTTCTAGATCGCTTACAGACTTAATGGGTAAATCATGAGATAAACTGGAAAGTGTATTGACTTGTATAACTAAAACATTGATGCTACAAATTAAGAGGAGTAGAAGTGACTATGAAAGTAATTGAATTCCTGAAATATCAGGGAAGCTTTAATGGGTAGAGATTAACGTGGATGAATCCTACAACGAGCAATACCTTGGATTTAAGGTCCTTCATAATATAACCAAATGCAATTAATTCAATAAGATATGATTTATTGATAACAAATTTAGTTATAGGAAACAAATTTTTAGTGAGATAAGGAATAATAAGAATATTACAAATATGAAGTGGATGATTGTGAGTGGAAAAATTTTAAAGAATTAATAGAGGAAATAGGAAGAGTGTGTCTATTATAGATAACCACTTGGTTTGACCCTTCATGTTGTGTGACAGATTCCACAATTTGAGAATCAAAAGTCATATGAGTTATGGCTCTAGTGTTTCTTAACCATTATGTAATATTTTTGGAATTGAGTGGGGAAGTATCTATAACAGGCTAAATATTCATTAAAAAAGAGTTTGTGTTAAGGTTATTGGCAATATATTAAGATCTAAATAAGAGACTACGAGATTTTGTAATATCAAAAGTGTTAGTAGGCAATAATATGCCCCATTTCAAACAAATTTGATATTATAGTTTGGACAGATAAAAGGTGTTTTAGGTTTAGATTAGATATTTGGTCTAGTTATTATAACTAGGAATTTAGGAAAAAATTTATAGGTTTTAGGAAAATGAGTTATATATGGTTCAGGTCTAAAAGGATTATGGGCTAGTGGTTTGTCACTCCAGTATCAGCTAGGCATACAGGTCTGGTAAATGGGTGGTATATTGAGACCCATTATGTAACATCCCGTTACTGTTAGCAAGGGTATTTTGGTCATTGGGTTGAACTGATTGGATTTCACTGCATTCATTGACTGAACATGTTACTGGCCTCTAATTATAGAGGAACAGGTTTATTGCATATGCATTTATCCATAGGTACTTGCATTCATGATTTCTGAGATTTGATTGTGAACATGAACTGATCGGACTGACTGGATTGGGGGTTAATTGGGAAATTAGAGTTATTGGGTTCAATTGACTGATTTAATATTGATTTCGAGTGACTGGTAAATCTTAGTGGTTTATAGAAAATTTTCGAGAAATTTGGGAGAAAATGCCCGGACCGGAAGTTTTGGGTGATGAATCGATTGATCAGATAATCTTGAAAGAACTGTCCAATGGCAATGGAAAAATTAAAATTTTACTGATAGGAAATAAAAATGTTAAACCATTGGTAATTGAAGACTAAAATTTGGACTGAGTTGGAGACCTTTGTCTATAAATAGCTAACTTGAGAATTGAGGATTTACCCTAAGGCAAAACTCATTTCTTCTTCTCCCTTCTCTACGGTGATTTCGATTTCCTCCATAGGTAAGGATTCTTCGATCTTTCATGTGGTTTCCCTCTTATTGTGCTAGGCTAAATGATTTATTGTGATTGTTGAAGGTTGAGAAGGATTTGGAGTGGATTAATTGTTGATTTTGAAGGATTTAGGGTTTACGGTGATTTGTGGCTTTGATCTTTGATTGGTAAGTTTTTAAGGCTTTAATGTTGTTATTAGTAGTTGTTTCAAGCATTTATGACATTTATTGGGTTAGATTGAGTTGTTAGAGTGTTAGTGGAGGTTTTAAATAGCATTAATGGCAGAAAATCGATCGGAGAAGAAGGTGGCGCGGTCGCACGTCGCGACGTCTGGCGTGCCTCGCCGCGGCGAATAAATTTAGTGTTCGTCGTGCCTCGCTGCGCTCGTCGCGGCGGCGAGCACCTGGACATAGGTCGCGAAGAGCCTTCTGGCTTCGTCATGACAATGGAAAAGAGGACGACGCCTGCCTTGGCGGCAGTTCATATATCGTCATGACAAGCGAACTTAGGTCGCGGCGAAGATGGCAATTCTGAAGGGATGATTGTTAGTATATTGGGCATAATTTATGGTATAGACCTCCGATTGAGGTGATTCCTGATTCGTTATGAACTAGAGAAAGAGGTCTACAATTGAGGATAATTATAGGAATTAGAATTGATTTAAGTGACATTGATTTATAGAGAATAAGGTCGATTATGGTTCATAGTGTGACCTAAATACTGAATTGAGACAATTGGAGTTTAATTGAGATTTTCAATAGAGGTTTTGACCCGATGGATAGGAAATTTCTATGGGGATTATGAATTGAGGAAATTGAACCGAATTATAGGATTGGGTCAATTATTGTTGACCAATTGAGCGAAGAGTTAGATTGGGATATAAGAGTTATAAATTGGGTTTTAGCGCCGAAAAAATCGTGAACATGCATTGTACATCATCTCACTGAGACATATGCATTACTGAATGGTTTAATTGAGCATCTAGTAATGAGACTATATTTTTTACTGTTATAGAGGCGTTGTTGGATCGTCGTTCCACGAACATTGCTGGAACTTCCAGGCAGTAGCTCGGAAGTTACAGGTGAGTAACCTAGTTGGTTTCTCAAATTCCTGATTGCTTACATGCTCTACATGAATTACATGCAAAGATGAATTGTATGACTACTGTATGATTACTGGCATGTATTGGATTGAATTGCATGCTTTTACTGAACTGAACCGTACTGTTACGTGATATTGAGACTGAATACTGGGCTTTTATAGCCATATCATAGCGATTACTGAATACTACAATACTGGGCTTATAGCCATACATCAGAAATTATCGAACATCGACCGCATGCATAAATGCATGATCAGATAATGGACGTGTCCCAAGTTGCTAATATCACTGAAAAGAGCCTAGAGCTCGAACACTGTACTGACCGGGCTTAGCCCGAGGGGAGAAATCCCTGACGCGTCCCTACTGTTTACTGACTGAGCACTTGGGCACAATACTGAATAACTGGAAAGAGTCTCATATGCATTATATACATGACTGATTGAATTGCCAAATTGTGTGACGATTACTGAACTGCGTGATGCCATGATTTGCTGTAAATTGTGATGTGACACTGTGAACTGTTCTATGCTATTGTAAATTGTTACCGATACTGTAAATTGTTATATAATACTGTTAATTGAATATTACTGTGCCATGCTGTACGCAATTTGCGTAATGCATGATTTGAGTGAACCATCGATGATGGTTTCTCACTGAGTTCGCAAACTCACCCAAAATTGCAACCTATTTTTCAGGACTGATAGAATAGACCCCTAGCTCCGGAGATAGCCTTTTCCTACCGTGCGAGCGTGCTGGCAGGAGAAGCGATGGCACATAGGTCGGTCAGTTGGGTTGGATTTTAAGGATGACTTAGGATAGATGTTTGTATCAGTTTCCTTTTTGGTTTTGTTTAGGGGACTGATAGACTTGTCTATTCTGTTGCTGGATGACTGTATCATATTGATATTATGATTTTAAAATTTATTGGTTTATGATATTGTGTTATGTTATGGTTTTAAATTATTGCGATGCCATGTGGATATTATTGGGAAATGTTCTGGTGGTGCACCTTCATCGTGGGATTTGTATCGGAGCGTGTTAGAGTAGTGCCCTAAAGGCAATCCCCTTTAGCGCTTTTTGTTCATAGTCATGTACAGACTTTATGAATAAATAAAGAAAGGCATGTTTCATTTATTTGATGTTCTTTATGAATTGATATTGATCTTTAATCAAATTAATGATGTCCATGATATATGACATAGCATAAAGGAAATTATGATATGATCATAATCTTGAGATTCCTATCATGTGCAATTATGTCAGTATCTAAATTTTCCCTAGTCATAGGATTAATGAGATCGGACATCATTAATCCCACGACTAGCATATGTCATACTCCTTGATTGGATCAAGCAGTGGATCTCAGAAACTGTAAATATGAGATATTTAGAGTTGACATATGGATGCTTACTAGTGGTAGTAAGTTCATTGGATGACCTGCCATGAGATCATCACATGGATTTAATGTCAGTGATAATCTCATCATAGCAATGGTGCAAGTATCCTTAGACTTGAGGTACTCAAGGATATCTTGATATCGATCCTCACATTTTGACTCCATTCCTTGTTGCCTTCGAGAGGTTACTCATAGGGTGGTGCTTGGAGTGCAACTTGAGGTATTCAAGGTAATTGAGTAACCAATAAAGGATTCATCACTTGTGAGAATGTAAGAGATACCTGCCTCTTGTCAGGATCATTACTTTAAGTCTCTGGCCAGAGCATGATTATGTCATGAAGAGTGTCTTCATGGACATATAAAGTAATGAGTCCTCAGACAGGAACTGATTTCACTTGGGCTAGACTTAGTCTAGTAAGAGTTGACATATTAGCCATACTCATAACCAAGTGGGGTATAGGATGATGAAAGGACGAATTGCACAGTAATTGTCTATGGAAGGGTTCGTGATCTGGTTCGTGATGAATTCATCAAACCGATTACTTTCCGGTCAATTGGGGGTCATGATGTGTTGCTAGATACCGCTCATGACTTGCTCAAATTAATTGTTAATCTAAGTGGCCAACATAACCGGGAACCTAAAGGGTCACACGCATAAGAGTGTTTCAGAGAATCCGTAAAATAGTATTGGACTGAGTTCCAATTATGGAGAGCAACTGGATTAAATGGATCCCGATGAGATCGAGATATGTCCCGATGAGATCGCGACATCGATATTGCTGAAAAAAGTTTTCGGTGGTTTTTTCATGCCGGAACCCGGTAGGACCGACCCAAAGTGATGGACCACTTTAGCGATATATATACATATATATATGATTAATTAATTAAATAATTAATTAATATATATATATATATATGCTTGTCACGTGGATGAAGGAGAGAAGAAGCATGGAAGCTTCTTTTCCAAGCTTAGTCATCACCTTAATAAATGACTAAAGGACAAAATAAGAAAGGAAGATGAAGATGATCGTATGGCTTTTATAAAAGGCATGAAAAAAAGAGTTTCTTTCACTCTTTGAAGGCTTCATCGTTGGTTTTTGAAAAACCAAAGGAAAAGAAAAGTGTTTCTTTCTCCAAGCCATCATCGATCATCTCTTCATCTCCAAGGGTTTTGTCATCTCCTCCACGTTAATCCAAGCTCTCCAGAGGACAGAGGTAGGCTCTAGCAGGCTTTATTCTGTTCTAGCTATTCCCGGGTCAAAGGTGTTTGATCCGGTTAGGTTTTCTGATCTCTGCGTGGATACCTTTAGAGATAGTCTCTATTGGCTATTCAGGTTTGAGTTTTCATACCGACACCGGGATTCTGGATTTCGGGAAGGTCCCGGGAATAAAATTTTTTTGTTTCCGCTGCTGAAACATGTGATGTTCCTCCTGGGATTTTCCTACAGTGGTATCAGAGCGTCTGGTGTCGTGTATGAAGCTTTAACTGAAGCTAGATCATAAACCTTAATTGCTTGTGATGTTGTAGCATGCATTCTGTTCAGATTTCGAATTGCTATAGAGATAGGGTTTTCTAAATTTTTCTGCCCAGGATTGTTCATAACATGTTAGCCAATATGTCTATGAATTTTCAGAATTTATCGATTTGATTTGGTATAGTTTTGCTAATTAATTCCCTAAGGTTCCAGATGCTGTTTTGTGAAACACTCTGTGGACAGGTAGTAGTATAAAATCGAGAATAAATTCTAGAAAAATCGTTTTCTGGATTTTCCTTCACCTACATTTCTCTAAGATGTTGTTGAATGTCTGTGAGCATGTAAATTGGTTTTCAAGGTGATTGGATATTTATTCACGAATTTATTCTATACTGTTGGGAATTGCTGTGCTGATGAACACAGATTTTGAATCGGTTTTGTTATTTTGTTTGACTGAGTTTTTGATGACCTAAAATCCTGAAAAATTCAGGTAGCATGTTCTGAACATTTAGTAACCTATGTAATTTTCTCAGAATTTATTGAAATTTTTTCATTGATCATTTCGAGCAATGTACAGAACTGGACAGTTTTGGTGGAAATTGTTGAGACTGTTTTGCTTGGCTTGATTGAGTGTGCTTTTCAGTTCAATGCCTTGCACCATTTTAATGTGATTAAAAATGTGTTATCTTGATGTAGTATGATTGCCAAATTGAATTGCTTGAAGTTGCTTTTCCAATAATTTTTGAATGCCGAATTGGTCACATTTGTGTCTCGTTAGTATATTTCATTTTCTTGCTTGTTTTGGCCGTCACAATTTTTGTGACAAGTGCCGGAGTAGTTTTGAGAGTGTATACACTAGCTTGAGATGCTTAGGGTGAGAATTTGGGTGTTCCTAAATTATTTGGATATTTATGAGTTTCGACTCATTTCAAGCTTTTCATATAGTTTAACTATTTAAGGCATTCATGAATCAATGAAGTGTTCATTGAGGCATCAATGTACGAGTAATTACCCTAGGTATGATGGTGTTGAGAATTGGAATTGCATGGATTGAGGAATTAGCCGATTAGAGATTATAGCATTTCTCCCTGGATAAGCCGACTTGTGCATGGCATAAGTCGACTTGTTCAAGGTCTCTGTATAAGTCGACTTGTAGCACATTACAAGGCGACTTGTACATCAAGCAGTGTCATAAGGCGACTTGTTTCATACAAGTCGACTTGTGTGTGGCAGAAGCATAAGGTGACTTGCATTCGATGAAAGTCGACTTGTGACATGCTCAGTTGGATGATGGATGATTATAAGTTGATTCAATTTGATTGATGAAACCTAAATCATGCATGCCATATAGTCCTAGTGACTATGATCCTTGACTTGAGTCTAGAGTTTCTAAATCCTCCTCGGTATATGAAAACTAACGCCCCATTAATATGGTAAGAACCGAGTTCTTATAGGATGGGTTGTTGGGTAAACCCAAGCTCACTCTATACGGATATGTTCGAACCATGAAAATATGATTTTCGATTAATGGGTTGGTTTTCACCGAAGCGTTAGTTTGTTGAGTAAACTCAAGGTCAACGTGGGCGAGGGTGAAATTGGGTAGCATACATCGGATGTATGCGCATCAAAGAGTTGATACCCAATGTAAGTGCATACATCAACAAGTTGATAGACGATCGATAGTTGTGTCTAAGATGTAATTGGTATATCTGATACCTCCCGAGACATAAGGTGGCTTGTTGGGTAAACCCAAGGTCATTCTCAATGTCGGTTATCGATGATGCAATTGGTATGTTCGATACCTACCGATTGACCTAAGTTGTGGCTTGTTGGGTAAACCCAAGGTCATTCTTAGCAATATCGGATATCAACCCACTAGGACATTATGTCACTTTGTTTCTTTGGATTAGTAATGAGGGTTATGGATTCTATGAAACTAGTGGGAGCTTTTTGCATATCATTCAAGTCCTTATGATTATACAGCTATTCCTATTCTAACATTGTTCCTCTCTATCCGTAGGTTGTTTGAAAATGTCGTCAAGTGTGAATCTTCGTTAAACTTATGGATTCCAACAAGTTAATCGGACCGAAGTTTCTTGATCGTTAAGGAATCGAGAATAGTTCTCGATCTGAAGGTCCGGATATATCCTAGATTTTCCGCTTCAGATGCACTGCTTTGTCGATGCTTCCGATGATGATCGAAGGCATATAGTAAGCATCTAAAGGACGATGACATTGCTACTTGCATCATGCTTGCCTCGATGTCACCAGAGCTACAGAAGCAGCATGAGTCCATGGATGCTCACACTATAGTATTTCATCTTAGGGAGTTGTTTGACGAGCAAGCCCGGTCCAAAAGGTTCGAGACCTCAAGGCTTCTCTTCACCATTAAAGATGGCTCGAGGACATCTGCATGCGAAGATGCCCTCAAGATGAATGGCTATATTGAGAGATTGGCCATCTTAGGTTTTGCAATGGATCATGAGTTAAGTATAGACTTAATTCTGGTTGGATTGTCCGACAGTTATGCATAGTTCGTGTTAAACTATCGGATGAACCAAATATCCACTACAATACCTGAGCTGATCAATCTGCTCAAGACAGCTGAGCAGACTATCAAGAGTGATAGTAAGCAAGTGCTGGTAGTAGCTTCTTCTTCTTGGGTTCCAAGAAAAAAAGAACCCAAAGAAGAAGAAGGCAAAGAAACCAAAGGAAGCGCCATCAAGAAGAAGACCAAAGAAGCTGCCCCGAAAGGAACTTGCTTCCATTGCGGTAAAGATGGCCATTAGAGGCGCAATTGCAAAGTCTATCTTGAGTCGTTGAAATGAAAGAAGGCATCGGATGCCTCGATTACATCGAGTTTGTATGTCATTGAAGTTAATCTTATTCTCGATCACAACATTTGGGTATTTGATCTGGTTGTGGCTCACATATGTAATGATATGGGGCCTCGGGGACGATGAGGCAACTCATGAAGGGAGAAGTAGACCTCGTGTTGGAAATGGAGCAAGAGTTCTTTGCATTAGCCGTAGGAACCTATGTTTTGTCTCTCCTCACCGGGCTTGTCTTTGGAATTGGATAATTGTTATTTTGTACCCGTTTGACAAAGAATATATTATCATTTCTTGTCGAATAGAATTGGATTCCATATGAATTTTAATAGCAATGGTTGTTCTATCAATTCTAATGGAATGCTTTATGGAACCGGTACATTGTGCAATGGTATTTACATATTAGATATGTCTAATCCAATGTTAAATGTCAATGACACCAAAAGGTATAAAAGAGATAATCTAAAGTCAACTTACTTATGGCATTGTCGGCCATATATAAATGAGACACGATCGCTAAACTCCATAAGAGTGGCGGTTTAGGGTCATTTGATTATGAATCATATGACACATGCGAATCTTGTTTATTAGGCAAGATGACTAAGTTACCCTTCGAGGAAAGGGTGAGCGGCGATTGGAGTATTAGACCTAATACATTCAGATGTATGCGGTCCGATGTCCATCCATGCGAAGTGGTTGTCGTTACTTCATTACCTTTATCGATGATTATTCACGATATGGGTACTTGTATCGATGAGATACAAATCTGCGAAGCGTTTGAAAAGTTCAAACAATTGAAATGAAGTAGAAAACCAGCTTGGTAAAAGTATCAAGGCATTACGATCCGATCGTGGTGGAGAATACTTAGACCAACAGCCAGATTATCTTAGAGATAATGGGATATTATCTCGATGGACTCCTCTTTACACGCCGCACCTGAATGGTGTGGCTGAAAGGAGAAATCGAACCTTGTTGGACGTGGTACGATCAATGATGGGTTTCGCAGTTACCAAAATCGTTTTGGGGTATCGCTAGAGACAATTGTTTACTTGTTAAGCGAGTTCCCTCTAAGACAGATTGATGTTACTCCATATGAGATGTGGACTAGCGAGAAAACCTTATCTTTCTCATCCGAAAGTATGGGGTTGTCCCGCTACGTGAAGCGGATTCATCGAGATAAGCTTGAAGCAAAGTCCGACAAGTGTTTGTTTGTAGGATATCCTAAAG
Organism: Erythroxylum novogranatense; assembly: GCA_029891385.1. NCBI lineage: Eukaryota > Viridiplantae > Streptophyta > Magnoliopsida > Malpighiales > Erythroxylaceae > Erythroxylum > Erythroxylum novogranatense. The sequence continues at coordinate 31,948,782 of CM057228.1, forward strand.
AGACCATGGGATATCAATTCTACCTTCTTTGAGGAACAAAAGGTGTTTGTTTCAAAGCATGCTGTCTTTTAGAGAAAGAGTTTCTTCTCCAAGAAGGCAAGGGGAGCAAAGTCGAACTTGAAGAAGTTCAAGATGCTCAAACAAGCATGAGATCAATCGCTGAACTCGAGGCCACTCATTCGGATGAAGTAATTCAACCTTCGTGACACACGAAGCTCGTGGGTCAAGTAGGATGCGCCTGTTCCCGAGAGATATGGATTTCGTAAGTGAGCAGAATGACGTATTGCTCATAGAAGATGATGAGCCCGCTACTATGAAGAGGTTACGAAAAGTTCAGAGTCGAAAAATGGCTTTGTGCAATGAAAGCGAAATGGATTCCATGTACATAAACCAAGTATGGACTTTGGTTGATGCACCAAGGATAAAACCTATAAGGTGCAAATGGGTTTTCAAGAAGAAAACCGACATGGATGGTAATGTGATTACCTACAAAGCAAGGCTTGTGGCGAAGGATTTCGTCAAAGACAAGGAGTTGACTATGACGAGACATACAGAGCGCCCCTTACCATAGGGTATCCACCAGAACGCCCGTAGGTCATTCCGATACATATCCTACGACAAGAGACCACTACCGACAACAACCACTACACTCCTCATGGCATCACAATCATAAGACAATAATAAGAAACGGCTACTTTTAAAACCAAACTAGATTCCATTTCATTCATTCAAAACTTAATAATTCACAATATCAAGACTTTTTAAGTTACACATGTTTCACATATTGTACTATACAATAACCAGATCTAACTATCGGTCTCCAAAAGAAAGCCCAAATGACCGACCTTTGAGCCATTGCTTTTCTCGCCAATCCATCAGATACTGGCTCTACAAATCTGAGGGAGCTATCCGTCTATGCTAGGCCCGAAAAATAAGTTGCAATTTTGGGTGAGTTTGCGAACTCAACGAGAAACCATCATCGATGGTTCTCCCAATTCATGCATCATATAAGCATGAAACAAGATACACTGCATAATTATACAAAACACAACATGAATACAAATCACGAGATAATTACGATCACAATCAAGAAATATACACCCGATTAAAAATATTGTCGATATAGAATCCAATTATGCAATGCACATGTGACTCTTTTTTCCATTCATTTCATGATTGTGACCGAGCGATAACGGTGGATCAAGATAGACGCGTCTGGGAGAATTATCTCCCATCGAGCTCGAGGCTCGGTTCAATATATCGAGCTCTAGGCTCGGTTCAATCTGATGGCGCCTCGGTTCACAATTTTCCTTTTAACGAGTGATGTATTTGTGCATGAATGCACATGTTTCACAACAATAAACATGGTATTTCACGGTCAATATTCAATTCAATTAAACAAAGGACCTCATGTAAATTCACGATCGAGAATACCACATAATTCTCGTAGGGCAATCAATCACGCTTATAATTCATGTAATCCCGTAGGCGATCCAGTCACAACAATAATTCATGTATTCCCGTAGGCAATCAATTCACGCTAACACATAGATTGGAATAACCAACTAGGTTACTCACCTAATAACTTCCACGCTAACGCCGGAAGTCTCGCCAAATCAGGAACGATGGTCCACCGGAGCCTCTATAACAAATTAAATGAATAACTATTACCATTGGTGTAAATGATTAAACAATGCACATGAAATCAGTAAAATGTATATAATGCATGTTCATGGCAATCCCTACCTAATCCAATATTTCCCATAATAAAATTCTATGAAAAATTAGAAATCCATAAAGCGCCGACGGTGCGCAATTCGGACCTCTATAGGTCCCCAATTAAATAAAGCAGTGTTTACAAGTTCACAAAGGGCTACGTCAAATTCCGCCTAAAAATTCCGATTTCTCGGAAAATGAAATTAAATATTCAACGAATCCGATGCCTCTGGAATCAAGTCAATCGGACGTCGGACGGAGAGAAATTGACAAAAGAACAATTGTACCTTTTAATAACAAATAATAATCAAAAATAAAATAATTATATATACATATATCTTTGAACGCTCATCATGGGCGAGACGTCGCCATCAGGCGCTAAATCGCCTCACTTCGTCGCGAGGCGAGGCGTCGCCCTCGCGACCAGCCATTAAATCTCGCGAGGGCGAGGCGAAACGTCGCCCTCGCGAGGCGGCGAGTTTCCACTGCTACCTCGCCCTTTTTTTTTCCAAGCATATACCAAACTCATCATCTAGCTTTGATGAGAGTAAAGAAAATAGCTTGATGCTATGGAGAACATGGAGAAAAGAAGAGCCAAACTTGCGATGGTTTGATGGAGAAGGTTTGAGTGTTTTCGGATGGCTTCTAAACAAAACCTACACAATTATCTCTTCATTCCCTTTAACAACACACATCCGAAATAGCATGAGGAGGAGCATTAAATGTGACTATAAAAAATGGCAACATGTGATTGGCTTCTTTTAATAAGAAAAGTCAAATTATTACTATTTAATCCAATCTAAAATTTTACTCCATTTAACTCTAATGACCCTATTTTCAGTCCCAAAATAATATACCCAATATTATCGTGCACTGGTAGCGATCTTTACTACAGAGAATTGACCGATTCGCGAATTGGCGATTTTACGGCCCAGAATTGTTTCCTAAAAATCCAGAAAAATTCCTAAAATCCTAAAAATGAAAAACGATTTATGGCACAGTCCAAATAATTTTCCAAACTCAATTACCCCATTAATTTCACATGTAAGTTTAATTTCAATCTAAGTTTAAAATGACATGAATGCATGTATACTATGTGCATGTGCAACCCGTCAAGAATTATAGAGACTATATGTTTGTATCGCATGCCGAGATATAATTAAATGTCCCGAACCCATCCTAATTACCAAAATACCCTTCCTATAGGAGAGGGGATGTTACAATTCTCCCCTCCTAACAAAAATTTCGTCCTCGAAATTTTTACCTGACTGATCAAAAAGATGAGGATACTGTCTCCTCATATGCTCCTCGGTTTCCCAGGTAGCCTCCTCAGTCGAATGGTTCCTCCAGAGAACCTTCACCAGTGGAATACTCTTATTCCTCAATTGTTTCACCCGAGACCCGATAACTGGATCGGCTCCTCCACATAACTCGACATCGAGACCTCAATCTCCTGAGCCGGTATCACATGTGTCGGATCCGACCGATATCTGCGGAGCATACTCACATGGAAGACGTCATGTAACTGAGACATCTCACTTGGTAAAGCTAGCCTGTAGGCCAAAGGTCCGATCCTCTCAGTGATCTCGTATGGACCAATGTACCTAGGGCTTAACTTCCCCTTTTTCCCAAATCTCAGTACACCACGCCACGGTGACACCCGTAAGAACACTTTGTCGCCCACATTATACTCAATGTCCCTCCTATGCTGATCAACATAGCTCTTACATCTATCCCGAGCCGCCTTTAATGCGACTCAATCGGTTCACTTTATCAACAAAGATCCTGAATCAACTCAGGCCCCTCAATCATCCTTACTCCCTCTTCGTCCCAATACAAAGGCGATCTACACGGTCGCCCATACAGTGCCTCATATGGAGCCATCCCGATGCTACTATGATAGTGATTGTTATATGCAAACTCTATCAAGGCCAAGTACTGATCCCATGCTCCTCTGAACTCCAATACACATGCCCGAAGCATATCCTCAACAGTCTTAATCGCCCTCTCTCGCCCATCATCGTCGAGGATGAAACGTCAGATCAAGTTCAACCTAGTACCCATAGCGCATCGCAAACTCGCCGAACCTCGAAGTAAATCTGGGATCCACATGCTGACACTATCGACATCGGAACCCGTGCAGCCTCACTATCTCCGCTACATACTTCGGGCCAATCGATCCATAGTATTATTCTCCTCATCGCCAAGAAATGAGCCGATTTAGTTAATCGTCCACTATGACCAGATAGCATCATCTTTGCCTCGGCCCCTAGGCAATCCCATAATGAAATCCATGGTGATCCGCTCCCATTTCCACTCGGAATAGGCAACGAATGAAGCTTCCTCATCGGAGCTTGGTGCTCGACTTTAACTTCACGGCACGTCAAACACCTGACACGTACTCACCACCGCTTCTTCATACCAGCCACCGTAAATGTTGCTTAAGGGTGTTATACATCTTGGTAGTACCAGATGCATAGCATATGTGGCCATGTGAGCCTCCTCCAAGATCTCTCGCCTCGGATCATCTACATCAGTGCACACAAAGTCTCCGCCTATCCATGAGTCTCATCTCTCACATCAAACTCGGATCTCGAATCACCTTCACTTTCTCAATCGGTCTCACCATAACAGATCCTTATCCCGAACCTCCTAATCCCGTCCAAGAGCATCGGTCTCAATCTCAATGTAGCCAATAATACTCCATCCCCTCCCAAATTCATCAAGACATTCAAAGCTCTCAATCAATCAAATTAGGCAATCTCATTGCACAATCTGAGCAGATCAGATGTGACTTTCTACTCGAGCATCCGCCACCACATTAGCTTTTCCAGGTGATACTCAATCGCATACAGTCGTAATCCTTCAACAACTCAAGCCACCTCCTCATCTCAAATTCAACTCTCTACAGCTCAAGAGGGTATCTCAAACTCTTATGGTCAAGAAAAGATCCGAAAGGTCTCACCATACGTAATGCCTCCAAATCTTCAATGCAAATACATTGCAGCCTAACTCCAAATCATGAACAGGATAGTTTACCTCATGAATCCTCAACTGCCTCGAGGCATAGGCAATGACTCTACCATGCTTTGCATCAAGACACATCCCAATCCTCGATGTGATGCATCACAGACACCTCAAATCCTCCAGGTCCAGATGGAATAGCCAACACCGTGCGATGAGTCAACCGATGTTTCAGCTCCTCAAAGCTCTTCCGACACTCCTCGGTCCATCCGAATGGCACATTCTTCCTCGAAGTTTTGTCGGAGGGCCGAGATCAATGAAAACCCTCGACAAACCTCCGGTAATAACCACCAATCCGAGGAAACTTGAATCTCCCACATTCCTAGAGCTTCCCACTTCAAAGACCGCCTATCTTACTATGATCCACCGAATACCCTCTCCGGTCCTATATGCCCCAAAAGATCACTGATCCAGCCAAAATTCACATTTGCTGAATTTGGCGAACAACTGCTATCTCTCCTCATCGCCCAGTAACACAATCCTCAAATGCTCACTATGCTCCCGCTCATCCCTCGAATACACTAGGATGTCATCAATGAAAACAATAACAAACTGATCCAGGTAGGGCTGAAATACCACCAAATGTAGCGCCCCCTTACCATAGGGTATCCACCAGAACGCCCGTAGGTCATTCCGATACATATCCTACGACAAGAGACCACTACCGACAACAACCACTACACTCCTCATGGCATCACAATCATAAGACAAGAATAAGAAACCGGCTACTTTTAAAACCAAACTAGATTCCATTTCATTCATTCAAAACTTAATAATTCACAACTGTCAGTACTTTTTAAGTTACACATGTTTCACATATTGTCTATACAATAACCAGATCTAACTATCGGTCTCCAAAAGAAAGCCCAAATGACCGACCTTTGAGCCATTGCTTTTCTCGCCAATCCATCAGTACTGGCTCTACAAATCCGAGGAGCTATCTGCCTATGCTAGGCCCGAAAAATAAGTTGCAATTTTGGGTGAGTTTGCGAACTCAATGAAAACCATCATCGATGGTTCTCCCAATTCATGCATCATATAAGCATGAAACAAAGATATACACAAAGAATTATACAAAACACAACATGAATACAAATACGTAATAATTACGATCAAAGACAAGAATATATACCCAGCTTAAAAATATTGTCAGATATAGAATCCAGTATGCAATGCACATGTGACTCTTTTTTTCCAGTTCATTTCAGTATTGTGACCGAGCGCATAACAGTGATCAGTATAGACGCGTCTGGGGAGAATTATCTCCCATCGAGCTCGAGGCTCGGTTCAGTATATCGAGCTCTAGGCTCGGTTCAGTACAGTGGCGCCTCGGTTCACAATTTTCCTTTTAACAGTGTGATGTATTTGTGCATGAATGCACATGTTTCACAACAGTAAACATGGTATTTCACAGTCCAATATTCAATTCAATTAAACAGTTACCTCATGTAAATTCACAGTCAGTAATACCACATAATTCCCGTAGGACAATCAATCACGATTATAATTCATGTAATCCCGTAGGCGCCAAAGTCACAACAATAATTCATGTATTCCCGTAGGCAATCAATTCACAGCTAACACATAGATTGAATAACCAACTAGGTTACTCACCTAATAACTTCCACGCTAACGCCGGAAGTCTCTGCCAAATCGTGGAGCGATGGTCCACTGGAGCCTCTATAACAAATTAAATGAATAACTATTACCATTGGTGTAAATGATTAAACAATGCACATGAAATCGAGAAATGTATATAATGCATGTTCATGGCAATCTCGCCCTAATCCAATATTTCCCATAATAAAATTCTATGAAAATTAGAAATCCATAAAGGCCGACGGTGCAAATTCGGACCTCTATAGGTCCCCAATTAAATAAAGCAGTGTTTGAAGTTCCGCTCGAAGGCTACGCCAAATTCCGCCTAAAATTCCGATTTCTCGAAAATGAAATTAAATATTCAACGAATCCGATGCCTCTGGAATCAGGTCAATCGGACGTCGGACGGAGAGAAATTGACAAAAGAACAATTGTACCTTTTAATAACAAATAATAATAAAAATAAAATAATTATATATACATATATATCGAACGCCCACCTCGCGGGCGCGACGTCGTCATGAGGCTAAATCGCCTCACTTCGTCATGAGGGCGAGGCGTCGCCTCGCGACCACCATTAAATCTCGAGGCGAGGCGTAACGTCGCCCTCGCGAGGCGGCGTTTCCCACCGCTACCTCGCCTTTTTTTTCCAAGCATATACCAAACTCATCATCTAGCTTTGATGAGAGTAAAGAAAATAGCTTGATGCTATGGAGAACATGGAGAAAAGAAGAGCCAAACTTGCGATGGTTTGATGGAGAAGGTTTGAGTGTTTTCGGATGGCTTCTAAACAAAACCTACACAATTATCTCTTCATTCCCTTTAACAACACACATCCGAAATAGCATGAGGAGGAGCATTAAATGTGACTATAAAAAATGGCAACATGTGATTGGCTTCTTTTAATAAGAAAAGTCAAATTATTACTATTTAATTCAGTCCAAAATTTTACTCCATTTAACTCTAATGACCCTATTTTCAGTCCCAAAATAATATACCCAATATTACTGTGCCACTGGGTAGCGATCTTTGCTACCGAGAATTGACCGATTCGCCAATTGGCGATTTTATTTGGCCCAGAATTGTTTCCTAAAAATCCAGAAAATTCCTAAAATCCTAAAAATGAAAAACGATTTATGGCACAGTCCAAATAATTTTCCAAACTCAATTACCCCATTAATTTCACACGAAGTTTAATTTCAATCTAAGTTTAAAATGACATGAATGCATGTATACTATGTGCATGTGCAACCCGTCAAGAATTATAGAGACTATATGTCAGATGCGATGCCGAGATATAATTAAATGTCCCGAACCCATCCTAATTACCAAAATACCCTTCCTATAGGAGAGGGGATGTTACACCTTCAGCCCCATAGCAATGCTCAAATCCATTCGGATACTCCTAGCCATTGCCGCTCATTATGATTATGAGATATGGCAAATGGATGTGAAGACAGCTTTCCTTAACGGAAATCTAGTCGAGGATGTGTACATGACACAACCAGAGGGCTTCACTTCCAGAGATGGCGAAAAGTTATGCAAGCTTTAGAAATCCATCTATGGATTGAAGCAAGCATCCAGGAGTTGGAACATCCGTTTTGATGAGTCAATCAAAGAGTTTGGTTTCTCACAAAATCCGGATGAACACTGTGTGTACAAGAAGGTTAATGGGAATGCAATCGTTTTCCTTGTGTTGTATGTAGATGACATCATCGTTACTCGGAAACGATGTCTCATTGATGCAATCGCTAAAATTTGGTTGTCCAAGCAATTTGCGATGAAAGACCTTGGTGAAGCAACTTATATCCTCGGGATAAAGATCTATAGAGATAGATCAAAAGGTTGCTTGGTCTTTCACAATCATCGTAAATAGACAAGATGCTAAAGAGGTTTAGCATGGAGCAATCCAAGAGAGGGTTTCTTCCCATTACTCATGGGATAACACTCGAAATCTATGTGTCCTAAGACACAAGATGAGAGGATTCGCATGGATCGATCCCGTATGCATCCGCGAGAGGATCGATCATGTATGCTATGTTATGTACGAGGCCGATGTATCGTATGCTCCGAGTGTCACGGCGGATACCAATCGGATCCTGGTGAGGGTCATCCTTTAGGTAGTATCAAGAATATCCTCAAGTACTTGCGAAGGACTAAGGATGTTTTCGATATATGGAGATGGAAATCTCCAGAGCGCGCATATCGGATGCGGTTTCCTAATCTGACAAGGATGACTCAGATCCCATCAAAGTTATGTTTTCACGCTAAACGGCGGAGCGGTCATTGGAAGAGTTCCAAACAAGAGACGATCGCGATTCGACGATCGAGGCGAGTACATTCTTTGCATCGAGGCGGCAAAGGAAGTCGTTGGATCAAGAAGTTCATTTCAACTTGGTGTGGTTCCTAGTGTGATGGACCCATATGGTTGTATTGTGACAACAATGGGGCTATTGCTCGTGCAAAAGAACCGAGGTCTCACCAACGATCTAAACACGCACTCATGCAGATATCATCGATTCGAAAGATCATTGCTAGAGGTGATGTCGCGATCGAGAGGATTCCCACAGAGCAGAACATTGCTGATCCGTTGACGAAGCCATTGTCACAGAAGAATTTTGATTCTCATGTACTCACTTATGGTATTAGATACCAAGGCGATTGGCTTTAGGTCAAGTGGGAGGTTGTTAGAGTAGTGCCCTAAAGGCAATCCCCTTTAGCGCTTTTTGTTCATAGTCATGTACAGACTTTATGAATAAATAAAGAAAGGCATGTTTCATTTATTTGAAGTTCTTTATGAATTGATATTGATCTTTAATCAAATTAATGATGTCCATGATATATGACATAGCATGAAGGAAATTATGATATGATTATAATCTTGAGATTCCTATCATGTGCAATTATGTCAAGATCTAAATTTTCCTAGTCATAGGATTAATGAGACCGACATCATTAATCCCACGCACTAGCATATGTCATACTCCTTGATTGGATCAAGCGGTGGATCTCGTAAACTGTAAATATGAGATATTTAGAGTTGACATATGGATGCTTACTAGTGGTAGTAAGTTCATTGGATGATTCGCCATGAGATCATCACATGGATTTAATGTCGCGATAATCTCATCATAGCAATGGTGAAAGTATCCTTAGACTTGAGGTACTCAAGGATATCTTGAATACTTGATCCTCGTGCTGACTCCATTCCTTGTTGCCTTCGGAGGTTACTCATAGGGTGGTGCTTGGGTGCGGCTTGAGGTATTCAAGGTAATTGAGTAGCCAATAAAGGATTCATCATACGGAGAATGTAAGAGATACCGCCTCTTGTCGATCATTACTTTAAGTCTCGGCGAGCATGATCATGTCATGAAGAGTGTCTTCATGGACATATAAAGTAATGAGTCCTCGACAGAATCGATTTCACTTGGGCTAGACTTAGTCTAATAAGAGTTGACATATTAGCCATACTCATAACCAAGTGGGGTATAGGATGATGAAAGGACTAATTGCACAGTAATTGTCTATGGAAGGGTTCGTGATCTGGTTCGTGATGAATTCATCAAACCGATTACTTTCCGGTCAATTGGGGGTCATGATGTGTTGCTAGATACCGCTCATGACTTGCTCAAATTAATTGTTAATCTAAGTGGCCAACATAACCGGGAACCTAAAGGGTCACACGCATAAGAGTGTTTCAGAGAATCTGTAAAATAGTATTGGACTGAGTTCCAATTATGGAGAGCATTCGGATTAAATGGATCCCGATGAGATCGAGATATGTCCCGATGAGATCGCGACATCGATATTGCTGAAAAAGGTTTTCGGTGGTTTTTCCATGCCGAGCCCGTAGGGACTCGACCCAGTGTGATCGACCACTTTTAGCAATATATATACATATATATATATGATTAATTAATTAAATAATTAATATATATATATATATATATATATATGTGCTTGTCACGTGGATGAAGGAGAGAAGAAGCATGGAAGCTTTTTTTCCAAGCTTAGTCATCACCTTAATAAATGACTAAAGGACAAAATAAGAAAGGAAGATGAAGATGATCGTATGGCTTTTATAAAAGGCATGAAAGAAAGAGTTTCTTTCACTCTTTGAAGGCTTCATCGTTGGTTTTTGAAAAACCAAAGGAAAAGAAAAGTGTTTCTTTCTCCAAGCCATCATCGATCATCTCTTCATCTCCAAGGGTTTTGTCATCTCCTCCACGTTAATCCAAGCTCTCCAGAGGACGAGGTAGGCTCTAGCGGGCTTTATTCTCGTTCTAGCTATTCCGGGTCAAAGGTGTTTGATCCGGTTAGGTTTTCGATCTCTGCGTGGATACCTTTAGAGATAGTCTCTATTGGCTATTCAGTTTGAGTTTTCATACCGACACCGGATTACGGGTTTCGGAAGGTCCCGGAATTAAAATTTTGTTTCATTCTCTTTGGAACATGTGATGTTCCTCCGGGATTTTCCTACAGAGCGACCTTGGGTTTTCCATGTGTATCCTACGATGAGGGGTGCTACATTAAGTGGTATCGAGCATGGTTTGGCATCTTTTGGGCATAGTGTAATTTAGGCTTGAATTCTTGTAAGAATAGCGTAATCGATCGAATTTCTTATGCATTTTAGGTCATCCGTCTTGGGAGATCGAGTGGAACAACCACCGACCGGAATCGGTAGGAGCTAGTAGGAGTCTCCTGTGCCTCATTCGGAGGAGTTGCCTCTTGAGTTCTGTGAGGCGGAGCGGAGATATGATCAACTACGCAAGGCGGGGCGGTTGACTTATGGTAGCAACTGACTGCGGAGGTCGAGGGATGGCTAGAGAGGACAGAGAGAGTCCTCGATCGATGGGTGTGAAGCGGATGGCGTTTCGACTACGTGGTTTCTCTGCTCTGTGGTTACGCATATCGGTGGTGGAGGGTGTCGGGCAAGTACCACCAGGCCCTGCACACTGACATGGGATGATTTTCTGAGGGCATTCAAGGACAACTTCATGCCCAAGATTTATCTGGAAATGAAGTTACAGGAGTTCTTAGAGCTGAGACAGGGGCAGTTGACCATGGCCGATTATGAGGTGCGGTTCAACGAGTTAGTGGTATATGCTTCTTCACTGGTGGCTTCTGAGGCTGACAAGTGTCGACGTTTTGAGGGCGGACTCAATCTGGAGATCCGTACACTATTGGCTAGATCTGATATGGGCAGTTTTATTGAACTAAGGGCTGCAGCAGTGAGGATAGAAGCATTCTTGAGACAGCAGATATGTTGAGACTCCATCGGGGCCCGGCATAAGAGATCCAAAGGACAGCCAGTTAGTCTTTGGCAGAGGGTTCGATCGTGACAGTAGGCCTTCGGATCTGCAGGAGGGGCTAGACAGACTGGTCATGGGCAGAGGGGCAGATTTGTACAGACTGTTAGTGGTGGCGGCAGTGCCAGATTTTCAGGGCAGTCTGCTCCTTTTTGTGAGCATTGTGGCAAGAGACACAGTGGAGAGTGTCGATGGCTGTCTGGAGCCTGTTTGAGGTGTGGTTCGATGGACCACCTAGTGAGGAGCTGCCCAGAGACTTTGGGAGCCCAGTCTACTATGACTGGAAGATCAGGCAGCAATACCACGATCCAGCAGAGTCGTGGTGGTGGATCGGGATGGAGAGGCCGAGGCCGAGGCCGAGGTCGAGCAGAGGGGTCCGTAGTGAGGTCAGAGGGACCGCGGCAGCGATCGCAGTTGGGTCTATGCCATGACTCGGCGGAGGCCCAGATTCCCGGATGTTGTTCTTGGGTATGCTTCTTATTTCTGGTATTGAGGCATATGCATTGTTGGATCCTGGATCCACTCATTCCTTCATTGCACCGCATTTAGCATGTAGACTGCATGGGGATAGGCAGAGGTTACAGTGTGGGTTAGAGGTGAGTACACCTCTAGGTAGTCTGTTGTATTGGGAGAGGTCTCATATGGGATGTCGAGTTCGGATCGACCGAGCGATTCGAAAAGTCTTGATTTGATTATTTTGCCTCTAAGGGAGATTGATGTGATATTAGGGATGGACTGGTTGACTGTACATAGGGCGGTCATGGACTGTTATACCAAGGAGGTTGTATTGGAATCTCCTGGTCATCCTAGAGCTGTGTTCCGAGGAGTTAGTCAGGCAGTGCCAGCAAGGATGATATCCTTCTTGCGTGCCCTGAGATTGATGCAGGGAGGTTGTGAAGCCTATCTGGCTCACGTAGTGGATTCCCGAGTTGAGCAGAGATTGGAGGATATTCCCGTGATCAGGGAATTTCCGGATGTATTTCCCGAGGAGTTACCGGGATTGCCGCCAGAGCGGGAGATAGAGTTTGAGATTGATCTCGTTCCCGGTACCGCTCCTATATCGATCCCTCCGTATAGGATGGCACCGGTGGAACTGAGAGAGCTTAAGGCTCAGTTACAGGAGCTAGTGGATAAAGGATTTATTAGATCGAGTGTTTCGCCATGGGGAGCCCCGGTACTGTTTGTGAAGAAAAAGGACGGGACGCTGAGACTGTGCATTGACTATAGGCAGTTGAATCGGGTGACAGTGAAGAATAAGTATCCACTGCCTAGGATTGACGATTTATTTGATCAGTTTCAGGGAGCTCAGGTGTTCACTAAATTGGATCTGAGATCAGGCTATTACCAGTTAAGGATTGCAGAGGCCGATGTGCCTAAGAGTGTCTTCAGGAGCAGGTACGGGCATTTCGAGTTCCTAGTGATGCCATTTGGGTTGACTAATGCCCCGGAAGCCTTCATGGCTTTGATGAATAGAGTTTTTCAGCCCTACCTGGACCGGTTCGTGATAGTATTTATTGATGACATACTGATTTATTCGAGGAGTAGACAGGAGCACGCTGAGCACCTGAGGATTATTCTGCAGGTCATGAGAGAGAGGCAGTTGTTCGCCAAATTCACTAAGTGTGAATTCTGGCTTGATGAGATTGTATTTCTGGGGCACGTAGTGTCCGGTGAGGGTATCCAGGTGGATCCTCACAAGATAGAGGTAGTTATGAGTTAGGAGATTCCGAGGAGTGTGCCCGAGTTGCGGAGTTTCCTAGGACTGGCCGGATATTACCGGAGATTCGTCGAGGGGTTTTCGTTGATCTCCGCCCCTTTGACGAAGCTACTGAGGAAGAATGTGTCGTTTAGATGGTCTGAGGAGTGCCAGAAGTGCTTTGAGGAGCTGAAACATCGGTTGACTACTGCACCGGTGTTAAGCCTTCCTTCTGGTACTGGAGGCTTTGTGGTTTACAGTGATGCCTCGCATCGTGGACCTGGATGTGTATTGATGCAGCATGGTCGAAAGTGATAGCGTATGCCTCGAGACGATTGAGGTCTCACGAGGTGAATTATCCAAAGGCATGACTTAGAGTTGGCGCGATCAGATTTGCTCAAGATCCGAGACATTATCCGTATGGAGAGCGTTCCGGATCTTCGCGATCATAAGAGTCTCGAGATATCTATTGAGTCGAGAGCTCAATCTGAGATGCAGGAGATGGATAGAGTTATTGAAGGACTATGATCGCATCGATTGAGTATCATCCGAGAAGGCCAATGTGGTGGCCGATGCACCGAGTAGGAGATCGCATGGTAGTGCAGCTTTCGAGTTGAGTTTCGAGGTTACTGTCCGATTCGATTGAGAGCTCTTAATGTTGAGATGGATATGGGTCGATGGAGCTCGATTGCTACTCGAGGCCGAGGCCGATGTTGCATGATAGGATCCAAGAGTTCGGATCAAGACCCAAGTGTTAGTGAGGCTGATTGAGAGAGTCCAGCCGGTCTTGATTGAGTTTGAGTTGAGAGATGGGACTTTATGGATGGGTCGAGACCGGTGTGTGCTCGATATTGATGATTTGAGATGGGAGATCCTTAAGAGGCACATGTAGCTGCCTATCGATGCATCTGCACGCGACCAAGATGTATCGTACTCGAGACGACATTTCGGTGGCCCGGTATGAAGAGGCAAGTGGCGAGTTTGTGTCGTGTGTCCGGCGTGTCGTGGTCAAGGCTGAGCACCAGGCTCCAGTGGGTAAGTTGCATTCGTTGCCCATTCCGGAGTGGAAATGGGAGCGAATTACTATAGACTTTGTGATGGGATTGCCTAGGACATCGAGGCAGCATGATGCTATCTGGGTCATAGTGGACTGATTGACTAAATCGGCTCACTTCTTACCAGTGAGGGAGAGCAATACTCTCGATCAGTTGGCCTAGAAGTATGTGGTAGAGATTGTACGGTTGCATGGGGTTCCGTTATTGATAGTCTCAGACAGGGATCCCAGGTTCACCTCGAGGTTCTGGAAGAGCCTACAGACTGCTATGGGTACGAGGTTGAACTTGATCGCATTTCATCCTCGCATGATGGACACAAAGGAGAGGACGATTAAGACTGTTGAGGACATGCTTCGAGCGTGTGTATTGGAGTTCAGAGGATCATGGGATCAACATCTGGCTCTGATTGAGTTTGCCTACAACAACCAATATCATAATAGTATTGGGATGGCACCGTATGAGGCCTTGTATGGGAGGCCGTGTCGATCGCCACTGTATTGGGATGAAGAGGGTATGAGATCGATTGAGGGTCCCGAGCTGATTCAGGACACAGTGGATAAGGTACAGTTGATCCGGAGTCGCATCAAGGCGGCTCAGGACAAACAAAAGAGCTATGCGGATCAGCATCGGCGAGATATAGAGTACAGTGTAGGGGACATAGTGTTTCTCCGAGTGTCTCCTTGGAAAGGAATACTGAGGTTTGGCCGTAAGGGCAAGTTGAGCCCTCGGTATATCTGTAACATCCGTTCTTCACGATAAGGGTATTATGGTATCTACGGGTGACTGATAGTCAGCACTATATTTACCGATCGAGCATGCTCTTGGCCTCTAATTATAGAGGAACAGTCTCTGCATATGAATAGTCATTTATTCATAGGTACATGCATTTATGATTTTTCGGTATTTCATTGTGAATTGGAATTGACTGAATTGACTGGTATGTGAATTGATCGACTTGTGAACCGATTTGGGCGATCGGAAATATGATTGAGTGAGAAATTAGGAGTTACTGGGTTCAAATGACTGATTTGGAACTGTTTGCGAGTGATTGGAAATTTATAGAGGCTTATAGAAAATTTTCGGGAAATTCGGGAGAAAATACCCGGACCGGAAATTTTGGAGTAACAGACTGATTGACCGTATATTACTGAAAGAACTATCCAATGGTAATGGAAAAACTAGAAGTTTACTGATAGGAAATAAATATTTTGAGCCATGGAAAATTTGAGACTAAAAATTGGACTGATTCTGAGACTTAAGCCTATAAATAGTAGGGTTGGAAATTGGGGGAAAAATAACCTAGGCATTATCGTTTCTTCTTCTTCTCTCCTTCGGCGGTGATCTTCGATTCCTCCATAGGTGAGGATTCTTTGATCTTTCTCTATGGTTTTCATCTCATTGTGCTAAGCTAACTGATTTATTGTGATTGATGAAGGATTGAGAGGTTTGAGAGTGTTAATCGGTGATTGGGGAAGATTTTAGGGTTTACGGAAGTTGTGGATCGATTAATCGATTGGTAAGTTTTATTGGCTTTAATGTTGTTATTCTGGTTATTTGAGCGGTTATGGCATTTATGGGGTTAGATTGAGTGGTTAGGGTGTTTAATGGAGGTTATTAATAGCTTTAATGGCGGAAAATCGTTCGGAGAAGACGATCTGGTCTTCGCGTCGCGACGAGCATAGAAGTGGTAGGGCTTCGTCATGACGAATAAATTAATTTAAATAAATGTGTTAGTCGCGGCGAGCTTGTGTAGACGACATAACGAGTGGAAAAATTAGTGCGTCATGGCGAGCCTTTGGCGTCTTGCCGTAGCCGAAATCAGGAGTGTTCGCCGCGGCGATCGATCACGTCACGGCGAAGGGCGTGGAGTCGCGACGAGGATGGATTTTCGATTGGATGATTCTTTGGGTTATTGGGCATATCTTTTGTTGTGGACCTCCAATTGAGGTAATTCCAGTTCGTTATGAAATAGGAAAAGAGGTCTCTGAGATGAGAATAATTATAGAATTAGATTTGATTTAATTGGTACTGAATTATAGAAATTGAGGTCAATTGTGATTCATAGTGTGACCTAAGTGTCACAACTTGAGACTATTGGAGTTTTAATTGGAGATTGCAATAGAGGTTTTGACCCAAAGGATAGGAAATTGTTATAGGAAGTATGAATATAGGAAATTGAATTTGGATCATAGGATCGGATCAATTATTGTCAAGCAATTGAGTAAGAAAGTGGAATTGGGCTTAAGGTATCGAAATTGGGATTTAGCATCAAAAATCGTGAGCACGCATTGTACATCATTTGCCTTTGAGACATATGCATTCTTGTCTTGTTTAATTGGGCAATTAGTAATGGGTTGTACTTCTTTGTTATAGTGGCGCCGTTGGATCATCGTTCCACGGACATTCTTTGGGACTTCGAGCAATAGCTCGGAAGTTACTGGTGAGTAACCTAGTTGGTTTCTCAAATTCTTGATTGTCTAAATGCTCACCGTATGAATTATCGAAATGAATGTGATTGAATTATATGCTTTTCTTGTCTTGAGCGGACTTGCTACATGACACTTGTAAATTGCATGATTATTGAAATATACATGATCAAACTGTATGTTCTCACCGTATTGAATTGACTGGACTCTTGTATGACCACCGAAATGTATGAGTGAATGTATTATTCTTTGAAAAGAGTACGATTGAAGTGTGTGCATTCTTGTATTGAATTGGATTCTTGAATGACACCGAGAACTGAACACTCTTGGGCTTTTATAGCCACATTCTTGAACCATCGAACATCGCATTGCATGCATAAATGCATGATCGATAATGGAATGTGACTCGAGTTGCGATTATTCTTGACCGGCCTCGAGCAGGGAGTTAATCCCTCGAACACCGTCTTGATCTTTGAAAAGAGCTTTAAGCTCGAATCATTCTTGAATTGAGGATGTCGCGGTAACACGCCGCAAGATAACACTGCAAACACCTACGGTGGGGTGTGGGGTCCTACAATTGGAAAGGGATTAGTGCATACCCAGAGGGCCCTCCTATCCCTACTGACGCGTGGAAAGTAGTGCATACCCAGAGGGCTCTCCTACTTCCTAAGACGCATTCACTGAACACTGACTGAGCACTTGGGCACAACACTGAATAACTGGAAAAGAGTCTCATATGCATTGCATGCTATATTGAATGTCTGAAATGACTGTATGATTACTGTGAATGACTGTGATTGTCTACTGCAAATTATTGAGAATGAATGACTGAATTGTGGCAATGGTCGATTGCATGTTGACATGATTCTATCAAAATCTGCATATCTATGAACCGTGATGTGACATCGTAAATTGTTATGTATGATTTCCATAGGCGTTAATAGACTACATGAGCTGTGAGGCCATCTTAATCTACGGTATGGTACCGTAATTGGTTATCACTTGTGAATTGTATATATCATAATCGCTTATCATCAGAAAGCTGTTATATAGTCTTTGCACAATGTTATACGATCATAAATTGACTACTATCAGATCTTGCTGCTACGCGATCGCGTAATGCATGATTTAGTGAACCATCGATGATGGTTTCTCATTGAGTTCGCAAACTCATCCAACATTGCAACTATTTTTCGAGGATTGAAGAGTACCCGTCGCATTTAGCGGGAGTATGTCTCGCGCATTGGAGTCGGAGACTAGGGTCGGGATCGATTCGCGTCGCATTAGTGTCTTTCAGAGTTGTGTGTGTAAATGAATAATTCCACGTTTTCTCTAAATTGAACTGCTATTTTATAGGGCCCCAGTGATAATTGTATAAGCGAAATGTGATTCTTGAAATTGTGTTTTGAGTGAATGTATTCGTTTTAAAGGGACCCATTGTTTATTGAATTGTGCATTTCGATTGTTTCTAAAGCGTTAAATAAATTGTGTATTGACTTTTGTACTGAATTTGACTGCTGTAGCCTACCATTCTCGTGTGGCGTGGACTCGGATATCACCCACGATATCGGGTTCGGGTCCTGCGGGGTTGGGATGCTACAATATCGGTCCGTATGAGATCCTTGAGAGGATAGGACCGTTGGCTTACAGACTGACATTACCGAGTGAGATGTCCCAGATGCATGACGTGATTCATGTTAATATGCTCCGACGGTACCGTTCAGACCCGATGCATGTGATCCCGGCTCAGGAGATTGAGGTAGCCAGTGATTTGACCTATGTTGAGGAGCCGGTACAAATTATTGGATCACGGGTCAAGCAACTGAGGAACAGGGTAATTCCATTGGTGAAAGTCCTTTGGAAGAACCACTCTTCTGAGGAAGCTACATAGGAGACTGAGGAGCATATGAGGAGTCAGTATCCTCATTTATTTGATCGGACAGGTATTAAATTTCGAGGAAAAAATTTTAATTAGGAGGGGTGAATTGTAACATCTCGTTACTGTTAGCAAGGGTATTTTGGTCATTGGGTTGAACTGATTGGATTTCACTGCATTCATTGACTGAGCATGTTACTGGCCTCTAATTATAGAGGAACAGGTTTATTGCATATGCATTTATCCATAGGTACTTGCATTCATGATTTTCGGGATTTGATTGTGAGCATGAACTGACCGGACTGACTGGATTGGGGGTTAATTGGGAAATTAGAGTTATTGGGTTCAATTGACTGATTTAATATTGATTTCGAGTGACTGGTAAATCTTAGTGGTTTATAGAAAATTTTCGAGAAATTTGGGAGAAAATGCCCGGACCGGAAGTTTTGGGGTGATGAATCGATTGATTATTTGTATAATCTTGAAAGAAGCGTCCAATGGCAATGGAAAAATTAGAATTTCTTGATAGGAAATAAAATGTTAAACCATTGGTAATTGAAGACTAAAATTTGGACTGAGTTCGAGACCTTTGTCTATAAATAGCTAACTTGAGAATTGAGGATTTACCCTAAGGCAAAACTCATTTCTTCTTCTCCCTTCTCTACGGTGATTTCGATTTCCTCCATAGGTAAGGATTCTTCGATCTTTCATGTGGTTTCCCTCTTATTGTGCTAGGCTAAGTGATTTATTGTGATTGTTGAAGGTTGAGAAGGATTTGGAGTGGATTAATCGTTGATTTTGAAGGATTTAGGGTTACGGTGATTTGTGGCTTTGATCTTTGATTGGTAAGTTTTTAAGGCTTTAATGTTGTTATTAGTAGTTGTTTCAAGCATTTATGACATTTATTGGGTTAGATGGAGTTGTTAGAGTGTTAGTGGAGGTTTTAAATAGCATTAATGGCGGAAAATCGATCGGAGAAGAAGGTGGCGCGATCGCACGTCACGACGTCTGGCGTGCCTCGCCGCGGCGAATAAATTTAGTGTTCGCCGCAACGAGCACCTGGAGATACGTCGTGACGAGCGGCGAAGAGGACGACGCCTTGTGGCGAAGGGTTCAGATATCGTCATGACAAGCGGACTTAGGTCGCGGCGAAGATGACAATTCTGAAGGGATGATTGTTAGTATATTGGGCATAATTTATGGTATAGACCTCCGATTGAGGTGATTCTGATTCGTTATGAACTAGAAAGAGGTCTACAATTGAGGATAATTATAGGAATTAGAATTGATTTAAGTGACATTGATTTATAGAGAATAAGGTCGATTATGGTTCGTAGTGTGACCTAAATCTTGAATTGAGACAATTGGAGTTTAATTGGGATTTTCAATAGAGGTTTTGACCCGATGGATAGGAAATTTCTATGGGGATTATGAATTGAGAAAATTGAACCGAATTATAGGATTGGGTCAATTATTGTTGACCAATTGAGCGAAGAGTTAGATTGGGATATAAGAGTTATAAATTGGGTTTTAGCGCCGGGAAAATCGTGAACATGCATTGTACATCATTTCACTGAGACATATGCATTACTGAATGGTTTAATTGAGCATCTAGTAATGGGACCGTATTTTTATTTGTTATAGAGCGCCGTTGGATCGTCGTTCCACGGACATTCTTTGGAACTTCGAGCAGTAGCTTGGAAGTTACAGGTGAGTAACCTAGTTGGTTTCTCAAATTTCTGATTGCTTACATGCTCTACATGAATTACATGCAAAGATGAATTGTATGAATATTGTATGATTACTGGAATGTATTGGATTGAATTGCATGCTTTTCTTGAATCAACTGCATCTTTATTACGTGATACCGAGGCCGAATCTTGGGCTTTTATAGCCATATCATAGCGATTACTGAATACTGCAATACTGGGCTTATAGCCATACACTGTAAATTACTGAACACTACACTGCATGCATAAATGCATGATCGATAATGGGCGTGTCTCAAGTTGCTAATATCCTTTGAAAAGAGCCTGGAGCTCGAACATCTTTGTCTTGACGGGGCTTAGCAGGGGAGAAATCACACGCGTCCCTACTGTTTCTTGATGAGCACTTGGGCACAATCTTGAATAACTAGAAAGAGTCTCATATGCATTATATACATGGTGATTGAATTGCCAAATTGTATGACGATTCTTGAATCTAGGTGATGCCATGATTTGTTGTAAATTGTGATGTGACATCGTGAATCGTTTCTATCTATTGTAAATTGTTACCGATATCGTAAATTGTTATATAATCTTTATTAATTGAATATTCTTGTGCCATCTTTGCATAATTTGTGTAATGCATGATTTGAGTGAACCATCGATGATGGTTTCTCACTGAGTTCGCAAACTCACCCAAAATTGCAACCTATTTTTCAGGACTGATAGAATAGACCCCTAGCTCCGGAGATAGCCTTTTCCTACCGTGTGAGCGTCTTTGGCGGGAGAAGCGATGGCACATGTGTCGGTCACCGGGTTGGATTTTGAGGATGACTTAGGATAGATGTTTGTATCGGTTTCCTTTTGGTTTTGTTTAGGGACCGATAGACTTGTCTATTCTTCTTTGGATGACCGTCAGTTGATATTATGATTTTAAAATTTAGCGGTTTCTGATATTGTGTTATGTTATGGTTTTAAATTATTGCGATGCCATGTGGATATTATTGGGAAATGTTCTGGTGGTGCACCTTCATCGTGGGATTTGTATCGGAGCGACCTTCGGGTTTCCCGATGTGTATCCTACGGTGAGGGGGCGCTACACATTAAAACTACGATATGCTCTTCTTATAGATCCTTTTGTTTCACGTTCCTTATAGCAAAACCTCCCCTCGATGTCGTATCACCATCTAGCATTATAGAAGGATAAGTCACCAACATTTAAAGTCATAAGTGCCATCTCATAACTAAGTAAAGCATAGACATTACTTATAGAGAAGCCAATGGCACAAAGTTTAACAAAGGAAATAAGGGATCTAAATTTTCAGTTAGTGATGAAAAACTCATATTCCATGAGAAAACCATTGAGGGTAAAGAGAACCAAGTCATCATCTAAAATTTGGTCTCCTATAGTAGTGAGGTCATCAGTTGTATTTGAGACAAAGGTTACAAATTCAGTGATGAATGTTAGGCCTTTTTTAAGCATATGCAACTTTCAATGAAAAATGGAACCTAAAAGGTCAACTATTGCAAAAAAAAAAAATTAAGAGTCACCCAAAAGGCTCAAGTAGTAGGGCATTCGATAGCAAGATGTGCAATTGACTTTACGAGCGATGTGATGAGGAATAAATACACGAGGTGATCAAACTTTTTCCATTTTTAATATTCTGGAGAGGCAAATTAAAGCTTAACCCAGTTGTTGGAGATAGGGAGATGGATGTATTTATGGATGTCAAAGGTGGTGAGGATGATTTGTACCTAGTTACACTAGATAAGGTAATTAGTTAAACCACAAAACGTAGTGAGAAAGTTTATGATCTAGTTGAATGGGAGACTTAAGGCATTGCTTTTTAACATTTTAATTGTTGTTCATTTCTCATTATTATGATTGTAGATATGATATTTATGTCGTGATTTTGTGTATGTGTTGCTAGAATTTTGGTTGGTGTATTTGGTAATTTCTAGTGTAAATTAGATCAAAACTCTAGTGTGCTTGGCTTTGATGCCATGATAATGTATTTGAGGATAAGGAAGTGTAATGCTATTTCATTGATTAAATTTGTGAAATACATAGTCCTTCAGATATAGCTTTGTAGTGTACAAGATAAGCATGAAAAGGGAATTACAACTGAAAGAGTTGGATTATGATTATAATTGATAAGAACTTAATAATATTGATAGTTGGGATCATAATATATCATATATTAGCTATCAATATGAGTAGATTCTTTTACAAAAAAAAGGCTTTCTTTTAAATTTTGAAAATAAAAAGTCTTTTTATTTTTATTATTTTTAGTTAATATGATTAGAGACTTTCTTATAATTCGTTTTCAATAAAAAATTGATTTTAAAGAGGAAAAATTGGGCTTTGAAAGAGAACTTGAATTTATAGAAACAAAAGTTAGACTTTGAAGATAAGAGTTTGACTTTTTGAAAGGATCATTTTTATTAAGATTTAAGACATTTATTATATTCTCTTTATCTCCATGGATCTTCTTTTTTTATACTTCCATATAATTAAACATAAGCCTCCAAAGTCTTTTGGTGAGCATTATGGTGTTCATGGTTTGGATGGAGCTAATTTCTAACCCCCATTGTTTCTTTGGAGTGCAAACCTCAATTCATTTCATCTTGCTTTTGTGAGTTCTTCCTATGTTACTAGACCAAAGAAAGTTGCTAAATAACTTTTGTATATTTTTTTAGATAAACCTTGGAAAATCCAAATGAGCAGCCTAGTAGGTGTTAATAAAATTGATTATTGAAGCAATAAATTAGACTCTTCCTATTGTTGAAAGGTGATTGGAGCTCCAAGATGAGATTCTAGAGTGAATTTTGTCAAGAAGACTAGTGAAGTCAAATGTTTTCACTCTATAAGTGGAGATGGGAGATGGGGATACCAAGTTATGTCATTAGGAGATTTTGTTGCTTAAATCCAGTGATAGTTGTTATTAAAGGAATTATGCCAATTGCAATCCTTAAGAGATAAATAGTACTTTTGGAACAGTTCAACTACAACCCTAAGACTCCTTGGAATATTTTTAGTTCTTTCATTAATGTTGAGGTGAACATTGCATCTGCTTTAGATATCAAAATGAGATCACCTGCAAAATAAAGATTGGTTAGTTTAAATTTCCTGTTTATTATTATATATTATGTATTCTCCTAATAAGTTTTTATGATATATTTGATAAGATGCTCATTATAGATATAGTCAATGGCTTTTAGTATCATTATTATACTATATTTGTGTTAATAATATACATTATTTATTTTTGAGTAACTTTTTTATAATAACAATAGTAATTATATTGAACCCTTAATTGGTTTCAATTTCAAGAAGTGGAAATAGATGTAGAATTTTCTTTAGAGATGGCGAACATTAATATAATCTTGACAAAAAAAATCTATTTTGACATTTGTTAGTACAAAATCTGAAAAATAAATATATAAAATGTTGGACCCTGAAAATTTTCTTTCAGGTAAGCATGATTTAAAAATAATTTTGGCTTTTTAATAGATTTAATTTTGGAGTTATAATTATGTTAAGGTTAGTAGGCTTGTGTTAAATGAAAGGAGGCGTAAATATGGAAAACCAAGTCTAATGAGGGGCAAAATAGGGAGAAAGACCAAACAAAAGGGCTTGAATTAGAAGAAGGGAAGAAAGTGTCGTGAGAACCAAAGAGTGAAAAAACGAAAATAGGAGAGAAGAAGAGAGGTTTCGGTGAAAAAGAAGAGAAGAGAAATCAAGTTTGTTAAGGTAGGTTAACCATCTTTTCTTCTTACTTTATTAAAGGAATGGGTTGTATTGAGGATAGAGGAGTTAGAGAGCAAAGAGGTTCGTGTGGGAAGAAGATGGATTAGGAGAACCCAATTGATTTTAGGGTTTCTAAACTAGATCTTAAGTTTTCTAACCTAAATGGACAGTGGGTAGGTTACATTTGAGTTTCATTTGTGTTTATTGCGATTCTACGATTTTTTTTAAGTTTATAAATTTTATTGGAATGTTATTTTGAATGGAACCTTGGTTGTTTTAGAAAACCAAGGGAATCTTACCCAAGAGCAAAGGGAAAGGTAAGCTTGACTTGGATTTTCGCAAGCCAATTAGGTGGGTAATGTATTTATAGTTATTGTGTAATTAGACAAATTCTTGCCTATGTGTGTGTATGTGGTTTTACATGAAATTGATTTGCTTGGAATTGAAATAATTATGAATATTTGGAAATGCATGATGCATGGTGATTATGTTATACCTTGAAAAAGGTTATAACATTTGGAATTAGATGAAAAGAAGAAAAGCATGAAAATATGAACATATAATGGGATTTGAGCATGAGATTTGATTGTGTTTGGGTGAAAGAGGAACCGTTTCATAGTCACGTGCACGTCGACATAAAGCTTTCTCCCGGCTGTCCGCTTGTGACACACATCCAAAAAATGGATTCGTTTTGTTCACAGAGTAAACTTCGGTTTTTTTGTTTTGTTCCACGAAACCCTCGAACCATTTGTTGTGCATTGCATCTTCAGATGTTCAAGTATAATGCATAATTGAGTGTTATGTTTAATAGATGAAGTTTATGCAGTGTGTTTTAAGTTTGAGTTAAGTTGATCAAATGCTTAAATTGCTTGAATAAAGTGAGGATGTTAGAATTGCTAGATATACATGTACATATGCTTGAATATGTGACCAATTGTCAATGGCTATAAATATATTAGCCACTGAGCTGTGTAGCTCACCCTATTATTCCCTCCTTAGGTGCAGATCGAGAAGATTAGTGATCCTTGCAAGTCATTTGGGCAAATTCTAAAATAGTAGCTTTTGTAATTAAGTTAGTTTGATCACCTTTGGGATAGCTTCATAAGCATGTAAACATCGAGCATCCTGTATATGTTGTATTTTGGGTTAAGCCCTTATTCAAAATGCTATGATGTAATTAAAGTTATGTATGAGCTTCTGTTGCTTTGGAAAATGAGTTTAGAACTGAAAAGTCCCCAGGTGTATGTGCATATTTCTTTAGTAGTTGTACATTTCATGATCTAAGTCTTTCATAGGTGTAGAAATTGTGTGCCGATTTCTAGAGGAAAACTAGACTAATTGAGGTGAAATTAGTTAAAGTTATCTTCTAGAAAGTTGTAGCTTAGTTTCTAGCTTTCCAATGATATATAGTATGGAAATTTTGGACATCGGAGTTGAAAGTTATGGTCTTTATAAGGGGAGAAGCTCAGGCGTATAGATGTATCATCCGTAAAGATATATTGTCTATAAAGATGTATCGTTTGTAAAGACGTATCATCTGTGATGATGTCACATCGTCTGTGATGATATCATATCGTCTGTAAAGATGTATCGTCTGTTAAGACGTATCATCTGTGATGACGTCACATCGTCTGTGATGACGTTATATCATCTGTAAAGACGTATCATCTGTGATGACGGCACATTGTCTGTGACGACGTCATATCATCTGTGAAGATGTATCGTTTATGATGACATCACATCGTCTGTGATGACGTCATATTGTTTATAGAGACGTATGGTATGTGATAACTTCATATCATCTTAAGTTGACTTTGTTTCGTCTTCTATTTGCTTCGTCTGTTTTTCACTTCACCTGCTCTTTGCTTTATTTTCTCTTTGCTTCGTCTACTTTTCGCTTCGTCTATTTTGTGCTTCGTCTTTTTTTTTCAATTCGTCTAACCTTTTGATTGGTTTCGTCTAATCCTTTCGTCTATTCCATTTTTTTGACCCTTCAGACGATAAAGTTATACTCAACTTTGAGGTCTTCATGAAAGTTGTAGATCTTGAAGTCCTCTTTCGAACTGTCTAAAGAACACCCTAATCTGATATCCATAATGAGAGTTATTCTAAATGTCCCAAAATAGGTTTAGTATAGTTGAGTGCAAGCACTGTTTCCGTCAAATGTCTTCGAATGTTGGGCTCTGGAAGCAAGATTCAGCATAAAGCTTGATAGAGGTTGAATAGAATATGTTATTTGATCATCAAGAGATTCATCCCTGATCATCTACTTAATAGACTACTAGAAACAAACATAGCAAAAGATTTTCTAAATAATGTTTCTTAAAAGGTACAAAGTTTGTTTTACTGTTGAAATTGGAATTATACTTAAAGAATTGCATTTTATAAGATATATAAGGGTTAGGAAAGTGAGAAAATATATCATCAAGATGGCTTATTTACATAATAAACTCAAAGCCCTAAATATTGTGATTTTGAATGCTTGCGTTGTTTGCTAAGTTTTGTAAACACTTCCCTTTATGGTTTTTTTATCATTATTACCACCTCCAACTCATAAGATGAGGCTTAGGAAATTAATTCTTTGATTACTAGTTATGTAGCTGAAGAATAAAAACTAAAAAACACCACACAAATAACCTTGATGGCAATCAAACCAAATCCTAAAGCTAAACTCGGAAGTAAAAAATGTAAGGCTCTTTGAAATCCTCCACTTAAAGAACAATGTTACATTAATATCATGAGGGATCTTATAGATATCATAAGGAGGATGATATTTTTCTTTTGTATACAAAAGTTCATAAAAATAAGATTGTTATGAAGTGTAAAGATTATAAGGGGAAA
Source organism: Erythroxylum novogranatense (assembly GCA_029891385.1). Lineage (NCBI taxonomy): Eukaryota > Viridiplantae > Streptophyta > Magnoliopsida > Malpighiales > Erythroxylaceae > Erythroxylum > Erythroxylum novogranatense. The sequence goes on from CM057228.1 coordinate 31,975,781, forward strand.
TTTAAACTATTAAGTAACTATTTGGCTAATGTCATTTATAAATCTAGTGTTGCTATAACCATATTAGGTTCTAGATGGTTAGACAATGAAACTTCTAATCATGTTGTTTCCATAATATAGGGATTCCTATCAAGGACACAACTAACTAAAAATGAGTTTAAGTTGATGGTTGGTATGAATTTAATACGAGTTGCTTATTTAAACATTGAAACTAGTTTTAAATTTAATTTATACAACATGTTCCATAGATCATCTTTAGACAAAACTTGTTCTCTATATCATTTTGGATAAATAAGGTTATAATTTTGTAGTCGAAAACTCATGTATATAGTTATCTTTTAATATAAAACATGTTAATATGACTTTCTTATCATATGGTACAATGTTGGACCCCGCTTCTGGAGCTCAACATTCAGAACTATAAAACGTAAGCTTATGCTAATAAAATATCCTTAACCATCATCACTTCGTTTATTTTTTTTAATACCATAGTTGTCGGGCCCTATTTTTTGAATTATTTTTATACTGAAGCAAATATTATATGCTCAACTTTCATCCAGATATTGAAATGGCTTAAAGGCTTAAACAGAATTCGACCTCTTTATATAATTTGTAAACCCATGTCTCTAGTTTACTCCGTATTGAAAATCATCTCAATTGAAACCCTACATATCTAAGTATATTCAAAATGCCTAAGCATGTTCAATAACATAACACCAGCTCATTCTAGTCGCAACTGATTCCTACACTTCCTTCAATCAAAATCTCTTTCCAATCAATTCAGAATGCTGTCAATTTTTGTGGAGAGATAGCATATTATGTTAGGAATCTATTGTCTCAAGGATCACTTCGTTTAGAGGTCGGAATAACAAAGATTGGGCCGAAGGAAAATCAAACAAGGTTTTGTCCTCAATCATATTGAACCTGGTTTAGGACAATTAGCATAACTTTCTCTAAAAAAATCAAATTGAGATTTTCTTTAGATAGTTCAAAAGAAAACGTCAAGATCTATAACTTTCATAAGAACTTGAAGGCAAAATCTATCATCTGTAGGGTCAAAGGTTGACTAGACGATGGGGTCAGATAAAACCAGACGAATTAGAAGAATGGCCATAACTTTCTCTACAGAAATCAGATTGAGGGTTCTTTGAATGGTTCAAAAGAAAACTTCAAGATCTAAAACTCTTATGAAGACCTTGAAGACAAATGCTATCATTTGTAGGGTCAAAAGTGGGACCAAACAATAGGATCAGAAGGAACCAAATGAAGGGTCAGACGAATTGGGAACATTGTCATAACTTTCTCTAGAGATGTCTAATTAAGGTTTTCTTTAGATTATTTGAAAAAGGACAATATCTACAACTTTCATGAAGACCTTAAAGACAGATTCTGTAGTCTAGAGAGTCAAATTTAGACCAGATGATAGGATCAGACGAAACTAAACGAAAAAGCAGATGAATTGGAAAAATTGCCATAACTTTCCCTATAGATATTGGATTAAGGTATTCTTTAGATGGTTTGAAAGAGAACTTTATGATCTACATCTTTCATTAAGACCTTGAAGACAAATTCTATTGTATGAAGGGTCAAAAATGGACTAGATGATAGGGTACACAAAAGAAGAAGTTTCGATCAATAAAAGACGAAGCAGAAAGTCTACCTAAGAAGAAGCAGATGGTCAACTTCAGACGAAACAAAGTCAACTTAAGACTAAACGACTCTTAAGACGAAGCAAAGTTAACTTAAGATGAAGCGACTCTTAAGACGAAGCAGAGTCAACTTAAGACAAAGAAAAGTCAACTTAAGACGAAGCGACTCTTCAGACAAAGCAGAGTCAACTTAAGACAAAGCAAAGTCAACTTAAGATGAAGCCACTCTTAAGACGAAGCAGAGTCAACTTAAGATGAAAAAAAGTCAACTTAAGATGAAGCAGAGTCAACTTAAGATGAAGTAAAGACAACTTAAGATGAAGCGACTCTTAAGATGAAGCAAAGTCAATTTAAGACGAAACAAAGTCAACTTAAAACGAAGTAGAGTCAACTTAAGACGAAGCGATTACACTCCTGACCATCTCCACTCATAAAGACCATAACTTTTGACTCCAATGTCCAAAATTTTCATATTATATACCGTTGGAAAGCTAGAAAGATAGTCTACAATTTTATAGAAGACAACTTTGTCTAATTTAGCCTAGATCAATCCAGATTTTTCCTTGAAGTCATAACACAAATTTTACCCCTATGGAAGACTTGTAATTTTGCACTGTGCAAACTTGGAATGTCCTAAGCACAACCATTCAACTACCCATTTGACTTCATTAAACTCTCAAATCTTAACTCATTTGTCTCATCACATCCAACTACATCTGATCAATCATAATTCCTATCCTTCCTTTACATAAATCACACTTATATATATCTAATTTCAACTTGATAACTTCTTCACGTATATCTAATTTCAACTCACATTATCCATACACTATTCATATTTCATTAGCATCAAACGAATAAAGTTTTACAAATCTTTAATGGCATCTCAAGCCACATTACATCATCATCTCAAAATCTTAAATTACAAAAGATTCTTGAAATGCGATCAAAACATTGTGATTTCCCAAAACCAACTCAAAATACAAATTAAGCAAATTTGGAGAAATTCTCTTAGGCTCTTGATCACTTGATCTCTTAGCTATCACCTAAAGATGAGATAAAAAAGGGTGAGCTTGAAAGCTCGTGGGTAATAGTTTATAATGAAAAATATAAGCAAAACATTTGAAAACATTCACTTGTAATAGAAAATTCTCATTGAGTTCATAAAACACATGTTTCTCAACTTATCCAACTTCAAAACATGAATGCATCAAACTTGTTCACATATAATAAACACATCAGAATGGTTTGAGCAGATCTATAAACATGATGCACTACACATTTCAACATAATGGTCCTGTGTAGTCGTAAACTTGAGGGAGTCAATGAAGGAGCTCCATGTCACTAGCAGGTAGGCGGGAGAAGCCTTTAACTTCGTCAATGTGCACGTGACATTCTTGAATGGATTACACCAAACCCATATAACATGTAATTCTTGAACTGAAAACATTTTACCCATATGACACTTTTCTGAAACTTGACTTTTCATAGTCATGAGATATTTCTGAAACTTGACTTTCGAAGTCTTTTTATAAATCATCACACAACTCATATAACAACATATTGCAATTTCTCAAATCATTCAAAAACAATACATGCAACACTTATGATGCAATTGAAATCAATAAACTTCTTTGATTTAAAGAAAAACATTAATGGCTTATTTACTCTATTATAAACATGTATCCACCTTGATTTCCTTTCTTAAAGACTTGATAAAAAATATGTCTCCCCTTGCTCCTCTTGTCTCTCTTGATTTCTTTGAATCTTCACCAATTTATGAGATTGTTGGCTTTAATGGAAGCTCTAATCCTCCTCTTCTTTTTTCTCTTCTTGAACAACTTCAAAATCACTCTTTAATACTAAGAAAAATCAAAACCTATCTTTTCTTCTTTCTTTCTTCTCAAAACCGAAACTTTCTCCTTCTTCTCTCTTCTCTTCGTTTCTTCTCTCCTTTTCTCTCCTCAAATCACGTTTTTGCCTCTTTTTTAAAAGCAAACCAACACTTTTTATTTCAATTTTTCCATTAATGATTGAGACATGTCTAATTTGCCCTTCCTTATAAGCTTAGGTTCTTTCAACCTTAAGTGTCTTCCCGAAAACACCCTTGAACATTCTTATAACCTTAACACTTTAATTCAATCAACCTATATCATATAATATTTCTAACCTCAACATAATAATTAACTTCACAAACTTTCATAAAGACCTCATAATTAATGTAAATCATACTTATTCATCAAAAAAAAAATTTAGGGGCCAACATACAATGTGTTTAACTACTGATGAAATATATCTTTCTTCATTTATTAATGAAAAGGTGATTAGAAAAAGACCTCCAATAAAGGATAAAGACTTTATATTATGACATAAAAGATTAGGTAACGTTTATAAAATCGGTTGGAAGATTGATAAAGGAAAACATAACTCTTACTTTTAATGATCTAGAGACATGTATTGATTGTTATATAGGTAAGTTAATCAAAATAAAAAGAAAAGAGAATAACTCATAGTTTTGATTTCTTTATAGATCATTCATTTTATTATCTATAGTCCTTATTCACCTATTATTTGTAATTTGATATATTCTTTGACTTTTATTTATATTTATTCTTATTGTAAATATGTGTTATTTATAAAAGAAAAGTCAGAAGTTCTTAAAAAGTTCAAGATCATTTATGATTGAAGTTAAAAATTGGTGCATTTGCAGCAAAATCAAGTTGTTGAATCAACAAATTTGCTTAATGTTCATATATACATAATAATGCATACCCAAGGAACTTTCCATGGAACCAAATAATGGAATTAGCTATTTCAACCAACTTACCCTGGATGGTCTCAGGTGATTTCAACTTCACAGTGAAAGTAGATGAAGCAGAGGGTCCAAGATCAATTTGTAACCCTTGCACAGAACTTAACAAATTTTTAGAAGAAGCTCAAAATACTGATTTACCCTCGAGTGGAATCACTTAAGACCATCAAGGTTAAGTTGGTTGAAATAGCTGATTAAGCTCAGCTCACTGATTTACCCTTGTGTGGATGTTTTTTCACAAGGAACAATAAACAAGATGGTGATCGACTAATTAGGAAAAAAACTAGATAGAAGTGCTTCCAATCTATTATGGATGAATGCCTTCCCTAATTGTATTTCCCTATACTCAAACAATATCTTATCTAATCACACTCCCATTTTAAAATTTACTCAAACAATATCTTATTTGATCACACTCCCATTTTAAACCAAACTTATTGTAGCAAACTTCAAATTTCCATTCAGATTTAACAACTTCATATTGGAGCTAGCTAGTTTTGAAGAGAGAGTTTGGAAAGCACTGAGATACAACATCAGAGGCACTAAGCAATATGTCTACGCAAAAAAAATGCAAATATTTAAGCATGATATGAAGTTGTTATACAAATTCAATGTTAGTAACACACATCATCTTGTCAGCATAGAAAAAATGATTTAGAAACCATACAACTTACATTTTACGCAAATCTTAGATCTCAGATTTTGCAACTCAAATAGAGGGAAGCCCTAAAAAGCTATAGATAAGCTCTCCACTATGATTATTATTTAATGAAACAAAGATCCAGGGTTGACTTGTTGAAGAATGGAGACAAGAACACCCCTATCTTTCACAAGGCCATAGTTTCGAGGAAAGCTAGAAACAAAATTGTCTCTCTCAAGCATAATGATATATAACCTGATTATTAGAATTAGCTATTGGACGTAGCTTTCAACTACTTCAATGACTTAATAAATTAACCTTTAGAAGCACATTCATCCATACACTTCCTCAAATAGGTGATGAAGAATTCTATTTCATGTCATGACCCAAAATTTATTATGCAGGCTTGTCACTCTACAAGAAATCAAGAAAAGTGTAGATGCACTTCACCCTCATAAGGCCCCTGGACGAGATAGGTTTAATGTTAATTTCTTCCACAAAACATGATCCCTCTTCGGAAACATGATCTTAGAAGTTGTTACGAAATGATTCAACATTGGCACACTTCTAAAAGAGATCAAAAAGACCTTTATAAGCCTTATCCTAAAGTAAGTTAAGCTAAATCATTTTTATGATATCTGAACCATTGTTACAATTCCATTTACAAAATTATCTCAAAGATCATAGCTAAAAAGTTCAAAGGATTACTTGAGAAGGACATCAGCCCCACCCAAGGGGTCTACATACCTGGAAGGGTGATTAGAGATAACATACTCATTCTTTAAGAGCTCATTAATAATTACTCCAAAGAAAAGTATCATAATTGTTGCATTAAGATTGATCTTAGGAAGGCATATGACAATGTTAAGTAGAACTTCATTATCAATATCCTACATGCCATAGAATTCCTAGTCTCTTTCATTTAATGGATTAAAAAATGCTTGAAATTTTCTCATATATCATTCTAGCGAGCGAACAAACAGCCTACCAAATTTTTTAAAAGTTCCAAATTCGACTAGGAGATCCTTTATCACCCTACATATTTGCGTTGGTCATAGAGGCACTTCATAAGATTATCTTAAGAGTTATTAAAAGAACAAAGGGCTTCAGATATCATTCAAAGTGTAGGAAGCTTAAACTAACTAATCTTTATTTTGTTGATGATCTTATTCTATTATCTAAAGAACATTACACCTCTATCTCTTCCGTAATGAAAGCTCTGAAAATATTTCAAAGAATTTCTAAATTTCAAGTGAATTTCTCCAAAAGCAACAATTATCTATCAAGAAGTGTTGCCATTGGAAGTTCTTATAATTTGAAACCAGTAATAGTTGAGATCAATTGCATTCCTATTTCAACTCAAAGGGTGAGAACAAGAGATTTCATGGATCTATTTGGTAGAATTCAATCTACAATATCATCCTGGATGTAGCACCCCACTCTCGCAAGACCCAATCCCGATATCGATGGTGATATCCAAGACCGTGCCCCTCGAGGGTGGTGTGCTAAACACTCGATCAAACAAAGTTCGGTATCTATTTTTTTAACTCTTTACAGACACGCATGCGGAAGTCAAAAATCAAATAGGCCATAAGCCCTTTCTCCATTATACAAGGCCATTTACAAAATTCCCATATGGTCATTTGGCCCTTTCACAAATGCAAACACTTGAGTCATTTAAAAAATACAATTCATACGGAAGTTGCGGAATAAACAATTTAATACAAAATATAGACAAGCAATGCAGACGTGAACTGATCCCGACCTCTATCCTTCACTTGAAAGCTGTAGCCATACTCCCGTTGACCTAAAGGGGTATTCTTCTATTCTTGAAAAATAGTTGCAAATTTTGGGTGAGTTTTGCGAACTCAATGAGTGACCATCCTTGATGGCTCACCCAGTCACATAACACATACACATATATCACATAGAATTCAAATTTCACACTAAGATCATTTAGACATTCATATGCATATGCCATTTGTATGAGACTCATATTCGTTCTTATTGTTGTGACTGAGTGCCTCTCACATATACAAAGTACTAGCCCGTAGGGCTCAGTCATATCGGAATACTGGCCCGAAGGCTCAGTCGAATCACAATACTAGCCCGCAGGCTTAGTCGAATCACAATACTGGCCCGTAGGCTCAGTCACATTACATAATCACGGAGCATAGCTCTACGTGGAAGCGCTTCATACGGGTGACTCAAGTCACAACACCTTTATATTTCATGCATTCATGCCATGGAATGCATCCCTTACATTGCATGCACTTATTCGATCACATTCACTTATCATTAGACCGTAGCCCGGCATTCAACACATAGTTGAACATTCACTTATCAGCTTGCATGCAACACACATTCAGAAAACATTTAATTCATCTTATTCATATGCAATGAACACTTCAACAATTCAATCAATCATCACAATCATATACGCATTCATCATATAGAGATCAATGTATACAAAATTCAAATAAAGCAAACAATGAAGTGAGACCATCTAGGTCTACTCACAGTACGCTCCAAAATAGCATTAGCTTGCCAATTCTGGAATGCCTGTAAGCGGACACTTGACCTGCACAACCTATTTATGCAAGACACACATTGCACACTCATCAATAGTTGTACACATAACAACATTCATTTTTACACAATTGTAATAATAGACTATGTATAATACATGCTCAATGACAATCCCGGGTATATGTTCTAATATACACTTTATGCTCATTTTCATTTCATAATTCATATACGTTTCATACACTTCATTGGTACATGATCGTTCTAACTTCTCCTTTCAATCTTTACCCTTTTTATATGTCTAGCTTATTCATAAGCTTACACTTCATGAACACTTGATTACTCTATATCATAACTCAATTTCTCATCATCTCTTATCTATCCTCATATGATCTCATAATATCCAATTCCCATTCATGGTTTAGCACTTCATACTTATAAACACACTTAGGTAGGATTCTCTTAATTTTCTAAGACAAACCAAATCTCATTCAATAGGAATCCACTTTAAGATCCCACAATGCATAATCACTGAAATTCATTCTAGAATATTCAAACCCAAGCATTTTCTAAACTCCATAAACTAGAATCTTTACAAAGATTCAAAGATTCAATTGATCATACCTTGATTCTTCACCAATTGAAGAGATCTTCAACTCAAATGGAAGCTCTTTTCTTCCTCTTCCTTATTCTCTTCTTGAACACTTCAAAATCTCTCTTGAGGGTTAACACAAATGGAACCCTAGCTGGTTTCTCTTCTTTCTCTCTCTCATTCTTTTTTCATGTTTTCTCTCTCTTATCTCTTTTCTCATCCACACATTTTGTTTCTCTAGAATCTTCTCATTCCCGTAGTTCTTCTCCATTTATAAGCAAGACAACATTTCTTTTTTCCAATTTTGCCATTAATGAGTCCAAAAAGTCCATTTTATCCTTCCCTATAAGTTTATGTTTTTTTAAACTTAAGTGTCTTGCCAAAAATATCCTTGAACCTTCTTACAGATCACTTTCTTTTAGAAAATATCATCCATTTTCTTAAGTTTCGTACGCCTCCAAAACCATTCAGTTTGGTTCAGTGATTCAAAAGATATACTTCAAACATGTTTAGACTGCTCCTGTCCAAAACAGTACACTATCTACAACTTCCATCCAAAACTTGAAAGTCTTACGAACTAAATCAAAATTCACTTCCTTCATATACTTTGTAGCTATATATCTCTAGTTTACCTTGAACCATAAATCATCTCATTTTGATTTCTACAGATCAAGATATCATCAAAACACTGAAATATGTTCAGTGGGATAACACCAATTCATATCCTTTAAGAGCATACTCACTGTACCCGTCTCACTCTTTTCACTAAATCTTTCTCCATTAGTTTCATATGACTATGATTATTGGTGGAGATGTAGGGAAATGTCTTATGAATCCAATGGTTTAAGAATCAAGTCATTTGGAGGTCTAGAGAAGAAGTTATGGCCAAAAGACTCCAACACGTTTCTGCCCTCACCTGAAATGTACATGTCTCAGTACGAATGCTATAACTTTTTCTATAGATGTCTGATTGACTTCATTTTTAGACCATTGGAAAGAGGACTTTTGGATCTAAAACTTTCATGAAGACCTCAAAGGCCAATTCTATCTTCTAACTTCTGTATCGTCTCACTTTCCTTTCGTCTTAGTTCTATTGTCTCATTTGCATTGTCTGCTTTTTGCGTCTGCTTTTCTACGTCTGCTTTTTGGCATCTGTTTTTTCTGCATCTGCTTTTCTGCGTCTGCTTCTCTGCTTCTACTTTTTGTGTCTGCTTTTCTGCGTCTGCTTTTTGCGTCGAGAACATCTCCACTTATAAGATGTATAACTTTTGACTTAGATGTCCAAAATTTATAAACTTTATACCGTTGGAAAGATAAAAGAAAGATCTATAACTTTCCAGAAGGAAACTTTGCCAAAATCTATCTAGATTAAGTCCAGATTTGCCCCGAAAATCTGAAGACAAATTTTTTGTTCATACACCAACACTGCACCCAATTCTTCACTTCATGACAATATTTGAGACTCTTAGACATAGAATTGAAATTCGATGTCTTCACACAAAAAGTAGCCATATATCTATAGTTTAATCCAAATTAAGAATCATCTCGTTTGGATTACTAGAGAAAACGTTGTGGCTAAATAACTGAAGCATATTCAGTGAACATTTTCCAGATCACTACCAATCTTGTTTCTAAATCTTTCCTTATCACGACTCATACCAAGATCACTCTTTCTACTCCTTCTACTCCTTATTTTCAATAAAATCACATTTAATATCAATTATACCCAGAAGTTGTCAATGAATGCATGTACACTTTTTATTCGAAACATTAAGTATTTATATGCATATATGCTAACATGATGCATGAGTAAGAAAGATGCATTCCTTAATCTCAATTTCTCTTTGAGCTCACATGTATTGAAATTTCGGGTCACAACCCTTAATATGGGGACGGGATGTTACACTGGAGCACCAAACATCTTTCAATAGCAGGAAGAGATCAACTTATAAACTCAATAGTTAATTCCATTAACACTTATTGGGTAACTCAGCTGGCTCTTTCAAATTCCATTAGCAAATTAATTGACAAGTTACTTAACAACTTCCTCTAGTTAGGTAGCAGTGATAGAATCTATAGAAACAAGGTGAAATGGAGTGAGGTGTGTACTCTAGGGAATTATGGAGGACTTGGTATTTTCTCCATAAAAAATATTAACAACTTATTACTCACAAAGAGACTTTGTAGACTCATGAATGACATATAATAATTGTGGTGCAAATGGATCCATACCTACATCATTAACAATAGAAGCATATAGGCACTTGACATCCAACATTTTTCCTCCTTTACCTTGAAAACTATCCTAAAATTAAGAAATAGATTTGAAAATCACTTCGTTTCTTTGATAGGGAGCGGTGAATCTCTCAGCTTTTGGTATGATAATTGGCTTTCAATAGGGCAACTTGTTAATGCTAATCAAGCTACTTCTCTCGGAACTTCAATTCTACTAAATGTTTCAACTACAAATCTTCTTTCAGATAAGGAGACATTCCAAAGTCCATCACTACCCGGTCCTCTCTTAAATGAAATTCTTCATACATATATCAATGTAGAAGAAAATAAGCACATCTGGATGTGCATCAATGATGACATATTCACCAATGAGTCTTATAAGAAGTTATTCTTCAAGCATTTTCCTAACACACCTTGCCCAAACCTATTTTCCATAATTACTTCAACCCTCAAGTTGCATTTAAACTCTGTATTACAATCAAAGGTAAACTAAAATCGTTGAAAAAATTGCCAAATATATGCATCTAGTCAACTAGTGCTCATTATGCCAAGAAGCTAACGAAAATGTTGAACATTTATTCTTCAAATGTAACTATATCAAAGGCATTTGGAAAGAGCTTTTCATAAGATGTTTGATGGTTAGAGAACTAAAAACCCTAGATAGTGCCAATTTTTGGCACTTAAATAGCAAACACACCAATATCACTGCTTACAAATGTTTTTGGTTATCTCTCATCAATGGTTATAGCAACTTAGGATGAAAGAAACTATAGGCTATTTCAAGACAGATGCCTCTCTAAAGAATAATTCAACAACTGACTTATGCGACACATAAGGCTTCAAACCATCATTTAACAACATAGATTGTAGGATAAGCAATACCTCCTTTTATTTTGGATTGTTTAGTTTTCTTTTGTTATTTCTTTAAAGATCCACTTGTAATCCTTGATAGTGACTAATTTTTAGTGACATTTAGCCTTATAACTAGTTTGCCTTTCAAGGCTTAATACATTAACATTGTTTAAAAAGAAGTTAAGAAATCATTGGAAAAATCAACTAAAAGATTATAAAGATAAGTACTATAAAAACCATACAGTTTTAGATAAGAAATACTTAAAAACTTGTGAAATAGTAGGTCAATTTACTATACTAAGTTGTCTTAAATAAAATAATATAATTGAGAACGTGCAAAGAAAGATTAATCGTCCAAATTACCTTTAAGGTAAGGCTATTAAAACTATATTATATATTCTTAACGGAGTTCTAAGCAAATCAGTACCTAAAACACGTTCCAAGTCTCACTTATCTTTATGTTTAGGGTTGTCCTACTAAAGCATGTTTATATAATCTTAATAAAATAAATTACATTCTCATTCTACTAATTGTTATTTTGTAGATATCTAGACCATTCTAAAAGTTGCAAAATTTTATTATAGAGAGGAGGATCAATAATTATGGATTTATAAACAATAAAGATTTTAGAACATGATGCATGTGATGAGGTTGGTCCTTCTTACATTTAGATGATAATAAAGTTAATACTAGTATTATTTCATATCCTTCATTATTCAATTAGGGTGAATAGATTATAGACATAAATCCATTCTAGTATAAGATAAGGAACCAATAGAAGTACAAAATGAGGTTCTTGTGAAATTAAATTAAATTAAATAAGTTTAATTAAGAAATTCCATTATGGTAAGAAGGCCTATTATATCATCTGATTCTATAGTCTATCTAGGTGAAAATGACTATGATATTAGATATACTAGTGATCTAGTTACCATTTTAGATGTTGATTTTAGTCATTATGTAGACTTAAAGTGGTATGTAATAAGGATAAAATGTAATCCACAAGGTATAATCTGGTATGGAAACTTACTAATTTGCTTGATAGGTGAAAACATGTTGAATAGGTTAAAGTCAAGTTAGTTATCAAAAAAGTTTCATTAAAAGAAAAGAGATAGACTTTAATGTCATTTTCTCTCTTGTATCTTTTGAAATGCATCTAAAGTCATTTGGATTTGTAGATATTAAAGTAGAAAGATGTTTGTACTATAAGGTCATGAGGAGCAAGATTACTTTCCTACTTTTATATGCATATGATGTTTTACTTGCATTAAATTCCATGGCTATATTGTAAGAGGTTGAGAAACCATTAACCAAACGTTTGAATATAAAGGATCCTAATAAACATAATCCATTCGGGCATGGATCGTTTTGGAGGTTGCTTGTTCCTCAAACGTTCATGATATAAACTTCTCAAAAATAGAAAAGTTTTTTACATTTTTCATCCTTGGTATATAGATTTATTAAGACATATGTAGCACCCCCTTATCGTAGGGTATACACCGGGACGCCCGTAGGTCATTCCGATACATATCCTACGATAAGGGTGTACTACGAACGATCATTAAGATACTGCACATGGCATCATAAAATAAAGCATCAATATAAAATTCACTAATTTTTAAAACCATAAAATATTTCTCATTCCATTTCAATACAAGCAGTCATTAACATATCTTTCAGAGTTTCACTGTCTAAACATTACTACAAAAGACATCTATTACAAAAGCCTAACTAGGTCATCCCAAAAAATCCCAGCTGACCGACCTGTGAGCCATGACTTCTCTTGCCAACATGATCTAAAAGGCAGGAAAAGTCCTTCTGGAGCTAGGAGTCTACTCTCTCGGTCCTGAAAAATATATTGCAATTTTGGGTGAGTTTGCGAACTTAGTGAGGAACCATCATCGATGGTTCACCCAATTCATGCATAGCCAAGTATAATACAGATTGTTGCACAATAGCATAATTAGAAATATCACAAATTAATATCACACAAGTTCAAGGCATTTCGCCTTTCACCCAATTCCAAATATCCAATTAAATGCAAATGAAATGAGTATGTGATACTTTCCCATTTTATTACGGTATTGTGACCGAGCGCCTGTACTGTCCCAAATTGGGCTCATTAAGCAGTGAGCCAATGGCTCTAAATCATTGTGGGCTCTGGGCCCCATACGTTGAGCTTTAGCTCTCGGTGGCTGCTCCGATCACAACTGTCATTATCTGTTTCATACATTCATGTGTGAAATGCACATGTCCCATTTTCACAGTAAATGCATCATAATTTGATAGTACTATGTCACAATCGAGTCACAAATCACAATTTATCACATTTCAAATAAGTAGATCACGCTTCTATGTCATAAACTCCCATTACATCTGACACCTCCGGTCCGGAATCAAGGTAGAAAACAAACGCAACAGTCCCACCATTATTCTCCACAATGTCATAAGTACAGAATTAAAAACAAATAAGGATTGAGGAACCATCTAGGTTACTCACAGATTACTCCCGAAGCTAATGCCTGGAAGATCCGGCAACGTCTGTGGGATGACGTTCCAACTGTACCTCTATAACATTCAAAGTATTCACACATTACCAATTGCACAATCAGAGATACTAATTAATGCACATGTAGCAATTAAAATGAGTACAATGCAGGTTCGTGACATTCCCGGCACTATTTCACAATTTTCTGTCACAAAAATTTCCTCTAAAAATAAGAAAACCATAGACACAAGAATCCCTCAATTCGGATTTCTATAGGTCAAATTATAAATAAAACACTGATTAGGAAAATCACTACCCGTACCCCTCACTTCGACCTAACCGATCCCCGTCAATTTCCACTCTTTCTTCCCATTCATATATCATCTCTTCTTTCACAGTCCATAACTTTTAACACACACATCGAAAATTTACCAATTTGATCTCGTTGGAAAGATCTTGAAAAATTCTACAAGTTTCATGAAGAGTGAAAATTCCAATTTCACCCCTAAGGGTGTCAAAAATCCAATCAAAGCTACTGCCTAGTCAATGTCTCTCAAAACAGTGCAGAATTTTGTAAATTCAATAATTTCCCATTTCCTTAGTCAAAAATGACACAATAAATGTGCACAGAAAGATCACAATGTTTTCTACAACTTTTATGAACAACTTGAAATCAAATTCATTTGCTAACTAGGCCAAACAATTCACCAAATCATCTGCCCACTGAAATTTCCCAATCTGAACAGTACATTTCAAAGCAGCATATCTCCTAGCAAAAATGTCAAAACACTCACTACCTTATATCACTGGAAAGATAAGATCTCATACTTAAATTTTCATGAAGAACTCAAAATCCAATTCCATCCCTAACAATTTCAAACTTTTCATGCAAGTTTCTGCTGATCAGGGTAGTTAATAACCGAATGCAGGTTCAGTGTTTGAAAAACTCATAACTCCCAGATCTGATCTCCAAAAATCACATGCTATATATCATTTTCAAGATAATTGTTTCCTCTACAACTCTTCAGAAGATCATGCAAGCCAATTCAATTAACAGAAATCGCTAAAATTGCTTCTAATCAGAATGTGCACCAAATCCACATTTAGTCTAGGTTTCCTCAAAATGTTCAAAATCAGTCAATATTCCACAGTGCATATCTCCCAATATACAGATCAAAAAAAGGCAAAATCAGTGGGAATGGAAAGCCAACTTAATAGCCTCAACTTTCATGAAGACCATTTTCCCTAATCCCTTCTAAATTAATTGAGAAAAATCATCAAAACTAGTAGGTCATAGTTTCGGTTATTGTTCACAGAAACTACAACAGTAATATTCCAATCCAAAATTCAACCTCTTAAGGCTAAAATTAGACAATACCTATTTCACACAAAACTGTAGCCAACAAACCAAAGTTCATTTTGGCACAAACCTCACCTCATTTGCATAACCACACAATTAGTTATGATTAAAACATTGCAATAGGTTCAAAAATCAATTTTCCAGCTTTGTTACTAAACTTAAATCCTATCACTTCCAATGCCAATAACACATCAATAAGCATCAACTTGAGCCATAAAATCAGCCCTAAGTTCATCTAAACTTTCACTTGAACATAGACCCCTAAAATTCCAGCACACATACTCATAGCATTAAACCCTATTAAACCCTAGGCTTCATGAAATTAATGAACATTAAAGTCACTATAAATGCTTCTAACAACCATATGAAAGAACATAAACATAATTTCTCACCTAAACAACCTCCAAGCTTCAAGCTTTAAGTTCTCAAACTACCCCAACTCACTCCCTCTCAACACCACCTACGACCCTCACCACCACAAGACTTAGGTTTGTGGACTTTTGTACACTTAAGAAAAGAAAGTAAGTAGGTTAAGAGAGTTTTTATGTGTAGGCAAAGGTTCAAAGCAAGTAAGAAGACAACACTTCTACTATGGAGGAGAAAACAAGCCAACAAAGGAAGGAGGAAGGAGGAAGGAGGGTCTCGGCAGAAGGAGGGAAAAAGAAATGAAACAAATGAAATTTTTAAAGTTGGATGCTTGGAAGTCGTGGAAGACCAACTCATGCACTAAAACAACACTCTTTTAAACTTTACAAAGAAAGTTACGTGGAAGCTTTTCCCATAATAGATGAATGGATAATCCTCAATGAAAAAGCACCAAAGCTTTCCAAGGAGTAAGTGTCGTATGAGAAATGAGGGAGTAAGACAACACCATTTAATGCATTAAGACACTTGACATTTTACTAAGAAAAAGACAAAATCATTAAAGACAAAGATCATTTATTAAGAAACCCTTAATCCAATCCAATGGCTCCAATTAATCCATCCAATGACTCTAATTAATCCCAAAAATCATTTATCTGGGCAGAAATTTTCGGTACCGGAAACCCATCAGTCAGCCAGTTGGAAATTTTTCGGTCCGGGCAAGTACCCCGAAAAATTTCAGAAAAATTTCTGAAATTCCCTAAAAATGCAAATCACACATAAATCACCCCAATTTAATTTTTCAAACATACTTATCACATATTTCACACAAAAAAACATTCCATTTAGACACATATGCCGGGAACTGTCAGGAATGCATGTACAATCATGTGCATATACAAAAATTACCATTTATATTTTTATAGAGGTTATATGATGCATGTTCATGCCGAGATATATTGTCACTCGCCTAACCCGTTCCCAAATGACCAAATTACCCTTCCCATCGGTGATAGGATGTTACAACATATCTCAAAATTTGTTAGATCTCTTATAAAGCATACATTAAGCTTATGTTACAAAGGTTCTATATAAAAAATTATAAATCTTATGCATCACATCTTTGGAACAATGAAATGGAAATTATAGCATCCTACTCGCACAGGACACATACTCGACATCCTGGATGATATCTGAGTACGTACCCTATAAGGGTGGCATGCTAGAGCAATCACAACACTAACTTAATATGGTATCATCATTTAAAAGATAAATATCACACTATTTAAAAACCCAAATTCCTCATTTCACTTCATAAAACCGAACATGTACATTGTAGCTTTACAATCTTCATCCTTATATACAACATTAAAGAGCTATTAGATTCTATGACTCTACTACAAAATATGCTACCTGATACATGAAAGAGGAACTCTACAAAATTTTATCTAAATATTCAATCTCAACTAACCTACCTTTGAGCTATTTCTTTGATCCAAAAGTACAAAAACTATACTTCTTTTAGAGTCTCTCTGTCACTAATATCCTCTCTCAAACCTGAAATGTCAACGTTACAATTTTGGTGAGTTTTGAGAACTTAGTGAGTTAACCAGTTAACCATCCTCGATGGTTCACTCAATTCATATAACAAATCAACATATACAATTACATAATTCACATCATTTTATTTATCATGTAGCATCAAAAAACTCTTTTGTTCACAATTTTCACATTTCTCATTAATCGCAATTCAATAATACATTTCAATCATTCAAAACATACATATTAAATGTATATGCAATGTCCATAAAACTCACTTTTATTTATTACTTTGTTGTGATCGAGTGTCTTATTACTAGACCGTATCTCTTGTGGATACCAATATTGTTTCAGGTATTATCCCATATCTCTTAGTGGATATCGAGTACATTAACAATTGAGCTAGAAGCTCTTGTCACATTTTGAGCTTTAAACTCTTTTTCAGTGGCTACTCCGGTTGCAACAGTCTTTATGTTGTCATGCATTTATGTTGGACCCCGCTTCCAGAGCCCAGCATTCGGAAACAAACGTAGAAGCAGTACTTACCTCAACTATACTATAACTATTTCGGGACATTTAGCAAACTTCCCCTAGAGAACTTGGATTAAGGTGTTATTTCCTAAATGTAACACCCCACTCTCACATGACTCAAACCCGACATCAAGAGTGATATCCGAGCCCGTGCCCTGCGAGTGTGGTGTGCTACATCACTCAGTCAAAACTCCGTATACATGTTTTTTTGACACATACACACACATTATATATTATGCAGAAAATAATTTACATAAACAATTCAATGGCCTCGGGGGGCCTTTTCATAAATACAATTTAATTTAGTCTGTTGACTTTAAAACATGACCTAATCATTTGTACAAAATTATGAAAAAAACACAATTATTCTCAGACACTACTGCAGACGCGAACTGATCCCGACCTCTTAACTCGCTCTTATGTGGTTGCTATATACCCGTTGCCTAACGGGGTATTCTTCTAGGTCCTGAAAAATAATTGCAAATTTTGGGTGAGTTTTGCGAACTCAGTGAGGTAACCATCATCTATGGTTCACTCAATTCATGCAACTCATCAATTCACATAACATATATTTTCATTGTTGCATGTCTGATCACATTTCACAATTTCACTTGAGTACAGACAATTGATGCATTTCATTCGATTAGACATTCATAAACAATTGATTTCATACAACACGCAAGCATAATACAATTGTTTCATAATCTACTTTCATAAATACCACATGATTGGTACTACAGAAGCATAAGGCATTTTGCCTTTCACTCAATCCAAATGATTAAATCAAATGCATATGACATACGTATGTGACACTTTTTTATTTATTTATTACGGTGTTGTGACCGAGCGCCTGTACTATCCCAATATAGGCACATTAATCATTGAGCCTGAGGCTCTGAATTGTCCCAATATGGGCGTGTTAATAGTTGAGCCGAAGGCTCTGAACTGTCCCAATATGGGCGCATTAATTGTTGAGCCCGAGGCTCTGAATCATTGTGGGACTCGAGGCCTAAATATAAACGTTGAGCTTGTAGCTCTCGGTGGCTGCTCCGGTCATAACTGTTATTATCTGATCATGCCTTGTATGCATGGAATGCATAGGTCAAAATGAAACCATATCAACATCACAATCATTCCCAATTATCACATTCAACCAATTAGTTCACAATTTTTCACATTAAAATCACACTCACATTTAATCACATTTAAAACACAGAGTTCCCAAATTCTCAGACAACAGCACTTCTATGTCATAATCTCTAAATACATCGGACACCTTCATTCCAGAATCAAGTCATAAACAAACGCACAAGCCCACCATTATTCTCCATAGAGTTATAAGCGCAAAATAATAAACAAATAATAATTGAGAAACCATCTAGGTCACTCACTTTTGTTTCCGAAGTTAAATCCTGGAAGTCTCGGCAACGTCTATGGGTTGATGTTCCAAATGCGTCTCTAAAATAGTCCAAATATTCACACATTACCAAGTGCACAATCAGAAATATTAAAATAATGCACATGTAGCAATTTATATGTGTACAATGCATGTTCGTGACATTCCCGGCACTATTTCACAATTTCCCATCACAAAATTTCCTCTAAAATTTAGAAAGCCATAGACACTAAAACCACTCAATTCGGACCTCCATAGGTTCAATTTTTAATAAAAGACGGATCAGAAAAATCATTACCCGGTCCTCTCACTTCGCCCTAACCAATCTCTAACAAATTCAGCTCTAAAAGTTCCCAATTTCACAAATAAATGAAATTAAATATTTCACGAATCCGATGCCTCGAGAATCAGGTCAATCGGATGTCGGACGGAAAAGATATTCCCAAAACACGTTCAGACCAACACACTACACGTAACTTCACTCTAGAAATTGAACATCTTAGGGGCTAAATTGAAGTCTGACCTCTTCATAACATTTGTAGATCTATGTCTCTAGTTTAATTAGAAATAAGAATCAGATCGATTAGAGCTCTATAGCTCAAGATATCTTCAAATTACTAAAGCATGTTCAGACTTTTCCAACCGGTCTGCTCACTTAGATCCGATCGACCTTTCTCAGTTTGATCTTAAAAATCATAAATTTGGTATGGAAAGATAGAGAAATGTCTTAGGAATCCAATGCTTCAAAAATCAGGTCGATTGGAGGTCGGATGAAAAAAGTTATGGCCAAAAGAAAGAAGAGAGGTCGGTCGGCCGAAAATCGACCCATGCACCGATCGACAATGCGCAGGGTGCTGCTTTCGCCTGATCGGGCGAAGGCCGAGCGAGCTCTCTCCGAGCGGGTTCGGCCACGCGATCCTGACCTCCTAACTTCTAACCTTCATATCTTTTGACTTCGAACTCCAAATTTGACAACTTGATACCGTTGGAATAAAAGACAGCTTTACCATTTTCATGAAGGACTCAAAGATCAGATAGGCCTTTAAAGGGGTCAAAAAGTCACTCAAAGATGACCTATCGACAAGCTCCTCACAAACAGTACCAAAACTTGTAAACATCATAAATTTTCGTCCCCTTAGCCAAAAATTCCAAATTTTATATCAATCAAAAGAGAAAAACAAATGCTACAACTTTCATGAACAACTTGGAAGCCAATTCCAGCTATAACTAAATCAAATTCTCAAGCAAAGCTTCTGCCTACCCAAATTATTCTCAACTATAACCCAATCTTCCAACATGAATAACTCCACATCGCCTTGGAGAAAAATTCCATACCATATAGCAATAAAAAGCTCAGACAATATAATACAATTATCAAGAAGGACTTAGAACCAAATTCCATCTCTAACTAGGTCAAATCCTCCCATTAATGTGGTTGTCCTGTTAGGGAGTATTAAAACAGCACATGACCTAAACCATGTTCAAACTTTGAAAATACATAACTTAAAATCCTTATATCCACAATTAACATATTATACCTCATTAGAAAGATACAACAATCCTCTACAAATTTCCAGAAGATCACTTAAGTCAATTTCACCCTTAACAGTCCACAATTAGCATCAGAACACAGAAAGCACAAAACCTATACACTTAGAGCCATTTGCACTCAAAGCACATTTTCAACTGAATGACCACCTGAACATTAACAATTCATAACTTTCAACGTACATATTAAAAAAAATTCATACTTAGTGGCGTTAGAAAGCTAACAAGTAAATATTCAACTTTTATGAAGACTAGTTCCACAAAATCAGTCTACTTTAGCCTAGAAAAATTTCCAAAGTTTCTGGTCTTCAATGTTAGACCCAATATCAGGACACTATTCACACAGCACACATAATTTACTTTCCAAGCAAAATTTAAAGTCCTTCAAGCCACAATTGGACAGAACTTCTTTCATATGAATTCTAGACAAACTTCTTAAGTTTAATTTAAGCCAAAGCTCATCTCAATAGGACCACCATGTCAAAAGTTATGAGCAAAAATCTGAAACCTACTCAAAGTAAAATTTTCCAGATTTCATATCAAACTCAACTTCTTTCATTCCAACACCAATCCTACATCTATAAGCATCCAATTTAACCACTAATCCAGCCACAATTTCCTCTAGATCTTAACTTGACCACTTAACCATAAAATGGCAGCACACATCCAAAATGTTCTTACTTTAATTACCAATCATTTAACATTATGAAAACCACTCTAACACTTAATACACACACTAATTCACACACTACACATATCCAACATCATTTAGCGTCACATAAACATGACTTATGCCCATACAATCAACACATAAATCTCATGAAATTAATGCACTAATAAACACAATAATTGCTTCTAACTACTAATTGAAGAACATACAACTTAATTCTTACATAAACAAGCTTCAAATCTTCAATTTTGCCAAAGTTTCACAATTCTTCCAATCTTTCCTACCACTCACGACCATCTTCCTTGAAGCTTAGGTTTGTAATTTCTTTGTGAACAAGGAGGAGAAAGCACAAAACATAGGAGAGGTTTTTGTGTAGTGAAGATGAGTAGCAATTCTAGCTAAAAAAAAGAGAGCAAACGATGAAGAAGAGGGAGGAGAACCCACGGAGGAGAAGAAGAAAATTTCACTAAAGCACCTTTCTCACTTTCCAACCTAAAAGTGTCATGTATGGCTCTCCCAAGCTTAGGTTATTTATAAAACAATTTAGACTAAGACTAAGTAGGCAAGTGACAAGTGTCATTTGCCACTTGCCCTGATTTAAAGCATTCTTCAGGTCTTTTTTTCCAAATACAATCCAATTTCTACTCCAAATTCCAATGGCTCAACATTCATAATTCCTAAAATTATGTGTCTAATTTTTCAGTGCCATTGAACAGTCATTTTCAGTACCGAAAACCAAATCAATCTGCCACTTGTCAATTTTTTTGGTCCGAAAATTTCACCCAAAAAAATTTCAGAAAAATTTCTAAAATTTCACAAAAATATAAAACGCACAAAAATTCACTCCAATTAAATTTTCAAGTACTAAATCATATGTTTTTCACAATAAAAACATATGCCGGGTGTTGGACTCCAAACTTTCGGTAGAAATTAGAAATATTAAATGGAATTAAATGAGTGTGTTTGTATAGGTATTGTGTTATAGATGTTATTGTACTTAAAGGAGATTGATGAGAAATGAAGTGATTGGTTTTGATGATTTTGAAATTTTAGTAGAGTTGTATGAGTTATGAAAGTCAAAATGAACTAGTTGATTGAAATGGAAGTTGAAAAGCAAGAAATGATTGGTGAAAGTGTTATATTTTGGAGAATTAAGAAATTTGACCTTTGGAGTAAAGAGTTGACTTTTGATTTAGGCAGATTTTGAGAAAATGATCTACATGAAATTTGTAGATTATGTTGAGAGCTTTTCGTAGCCATAAAGTATGCTATTTTTCAATATCGGGATTGAAAGTTATGATCTTTGAAAGTTAAGTGTATTTTGCCTTGGTTTTGGAAAATGCTCTAAGTGTAGGATTGTATATGTTGTTTTTTTTAGGCGATTTACGTACTGATGTAGTTTGAATTGGAGTAAATTGTTACGTGAAAGTTATAGAGAATTTGAATAGCTTTAAAATGATGTATGATATGCGATTTTTGGTTGTGGAGGTTGAAAGATATGATAATGTGAAATTTGGATATTGCTTAGGTGATGGCTATCAGGGCAGAAACTTCGATTGAAAAATTAACTTAGCTAGAGGTTGAAGTTGCTTTGGAGTCCTTCATGAACATTGTAGAGATTGTTTTTATCTTTCCATTGATATAAAGCACGAAAATATTGGACAAGGGAGTAGAAAGTTATGATTGTTAGAAGTTCTAATGTTGTTTAGTGTGAAGCTGATCGATCCATCAGTTTGTGTGGAGTTTTTGACCCATTTAGAGGTCGATCTGATTTTTAAGGCCTTCATAAAAGTTGAAGATGGTTCTTTTACCATTCTATAGACACTGAGTTTGTCAAATTTGGAGTTTTGAGTCAAAAGTTATGATGTTTACAAGTTTTGGTATTGTGAAGAGTTTATCGATCGGTCACCTTGTAGCAAACTTTTGATTCCTTTAGTGTATGAGTTTGCCTTTGAGTCCTTCCTAAAAATGGAAGAGCTGTCTCTTAGCTTTCCAATGAAACAAACCGCGACTGATTTGGAGCTCGGAGTCAAAAGTTGTGAAGGTTTGAAGTTCGGAGGTCGGATCAGAGTGGGAGAGTGCCCCGCTCGGCCGAGCGACCTGCGTAAGCGCGTGAGGCCGAGCGCCCCGCGCGGGCGCAAGGCCGACCGACCTGCGCGGGCGCATGGCCGAGGACCTGCGCGGGCGCAAGGCCGAGCGACCCGCGTGGTCGCGCAGCTCGGCCATTGTGTCCGATTTTTGACCGACCGACCTCCCTTCCTTGTTTTGAGCATAACTTCTTCGTCCGACATCCGATCGACCTGATTTTTGAAGTGTTGGATTCCTAAGACATTTTTATATCTTTTCATACTAGATAGATCGGTTTTGGCATTAAATTGAGAAAGATAGCTCGGATTATAGTGAGCTGATCAGTTGTAAAAGTTTGAATAGTGTTCAGTATTTTGGAGATATCTTGAGCTATAGAGCTCGGATTGAGTTTATTCTTGTTTCTAATTAAAATATAGACATGGGGCTACAAATTTTATGAAGGAGCTGAGCTATAATTTAACCTCTAAGACTTCCAAATACAGGTCGGAAGTTCAGTGTAGTGTTTAGTTCCAGTGTTGTGGTGGCTGAACATTGTTCAGTATTTTGGATATATCTTGACCACTAGAGCTCGGATTGAGTTGATTCTTGTTGCTAATTAAAATAGAGACATGGGGCTACAAATGTTATGAAGGGGCCGAGCTATAATTTAGTCTCTAAGACTTTCAAATTCAGGTCGGAAGTTAGGTGTAGTGTTCAGCCTCGAGTCTGAAGAGCATACTTCAGTATTTTTGAGATATTTTGAGATATAGAGCTCCGATCAACTTGATTCTTGAAGCGATGGATTCGTAAGACATAGAGGGAAATTTTATAGAAGAAAGTTTTGTTAAAGTACTTCATGTACCTGATCAAAATAATCAGACAAGATGTCAGTTTTAAGGGCAATTTTGGAAGTTTACTTAAAGGGTTAAGTTTATAGGCTTAAATGGAGGGGCATATGGGTCATTCCTCATTCATTAAATGACATGGCAATATAAAAGCAAGAGGGCTGTCATTGTTTGAAGGAAAATCCCCGACACTTAAGAGACAAAAGAAGAAACAAAACAAAAGAAAGAAGAGAGAAGGGAGAGCACTTTCGAATGAGAGAAAATGAAAGAGAAAGAGAGGGAAAGCATAGGGTTTTCGATTTTTGGGAGATCTCAAGGGGATTTTGAGTTGTTTCAAGGGAAAAAGGATGGAAGATGATGAAAGCTTCCTTCCAAACTAAGATATATCCGAAAATGGTGAAGGATGAGGTAAGACCCGAAATTTTGATTTGTGAATTTTGGAAGATTTTTGATTTAAAATCATGGAAAATGATATGGGTTTGTGTATTATGGAGTCAATTTTGGTGATTCCTAAGTATTATGGGTTTAATTTTGGATGGAAATTAGTTAGGGTTTATGCCAAATTTTAGAATTTGGGGATTTTGGAAATTCTTGCTTTAGATAGCTTGGAAAAGTGATGAATTTGGGTTTCCTATAGTTAATTTTGAGGATTATGATTTTTATGATGTTGAATTTGGATGTTTATGGTTTAGGGAAATTTCAATTGGAAGAAAGAAAGAAGCAAGGGTCAAATTGAAGCTAAGGACAAGCTTCTAGCATCGATTTGATGTGGGTAATGTGTTTATAATTTGAATTTATAAGCCACTACTGCTTTCTTTAAATAAAGAGATTTTCTGATTTCAATTGCATCATAAATGTTGCATAATTATATGAATGATTTGAAAAAAAATCATTTTTGATTCAATACATGAACTTTGGATGAATTGCAACATACATTGTGTTATGCCTCGAAAGATTTCATGGCATTGTGTATATTCGTAAAAGAGTATTCGATTAATTGATTTGAGCATGATATGTGCTTTTGTGTGGGCAAGAGAGAACCTATTTCGTTAAGTCACATGCACGTTGACCCCCCTAGCCTTCTCCCGGCTGCCCGTTTTTAGCCCACGAGATCAGAAAATAGACTCGTCGTGTTTACGGTAAATTTCAGTTTCTGTCGTGTTTATGGAATCTCGAGCCATTTGTGTGCATTGCATATGTGATACGACATTGTATCTATAAATTATCAAGTCGATGCATTCATGTTTTGTAATCTATGGATTTATGGCTGAAAGCCTAAGAATCATGCGTTTTACAAACTACGAGTTTGACTACAACAAGAAAGGAACTTTTCAAAACGTGCTTTACGGATTTCAAAGAAATGTTTTTCTAAGACCAGAGAAGAAAAAAAAGGATTTCAAGGGTTTTGCTTATCTATTCGTTTTATAAACGTATTATCCACGAGCTTTGTGCTCACCCCCCTTTCATCTCCATCTCCAGGTTTTCGAGCGGGAGATCGGATGAAAGAATGTCAAGACGTGATATTCGATTTTGTATCGTTTGTATTTTGTGAAAAATGGGATTTTTGTATCGGTTTGTATAAGACTGGTTTTTTCAATTATTGTATTACAAGTATTATTATGGTTTGTATTATGAATTGAGAAATTGATTAAGGAAGGTGGAAGAAATGAAAAAGAAAGGAATGAGAAAAGAAAGAAAAGAAGAAAGAAAAAAAAAGTACACAGATTTGGATTAGTTTAGACTAATAGTCTTAAGGTTTCCAACGCAAACGCTTTCTTTGATATTTGTTCACGGATGTCGGAAATTGATTTTGATTCGATTTGATCCGATGTTTACTTCATTTCGATTTGCTTCCGCTTTGTGTTATTCGATTCGCCTTCGGATTTGATTTATCTGATTCGTCATTTGATTCGTATCTGATTTGATTTCGTCTTATGTTTCGTTTCCTTGCTTTGATTCGATTCATATTGGTTCGTATTCATATTCGTTTTCCGTTTCTCTGGTTGGGATCCGGTTTCTGGATCGGGTCCCAACACCGAGAAATGTCATGAATGCATGTACAATCATGTGCATATACAAAAATTACAATTTATGCATATATGGAGGCCATATTATGCATGAACATGCCGAGACTAGTTTACACACTCATAACTCGTCCCGAATTATCATTTTAC
This sequence comes from Erythroxylum novogranatense, assembly GCA_029891385.1. Classification (NCBI taxonomy): domain Eukaryota; kingdom Viridiplantae; phylum Streptophyta; class Magnoliopsida; order Malpighiales; family Erythroxylaceae; genus Erythroxylum; species Erythroxylum novogranatense. Next base: position 32,002,068 of record CM057228.1, read on the forward strand.
CCTTCCCATCGGTGATGGGATGTTACAGTTATTTGGACGGTTTGAAAGAGGGTTTTAAGGTCTACAACTTTCATGAAGATCTCAAAGACAGATTTTACCTTCTGAAGGGCCAAAAGTGGAACAGAAGATAGGTATGGACGAAGCCAAAGGAAAGAAAGACTAATGGAAAAAGAAAGAAGAATTAGGAAAGTTACTATAACTTTCCCTACATATATCTAATTAGGACGTTATTTATATGATTCGAAAGAAGACTTCAAGATCTACAACTTTTATAAGACCTCGAAAACAGATTTTATCTTCTGAAAGGTAACAAATGGAACAGAAGATAGGTATAGACGAAGCCAATGAAAAAGCAGAAGAATAGGAAAAGACAAAAGAAGTGAAAAAATTACTATAACTTTCCCTACAAATATCATATGTGGGTGTTCTTTATATGGTTTGAAAGAGGACTTCAAAATTTACAACTTTTATAAAGACCTCGAAGATAGATTCTATCTTCTGAAATGTCAAAAATGGAACAAAAGATAGTCAAGCAAAACATAGAAGAAGATGGCGTCATTATAGAAAAAGCAAAAAGGCAGAAGGAGCAAAACACAGAAGAAGATGATGTCATCACAGAAGAAGCAAAAAGGCAGAAGAAGTAAAACATAGAAGAAGATGACGTCATCACAGAAGAAGCAAAAGGCAGAAGAAGTAAAACACAGAAGAAGATGACGTCATCACAGAAGAAGCAAAAGGCAGAAGAAATAAAACACAGAAGAAGATGACATCATCATAGAAGAAGCAAAAAGGTAGACGAAGCAAAACACATAAGAAGATGGCGTCATCATAGAAGAAGCATAAAGGCAGAAGATACATCTTCCATTATAAGGACCATAACTTTCAACCTAGAAGTTCAAAAATTTTGTACTATATATCGTTGGAAAACTAGAAGGATAAGCTACAACTTTCCAGAAGACAATTTTGACTAATTTTTCCTCAATAAAGCCCATATTTGCCCCCGAATTTGGCACACAATTTCTACACCTAGAAAAGACTTAGATTTTGAAATGAATAACTACAAAAGAAACATGCACATACACTTGTGGAACTTTTCAATTTTAACTCTTTTACCAAAACAACCAAAAGCTCATACATAACTTTAATTACATATTGACATTAAAACAAAAGCTTAACACAAATACAACGCATGTAAGATGTTCAATGTTTAACATGCTTATGGAGTTGTCCAAAAGTGATTAAACTAACTTAGTTACAAAGCTTCTAATATCTTGGAGCTTCCGATGCCCTGCAAGGATTGCTAATCTTCTTGTTATGCACCTAAGGAGGGAATAGTAGGGTGAGCTACACAGCTCAGTGACTAACATATTTATAGTCATTGATAATTGACCACAAATATTTATACGCATATTTAATAATTCAAGCATTCTTCAATTTGGTTTAACACTCATAGCACATAACACTCAAATGCATCATTCATGACAAGTTTAAAGATGCAATGCATAGAAATTGGTTCGAGGGTCCCATAGAGACAGAATGGAGAAACAGAAGTTTACCCTATTAACAAAATGAGTCAAATTTTAGAGCTCATATGCCACAAGTGGGCAGCCAGGAGAAGGCTCTTGTCAACGTGCACATGACGAACAGAATGGTTCCACTCTCACCCAAACAAACGACATATATTTGTTTTCTCATATGCTCATACTCTTATGCTTTGTCTTCATTTTCATTTAATATAAAAGTCATGACCTCTTTTGAGGTAAAACATAGCCATATTTCACCATGCATTTTTAACATTTACAAACAAGTCAAATGTCAACAAATCAATTTCAATATACACGCATAGGCAAGCATTTGCCCAATTACTCTATATCTATAAATATGTTACTCACCTAATTAGCTCACGAAAACCAAGTCAAGCTTACCTTTCCTCTTGCTCTTGGGTAGGATTTCCTTGGTTTCCTACAATAAACAAGGTCCCATTCAAAACAACATTCTAATAAAATTCAAAAACTTCAAAAAATTACAATATTTCAACCAAACACAAAATTAAACTCAAATCTAACCTACCCATAACCCATCTAGGTTAGAAAACCCAAGACCTAGTTTAGAAACCCTAAAATCAATTGGGTTCTCCTACTCCATCTTCTTCCCACACCAACTTTTCCGTTCTCTACACTAACTCTTTTCCTTTCTAACTCCTTCTTCCACAACACCACTCATTCCTTCAATAAAGCAAGAAGAAAAGATGGTTAACCTACCTTAACAAGTTTGATTTCTCTTCTTTCCTTCTTTCACTGAAACCTTTCTCCTCTCCCTCCTAATTTTTTTTCTCACTCCTCTCCCTCTTCAATTCACGTTTTTCTCCTCTTCACAAGCAAAACAACACATTCTTTTCCTATTCCTACCTTTAATGAGCCCAAAAAGTCCATCTTATCCTTTCTTATAAGCTTATGCTCTTTTATGCTAAAGTGCTCTCCCAAAAATGTCCTTGGACATCCTTATTATATCAACACTTTAATTCCACTTATCCATTCAACAAATCCTACTAACCTTGACATAAGTATAGTTCCAAAATTAAACCTATCAAAACTCCAAAATTATTTTAAATCATGTTTACTTTAAAGAAAAAAAATTTCAGGTTCTAAAAATTTATGTAATGAAATGCATCACATTCACATATTTTCAATCAGTCACTTGATTGAGTTTCATATTTACATTCACATTTATCATCGGACCATAGTCTGACATTCAACAATAATGTGGAGTGTCACTTATTTCATCAAATTCACATACAAGGAACACTTCCAATATATTATTCATACATCAAATGCCTCAGACATTCAATGTCCGCAATCAACATAATCACATTCACATAAAAATTCAATACAAAATTTAAAACAAACAATTTATTAAGTGAGACCATCTAGGTTATTCACAGTTTGCTTCAGAAAGCTATTGCCTCAAAGTCTCAAAAATGTTTGGATGTTGTCGCGATATTTACCCTTCTATATCATGCAACATATACACATTTACACACATCACAACTTTGCATAATTATATAAGTACTCATTTATGCACATAAGTATATATGGATTATGTACAATGCATGTTCAATAACAATCTCAGGTATATTTCCTTTATTCACATCTTATGATTATCCATACTTCAAAGCTCATATATTTCTAATTTTGACTTAGATTTACACCTCAATAATACAAACTTATTATAAGTTCATCACTTAATCAAGCACTAAGGTTCATGGCTCAATACACTTGATTATTATAATATCATCAATCAATCATTCACCAATGTTATTCTAACATTATATGATCACATAATATCCAAACTCTCATTCATTCTTACTTGATACACATTACTCATCTCCTTACAATCATATTAGCATTTTTAAAAACACTTTTATTCTTATAACACTCATAAATTTCCAGATTTTATACACTTTATATCAACAATCATTTCACTATGATAGATCCTCAATTACAACCTATACATATCCAACACTTTATCAACTTGTTCAACCTTAAACTAGGTTCATTTCAAGTCCCATTCAATTCTAAATGCATCATAAGAAAGTACCTTAACATTTGTTGTTTAAAACATCATATAAAAGAATAATAACTCACATTAATGGCTTTTCAGTTTTTTTTCAAGACAGATTTTCAGGTCAATTTTGCGTGGACATTTTGGCATAGTAAATGAGGTGTTTAGGCAATACATTCTTCTAAAAAATGTTCACATATGTCTTAAGTTTCTAACGACACCAATTTCATATAATTTGGTTCAATATTTTGCAAGTTATACACAAAATACTACCTACTATTCTCAAACTGCAACTGCACCCAATATTTAACTTTAAGTCAAAATTTAAAACTCTTAAAGACAGAATTTGAATTCGATGTCTACATGAAAAATGTAGCCATATGTCTATAGTTTAATCTAAACTTAAAATAATCCCATTTGGATGTCTACAGATAAAGATTTGGCTAAAACACAGATGCATGTCCAGTGGAAATGTTACAGTTAACATATTCTAACACACATTTAACTTCATCTTCATCCTAGTTCGTCTCTTTTACTTAGTCTATCATCATAAATGCTTCCATTTAGACAAACCATGAAGAACAAAGTTTAACTTACATGTTTAGCCCCAAAGCTTCTTCATATCATCAAATGACCCTAGCCTCTAAGCATCATACAATCATCATTATTGAAGGAGGAATATGATATGTTTTACTTGTAACAAGAAGGGATAGTAAGGATCTTGAAGTAGTAGTGTAGGATTTTGAAAAAAAATTAGCATGAAGGGGTTGGGTTATGATAATGAAAATGTCATAGGTTGAGGGAAGAGAAGAAGAAGAAGAAGATGGGAGAATTTGGCCAAAACAAAATGAAAGAAGAGATGGCCTTTTAGCGTAACAACGTGGGTTAAGAAATGTGGTGTAGCAAATGACACTTGTCACTTACCAAATGTCACTTTCTTATAGTCTCTTCTTGGTCTTTTATTTAACTAGTCAATTTGTCTCCAATTTTCAACCCAAATTTTTCCAAATTTTCAATGAAACTTGTCATTAAATCTTAATGTCACTTATCAAAATTTTTCACTGCCATTTGACACTTAATTCTACTACCATTATCAATTGTTTTGCTATTTTGCATTTTTCCTAGTCTAAAAATACCCAAAATTTTAGAAATTTTATAAATCTCACCAAAAATTCTAGATCAACAATTATTATCACCAAATCAACAATTCTCAATATAATCACATTAAAACAATCATTTAAACCTGAAAAAATATTAAAGAATACATGTACAATCATTTTAATGTGCAAAAATCAATATTTGTGTGTGTGTATTTGCTATATTATGTATGAGAATGAAATGCACTTTCTAACTTCTCAGTAAACTCTCATGAACACTATTCTAAGGTTCTAACCCTTAACATAGGATAACAGGATGTTACAGAAATAGAGACCATAAAGAATGCTTATTATTCTAGTTTAGGAAGTTTCAAAAACTAGATTTAATTAGGTATATAAATTCTAATTTTGCTATGTATCCGGATGATAGAAATTCCACATCATATTATATATGTTAGTAGTTGCCTTCATAGAGAAGTGTCAAGTAGACATTTGTGACCTCTTTGGCTATGTATGCAAAGTTTGTTACATACTATAAAGCTACTTCAGGTAGTTTGGTTAACAAATTTGATTTTTGAGTTATCTATGGTGATTTTAGTTATGACCTATCTGGTTGTACTATGATAATCTTTTAGCGGTGTTATTCAGGAATAATAACAATAATATCATAAGGTCTAAACATTTTAAGGTCAAATATTTGACTATAAAAAATACATATATAAGGGTAACATTATAGTAAAGCATATTTTGACTGAATATATGTTATTGATCCTTTAACTAAAAGACTTCACCTAGCCATTATTTGGGAGATATATCTACAATATGGGTCTTTTAAAATCCTTTGATACTATTAATTAGATATTGTTATACATTTTCTTTGGATACGATTATGTTTTCATGTATTATGACCGCATTGATTATATATATTGATGATAATTATTTTACTTGCAGATATACATATTGTCATGTACTGTCATAATATAAGTGAAAACCTTAAGATTTGTGTTAATCTTAAGCATATTGCAGGTCATTAGGTACATACAGTTTGACCTTAACTTTATATTTTTTTGACACATTCAGGTATCGCATGATACTTATGGGTTTATGAGATATAGGGGGATGTCAGTTTTTAATCTCATAAAGGTTTTTTTATGTAGCTTAGCATATATTAAGAGAAAACATGTTTCATTATTACAGTTTAGCATAAATTTAAGAGAAACTGGGAAAAAAAGAAATATGGTACATTAAATTTTTATATTTTCTTAATTTTTACAAAGAAACAAATTAAGAAAGAAAATATATGAACACAATTAAGTGTCTACACTCATCCAATTGAATTAGAGAAAGTATTAGCCTCTTATGAGAGACCACTAAATTTAGATAAACTGATTATATTCAATGTACTTAACCAAGTATAGAAAAACTGTTGGACCCCGAACCTTGGGTGACAATTTGATTTAGTAATATGAATGGTCAAGTGGATGAGTTGATTGAAATGAAGTTATATAGCAAGAATTAGAAAGAAAAAGTGTGAAAATTTGAAGGATTTAGAAAGTTTGACTTTGAGAGTTGACTTTTGTTTGAGGCAAAATTTGATAAAATGATCAACATGAAAATTGTAGCCTTTGTCGAGAGCTTTTTGTGGACATAAAGTTTGTAATTTTTCGATATCGAGAGTGAAAGTTATGATCAGTCAAAGTTTATGTTTGATCGGGTTTGACTTTTATTATGGTTGAAACTTTGACTGAGAAATTAACCTAGTTAGAGGTTAATTGAGCTTTGATGTTCTTCATGAAAATTGAAGGATTTGTTTTGATCTTTATTTCGATATAAAGTATGCAATTTTTCGATCTCGGAATATTAAGTTATGATTTTTACAATTTTGTATAGAGGATAGTATCTTTGACCGAAAAATGGACTCCCGTAGAGTCGAATTGAGTTTTATGTTCTTCTTGGAAGATTTAGAGCTTCTCTCAAGTTTTCTATAGAGTAAGTTTGTCAAAATCGGAGTTCGGAGTAAAAGTTATGAATTTGGAAGTTTTGATTTTAAGTGAAAAAAAAAAAAAAAAAGTTTTAGCGCCTCGCTAGGCGACGGCTCGCCTCTAATGCGGCGGGCGCCAGATATCTTCTAGGCGGCGACGCCTCGCCTAGCGAGGCGGGCGCCACGCCTCATGAGGCAAGGCTCGCCTCTCATGTTGTCTGCGCCTCGCTAGGCGACGCCGTCTCCTGATGAGCGCCGCGCCTCATGAGTTGAAACTTCCGTCTGTGACGCCCGCACTGCTTTTCTTAAATTTTTGATTTCTTTGTTTTCAATCCGACCTTTGCTCACTATTTTGCCTATATCTTTCCGTCGACATCCGATTGAGTTGATTCTTTTGCGTTGGATTCCTAAGACAATGAATTTCATTTTATAAGAAATTTAGAACTTTTGAGATTAAATTAATGGTGATTAATTTAATCAAAGTGAGTCGGGAAATTTTCCGAGCATGATTCAGTGTTTTGTGAAATTCGGGATCTGTAGAGATCCGATTGAAGCGATTCTTGAGGCGAAATAAAGATAAGACAAGGGGCTACAAATCATATGAAGACATGAAATGTCAATTGTGCCCCTAAGACTTTTAATTTTTGAATTTAAGTTCGGATTGGGGTGTAATTTTTGGATTGGGAACACCTGTGAGTATTTTGAGCATAACTTTTGATCTGGGAATCGAAATGAGACGATTCTTGTTTTGAATTAAACTAGAGACATAAGGCTACAATTGTTATGAAGACTTTGAGTCTCAATTCTGAGATTAAGAATGTGAATTTTTGGACGGAAATAATCGTTCATGGAAAATGTGTTAGACATAAGGCTACAATTGTTATGAAGACTTTGAGTCTCAATTCTGAGATTAAAAATGTGAATTTTTGGACGGAAATAATCGTTCATGGAAAATGTGTTAGAATATGGTTATACCCGCACTGTTTCGCACATAACTTTTGATGTAGTGCTCGGAATTGAGCGCAGTCAGTGGAGTTGGATTCGTATGTTTGAGGGGAACATTTCTCGAGAAGGAAGTTTTAGCAAATTCCTTCAATTTAATAGTGCGAATCAGACCCGCAAGTGAGAATGGCATAAAGTAAATGTAAGGGCAAAATGGTCAATTAATCATCATTAAATGAAACACATATATGGATGTCGTTTTGGCTTATTAAAAGCCACGAAAGTGGCTGGAATTACAGAAGAGAGAAAGAGAAATAAGAAAGAAGAGAAAGAAGTAGAAGTTTCGGTGATGGAGGAAAAGATGAGAGAGAAAGAGATTTTCGATTTTTTCTTGTTTCTTAAGGATTTTGGGTTGGTTCCAAGAGAGAGAAAGATAGAGGAGCATAAGAGCTTCCTTTTAAGTCAAAAAAATTCGAATTTGGAAGAGAAAGAGGTAAGAGAAATTGTTCTACTTTGAGATTTTGATTAATTTTCGGTTTAGAATTATGACATATGAGATGGGTTTATGGATTGTGGAATTAATTTTGATGTATATGCTTTAGGTTGGGTTTAATTTTGGATGAAAAATTGAGTAAGATTTAGGCTTAATTTTATGATTGAGAATTTTGTGAAATTTTGGTGTAGAATTATAGATAATGTTATGGGTTAGTGATATATGATTTCAATTTTGAAGAATTTATGGATTATGATATTGAATTTGGATAAATTGGTTTAGGCCAATTTTAAAATTTAGGGATTTTTGAAATTGAGGATTTAGATATTTTGGAATTAATGTGAATTGAGGAATTGTGAGATTAATTTTGAAGAAATTATGTTTTATGAGATTGAATTCGAGTGTCTTGGTTTAGGCCAATTTTCAAAATTGGAGATTGAAATAGCTTGAATGTAAATGGATTTGGTGAATTCCTACGTTGACTGTGAAAATTAAGTATTTTCTGATGTGAAATTTGGATGATTATGATTTAGGTTTTGGTATTTTGGAAGAGAGAGAAAAGCAAGGATCAATTGAAGCTCGGGATAAACTTCTAGCGTCATTTCGAGGTGGGTAGCATATTTATAATTTGATCTGTAAGCTTAATATGAAATTTGTGAAAATGAAAGAAAGCAAAATTTTGTATGCTTGATAAATTATTGGAAATGTTTGAAAATAAGAATTGATTTAAAGTTGGGAAATATGATTTCCGAATGATTTCCGAGAAATTGGTACAAGTTTAAATTCAATTGTCATAAATGCATTATTGAATTATGCACACTTATTGAATGATTTGATTTTTGAAATTAGTATTTGAATGATGAATTGATCGAATTGTATGCATTATGTGAATGTGTGGAAAATCAAGAATTTGAAAAGTGCCTTTGGGCATTCTGAAATCTCGTTTCGATTATGTGTTATGTGGGTCGGTTAGGTCCTTTGGTAAGTCAGCGTTGTCTCTATTCGTAAAGCCTTCACTTTCGGTGCCACTAGTGACACGAACTCGATTCGATTCCCTCACGGCTACACTGGACCGCAATGCGGAAAAGTGTAGTACGTTCTGTTTACGACTGCACAAATGAAGTTATATAGCAAGAATTAGAAAGAAAAAGTGTGAAAATTTGAAGGATTTAGAAAGTTTGACTTTGAGAGACGACTTTTGTTTGAGGCAAAATTTGATAAAATGATCAACATGAAAATTGTAGCCTTTGTCGAGAGCTTTTTGTGGACATAAAGTTTGTAATTTTTCGATATCGGGAGTGAAAGTTATGATCAGTCAAAGTTTATGTTTGATCGGGTTTGACTTTTATTATGGTTGAAACTTTGACTGAGAAATTAACCTAGTTAGAGGTTAATTGAGCTTTGATGTTCTTCATGAAAATTGAAGGATTTGTTTTGATCTTTATTTCGATATAAAGTATGCAATTTTTCGATCTCGAATATTAAGTTATGATTTTTACAAGTTTGTATAGAGGATAGTATCTTTGATCGAAAATGGACTCCGTAGGAGTCGAATTGAGTTTTATGTTCTTCTTGGAAGATTTAGAGCTTCTCTCAAGTTTTCTATAGAGACTAAGTTTGTCAAAATCGGATTTCTAAGTAAAAGTTATGAATTTGGAAGTTTTGATTTTAAGTGAAAAAAAAAAAAAAAAGGAGAAAGTTTTAGCGCTCAGCATGGGCTGACGGCCGCTCCTAGCGGTGGCGCGCCTCAGATCTTCGCTAGGCGACGTCTCGCCTAGCGAGGCGGGCTCTCATCCCCTCATGCCAGTGTCTTGCTCGCTAGGCGACGCCTCGCCTAGCGAGCGGGCGCCTCGCCTCATGAGTTAGGCGTCCGTCTGTTTCCGACGCCTGCTTTCTTCTTAAATTTTTTTGATTTCTTTGTTTTCAATCCGACCTTTGCTCACTATTTTGCCTATATCTTTTCCGTCTGACATCCGATTGAGTTGATTCTTTTTGCGTTGGATTCCTAAGAGAATGAATTTCATTTTATAAGAAATTTGTGAACTTTTGAGATTAAATTAATGGTGATTAATTTAATCAAAGTGAGTCGGGAAATTTTTCGAGCATGATTCAGTGTTTTGTGAAATTCGGGATCTGTAGAGATCCGATTGAAGCGATTCTTGAGGCGAAATAAAGATAAGACAAGGGGCTACAAATCATATGAAGACATGAAATGTCAATTGTGTCCCTAAGACTTTTAATTTTTGAATTTAAGTTCGGATTGGGGTGTAATTTTTGGATTGGGAACACCTGTGAGTATTTTGAGCATAACTTTTAATCTGGGAATCGAAATGAGACGATTCTTGTTTTGAATTAAACTAGAGACATAAGGCTACAATTGTTATGAAGACTTTGAGTCTCAATTCTGAGATTAAGAATGTGAATTTTTGGACGGAAATAATCGTTCATGGAAAATGTGTTAGAATATGGTTATACCCGCACTGTTTCGCACATAACTTTTGATGTAGTGCTCGGAATTGAGCGCAGTCAGTGGAGTTGGATTCGTATGTTTGAGGGGAACATTTCTCGAGAAGGAAGTTTTAGCAAATTCCTTCAATTTAATAGTGCGAATCAGACCCGCAAGTGAGAATGGCATAAAGTAAATGTAAGGGCAAAATGGTCAATTAACCATCATTAAATGAAGCACATATATGGATGTCGTTTTGGCTTATTAAAAGCCACGAAAGTGGCTGGAATTACAGAAGAGAGAAAGAGAAATAAGAAAGAAGAGAAAGAAGTAGAAGTTTCAGTGATGGAGGAAAAGATGAGAGAGAAAGAGATTTTCGATTTTTTCTACTTGTTTCTTAAGGATTTTGGGTTGGTTCCAAGAGAGAGAAAGATAGAGGAGCATAAGAGCTTCCTTTTAAGTCAAAAAAATTTGAATTTGGAAGAGAAAAAGGTAAGAGAAATTGTTCTACTTTGAGATTTTGATTAATTTTCGGTTTAGAATTATGACATATGAGATGGGTTTATGGATTGTGGAATTAATTTTGATGTATATGTTTTAGGTTGGGTTTAATTTTGGATGAAAAATTGAGTAAGGTTTAGGCTTAATTTTATGATTGAGAATTTTGTGAAATTTTGGTGTAGAATTATAGATAATGTTATGGGTTAGTGATATATGATTTCAATTTTGAAGAATTTATGGATTATGATATTGAATTTGGATAAATTGGTTTAGGCCAATTTTAAAATTTGGGGATTTTTGAAATTGAGGATTTAGATATTTTGGAATTAATGTGGATGGATGAATTGTGAGATTAATTTTGAAAATTAAGTTATTTATGAGATTTAATTTGGGTGTATTGGTTTAGGCCAATTTTGAAAATTGGAGATTTTCAAAATTGGAGGTTTAAATGACTTGAATATGTAAGGAATAGATGTTTCCTAAGTTCAATTTGGGAAATTAAGTTAATTATGATATTGAATTTGATTGGATTGGTTTAGGTTCCATTTGTAATTTGGGGGTTTTTAGAATTAGTGATGTAATTATCTTGGAATTAGTAAGAATTGATGACTTATGCATCAAATTGAAGGATTAAGTGATTTATGAGATTAAATCTTGATGAAATTGATTTAGGAAATTTTCAATTGGAAGGACGAAAGGAGAAAAGGTCAAATTGAAGCATTGGACAAAATGCTAGCATGGATATGAGGTGGGTAGTATATTTATTTATTGAATTATAAGCTAAATGTGAATTTTTGAAAATTAAAGAAAGCAAAATTTGATTTTTGATAAATTATTATTGATAAAAATGTTTGAAAAAGGATGTAAATGTTTGAAATTATGATTTCAAAGGAGTAAAATGAGTTTTAGAAAATGCAAAACTTGTGAATTTCATGGCTTTCAAATTATGTGATTTATGATTTGGATGATTTAAAGAATTGGTGCATATATCGTGATGAGTATGTGATTTAAGTAATGATATGAATTGCATTAGATTTGTTATGTGAATTCATGTGGATACGTGCTTGTGTCATTTATGACACAATATGATGATGAGATTTGAAAATGTGAAAATCAAGATTTTCAAAAGTGCCTTCAGCAATCAATTCGTTTTAGTTATGTGTTAAGTGGGTTTGGTCAGTCCGTTTGTGAGTCATTCATTGTCTCTACTGTTTAAGCCTTCGCCTTTTGCGTCTGAATAGGCAATGGAGATCCGATTACGGACTCCTTTCACGGCTACACTGGACCGTTATGCGGGAAAGTGTAGTACGTCCTGTTCACGGCTGCACATAACCGCTATGCGGAAATGTGCAGTACGTCCTGTTTTGGGCCGAACCAAACCAATTCTGATGTGTTATGTGTTTTTGATTTGTTTATAATGTGATGCATTCATATTTAAAGTCTGTGCATGATTTGAAAAAGATTTGAGATTTTGAGAAATAAGACAGTAAATTTATAATCATGAAATTTCGGAAGGTTTATGAAAGTTTTGAAAAGTTTGAAAATAAGATTTCGGATAAATGCTTAAATGGGAAATTTTTGAAAAGTTTAAAAAGAAAATAATTTTCGCTTATTGTTCGGTTTATAAATATATTATCCACGAGCTTCCGAGCTCACCCCCCTTTTATCCCCAATCTCCGTGTTTTACGCAGGAGATCGGATGGAAGACGAGTATGATCATAGTCCGACTTGTACGTGTTCGTAGTATGTTTAAAGTTTAATGTTTGTATCAGATCTTTATGGATAGTTAGAAAGCTAGTAAAGTGTGTTGTAGTTCGATTGTATATGAATGGTTTTGCTTGTGGCCAGTAAATGTATAAGATTGTATTATGTTCGGAATGAGTTATAAGTATGATTATACTTTATGTATGAGATTGGATTTTGAATGTGGTTGGGATTGATTGAAATTTCTGAGTTGAGATAGTTATGGATTGGATTTATGAAGTGTTTAGAATTAAGATTGTGTTTCTGCTGGTGTTTGGATGCCGGACGGGAGAGTCCGATGGTTCTGATATTCTGATTAGGGATTCTAGAAGTGTATTTTGCCTTTGCAGGAAATTTTGGGTTAGGATAAAGGCGGTAGTTATCTTTGCCAAATTTTGGTAAAAAAAAAAATTGGATAAAAGTGAGATTTTGGATATGTATAAGTGTATATAAGAGTTTGAAAAATTTGAGATTGGTATGGATTTATATCAGAATATGTACGACTGTATGGATTTAAGATGATTGGTATATGATTGACTAACGAGAAAAGAAATGAGAATAAGAAAAGAAAAAAAAAATCATAACGGATTTTGAAACGTCTTAGGATTCCCAACGCGATTATGTTCATTCGATAAGTGTTCTTTGATTATTGTTTCCGGATGTCGGATGTGTCTGCTTTGATTTCGTTTCGCTTTGTAACTGCTCGCTTGATTCGATTAGTATTTGCTTCCGCTTGCTTTTGCTTCCGCTTACTTTTCGGATTTGTTCGCTCGCATTTTGTTTTCGATTCGACATTTCGCTTCCGCTTGCATTTGCGATGTGCTTTGTTTTCGATCCGAAATTTCGATCCGAAATTTCCGCTTCACTTCGTTTCCGTTTGTTTCGTTTTCCGTTCTGCTTATGTAGTTGGGTTTCGAAAGTGGGCCCAACATTTATGGTATCAGAGCATAGAGTGAAAGTGTTAAGGTTAAGTAGTTGGATTTCGATAACGGGATCCAACAAAAACAACCAATTCAAGTTATAATACATCATAAATAACAAAATAATGATATTCTTACATAATAGGATGTGGCTAGAATGGTGTATTTATACAAGTCTTCATTAGGACTCGATCATATTTTCATAGTTAATGAATAGTGTTAATTTAACCTTCGTTATAAACTCATACTAAAGGAGTTAAGATCTATGGCTAGTAATCAAGTTTGACATCTCATTCAATTACTAAAAGTTATACAATTCATTTTTTATAAATGGGTTTTAAAAACTAAAATGGACTCTTCCAATAATATATAAATATATAACGCTCAACTTATAGTTAAGGTTTTTACTCAAAAGGAAGGCAGTGGTTCTCATAAAACCTTCTTTCTAATTTTAATAAAGATTCATTAAGGATATAGCCTTAATAGCTCATTTTAATTTAGAATTGCATCAAATGGATTTTAAAATTGCCTTTCTAAATGGATATCTTGAAGAGGAAGTATAAATAACTTAGCTTTAAGGGTTTGCTTCCTCAGTAAAGGAAATTATATAGTTTTTAAGCTAAATAAGCCTATATATGAACTAAAACAAGCCTTAGTTCAATGGTATATGAAATTTTAAAATATCATAATCTCCTATAGTTTTAAGGAAAATATTATTAATCAATACATATGCATAAAGGTTAATGGGAACAAATATTTATTTTAGTATTATATGTAGATAATATATTACTTGTAACTAATGAATTGTTTTCTCTTAGACTAAAGTTTTTTCTATAAAAATTTGAAATGAAAGATATGGATAAAGCCTTTTATATCATTAGTATTGAGATTTATAAAGACATTTAATTAAATATTATAATTGTCTTAGACAACTTATATCAAAAAGTTTTGAGGAGGTTTAGGATGAGCATATCTTCATCATCAATAGCACATATTTTCAAAGGAGATAAATTCAATCTAGATTAGATTCTAAAGAATGTTGGAAAAAGAAGCAATGAAGGATATGCCATATGTATCTACATTTGGTAGCTTAATAAATGCATAGATTTGCACTAGACTTGATATTACATTACAGTAAGAATGCTAGGAATATATCAAAGCAACTTAAGACTTAAGCATTAAACAATTGTTAAGGAAGTTATGATGTATCTGGAAGGAACTAAGAACTATAGGCTCACATACATGTATTATGATAACTTAAAAATAATAAGCCATTCAAATTCAAATTTTATGGGAAGCTAAGACATTAAAAATGTATACATCTTGATATAATTTTCTTCTTGTTAGAGGTGTAACCTTATAAAGTAAACTATAGTTGCCTTATTCACTACAAAAGCAAAGATTACAGCTTGCTATAAAGCTACAACACATGCACTATAGTAAAGGAATTTTATCAAAGATTTGAGTGTAATTGATGTTATTGAAGATCTTTAATAACAATTCATATGGAAAGGGTGGAAGTTAAAAAAGCATATTCATACAAATATTTAATTACTAGAGATCATATTAAAGAAAAGACAATCACTATTGAACATATTAGTTTAAGTTCATGGTAATTAATCTTGTGAATAAAGATTTGTTGACATATGCATATAAGGATCTTGTACATAATATGAGATTATCTAGTTAATCTAATTTCAAAATTTAGTCTTCTTACTTTGTTAAAGTAAACACGATAAAGTTCGAGTATATACAGTTTGTTGCTTTATCTTATTTAATGGACACTGAAGGAATAAAAGAAATACGATATTGTGGTTGTGGGAAAATGTTAGATAAAAGTTTATTCCTTATGTGATTTATATACACTCATTCCTGTTTAAATTGATCAAAGACTTACTATATCTTGATAATAACTAAGTAATTTAATTTAAATGAAATTAAACTATATCTTTAATGGTATGATATGATAAGGATAAAGATAGTGCGTTATTATGAATTTCTAATTTAGTTATATAAATATGTTTATGCCGAATTTTAGGATTACTTAAAATATAGGTTTTTCAGGCATTGAGAAAAGATTCTCGTTTTTCTACTATTTTTGACTGAATCAATATGATTAGAGATACGTTGCATTGAAGTTATTTGTTGTTAGTATTTACATATATTCATCGCATTAAGGTTATTTGTTGTTATTATTTATATAGATTCCTCAAAAATTGGAAATCAATTGTAAAGAAAAACAATATTTGTGAAGAGTGAGTGAAATTGATACTTGGGGCAGTTCCCTGTGTCATCGTTATGACAGGCAATACAAAACCAGTGTGGGATTTGAAGGCCCTAGCTGTTCGTTAATTTAAAAGGAACATGAACTCATGCCATACAGTCTCCTGAAAACTACACTGGAAGTAATGAGTTCTGTAAAAGTTGAGACTTAGTCCCTGCCAATCGAAAGCTCCCTATCTCTCAAGGGGACCTCGTCTTTCTGTAATCTAAAGCAGTCCTGAGACTTGCAAGAGTTCGCATTGAAAAATGTAAACCGAAGGCATAAGTTGGGTTCTTTTACTTTTCCTAATCTTACTGTTACCAGCCTTGTGAAACCCATTGGTCCACTCAGATTATTGATCGTAGTAAGATTTGTTCAATCAAGGAGATGTTTGTTTCAATCTTTATTATTATTATTTTTTAATTTAGTAAAAAAATCTTATTTATTTAAATTTTTATTTTTAATTTTAGTTTTGATTTCTTTCTATTTTCAAAATTATGAAAATCATAAAAGTAATTTTTATTTCCTGTTTTTGTTTATTCGTAATCTAATTTACTATCATTTAAATATATATTATTTAATTATTTAATTATTAATAAAATTATGATTATTTAATTCAAGTTTATATTTATATATTTAATAAATTAAAATTAATTATCTATAAAATTATGAATAATTTAACTTAATTTAAATATTATAATTAAATTTAAAATATATAAATATTCAAATAAAATTTGATTTAATACTTAAAATATATTTCAAATAAATATTAATGTATAAATAAAATTTTAATTTTTAAATTATTTATTTTATTAAAATATCATAATTTTGTAATAAATATTATATAAGTGATTAAATAAATTTATTTAATTAAAAGTAATTTATTTTAAGTTTTATCTAAAATGTAATTATTATCGGTGATAAAATACAACAATATTAATATTACCAACTAAACAAATTTTTGCTTTTATTTGAAAGAAAAATAAAAATAAAAAATTAAAATTAAAATTGAAAACTAAAAATTACAACCAAGCGACTCCTAAGATAATGGATTAGTTGACGGGTTATTTTTCTTATTCTTTTAGGACAATTTGAGATTCCAATTCTAAATTATTTGGATTGACCGAATCAGGTCGGCAGCTATTTGTTTTCCATTTTTATCTTTTTGGAACAAGTCAAGACTCGTTTGGACTTTGAGAATTCAGAGCTCGTGATTATAAATTGATGGGTAAGAGACAAGTGCACATTAAATGACGGGTCAAATTACATGTAAATCTAATTTTCAACTTGAGTATAATTGTAGAAGATAGCCTCAGATGGTAGGGGGAAAATGAAATACGGTAGAAGAGCGAGTGGAGTGATTTTGTTTCTACGGAGTGTCATTCTCGTCAAGTGTGACGAGTAATGCCACAATAAAAGCGTAATCCACTTCTGGATAGACTTTGATCCTGTAACTTTCCTTCCCCTTGCAGAAGCTTTCCCATGTGAAGTTATGTTTCACCTGGAAGAAATTAATATATCACATAAATATCCCATCAGATGTTTTTCATCAAAAGAAAGTCATTTGTTTTGTCTGAATGATGATATAGACATATACATACGTACCTCTGCGAGAAGCCTACGATCCTGAAACACTTTAAAAGACAGGGAAGTGAAAGATCCAGAAACTTGGAAGTCAGGGGCCGTTTTGTTGACGCTGCTTCCCAAGAACACGTTTAAAACTTTCTTGAACTGAACAGGATGAGATTGTCTTACGGTGAATACCGTACTGTCCTTTTCTGAGCCATCACCTTCGTAGGCTTTCCATTTATGCCGCAACGTAAGTGCCTTGCAAATTCCCAAAAATTGATCAAACTTGCCACTAGGTTGGTGATCATATCAGATAATTAAATCGCAATGGAAAATGACATAAGGCTGTACCTTTCCACACAAAGTGAGGAGAGGAAATCCCGCAGGATCGCGAAGGATTCTCTTCATGGTAAAGTTCCAGACGCCACCATGAACTTGTAGAACAACATTTCCGCAAGAATCAGTCACATCAAATTGTGCGTCAGTCGTTTTTTTAACCTTCTTTTTTACAGTCAATTCCATAGCATATGGGAAACAAAAACGATCCCCAATTACACTAACTGGAGGCACCCCATAAGCCCAGTTAGGAATCTCCATTTGTATAAAATAATACGACTGCTAAAAATCTGTTGTGTCTGTAATGTTGATGTGTCCAAACAGAGATTTGTGAAACAAATCTCAGAAAATTTAACAGGTTTTGTCCTGATATCTTGCGTGACAGAGAGAGTTTTCTGCTCCTTTCACAAAGGAACTTTAGATCTCTTTCCTGAGGCGGGCGCTGTGCGGAGTGATTTGGGAATGGACGTCGGTGAGTGTTTTGCGCTCGTGCGGGGCGTTTCTGGTTAAAAGTTAAAACTTTGCTAACTTTGTCAACATTTTATTTGACAATGTCGTTCAAAAAAAAAAAAGAATCACCGTTATTACACTTGTACAAGCTGTCACTATTTCTTACTATGATAAATAACCTTAAACACAAATCTCTTTAATTTGAGTTATTAAGTTTTGAACTGCTCAACTTTTCAACTTGATACTAGTCTTAAATCTGGTTAAGGTACTTGGCTATTACGTCAAACTGGTTAAGGAACGGGGTTGTTTGGTATGAGGTTGTTCGACTGCTACATAAATATCGTGAATATTCTATTTAATGTTGATAGTTAAAAGGGAGAAGAGAGTATTTAATTTTCCAAAACATTGAAAGTTGTCTTCCTGAAAAATCACAATCTTTTTTAATGAAATTGTATATTATATAATAGATAAGGAACATTAATTCTTCTTAAGATGCTTGACTAATTTATATAAAAGTTATGCTCGACTTATTTATTGTAAAAGTTATGTATTTTTATTATTAAATAGGTAGAAAGTGGAGAAAATATACCAAAAGTCAATGTTATAATGATTCAATAATTTAATGGTTTTAAATATTGTTATTAGAATTACAGACATAAACAATATTTAAGAAAATCTTAGTGTAATAAGATGTTAAACATAACACAAATTTTATTGATCAAGTTCAATCATTAAATTATACAAAGAAAATAATATAAAATTTTATTTTGTATAAACAAATTGTTAAACGCTTTGAGCAAGTTCTTAAACCTTTGAACAAGTAGTTAGAAACTTGTTATCGTCTTTAATGAAATTACTTTAAACAATCTCAATAAGGTCAGTTTGCACCTTTTTTAAGGTACGAAACTCTTAATGGGCCAAAACATTCTTTATTTTTGTGAATTTAATTAAGTAAGCAATAGGAGCCCTAATAGTTATGTATAATGACCTTATTAGATCCCATCACGATAAAATTAAAGAGGTATAACAATTGAATCAACCACAACTAATCCAAAAATCAAATTTCTTGTCATAAAGCAACCTCATAATATATGACAAACTCTACATTCATCATAATTGTCTACTTGATACTTTTCCATCTACTAACATGAAAATATAACATGATGTGGACTTCTTATCATATAGACACATAACAAAATACGAATCTATGTAACCAATTAAGTCTAACTTTCAACTTTCTTGAATGTCAACATACAATCCTTTATGCCCTGAATATATCTTTAAACCAGTTTGCCTACATTTGAGTATTCTATAGTTATTTTAGATAAATATCTACCTAATAGTCCAACAATGAATGCAATGTACAATCTAATGCATACTGTATACATTAAGTTAGTAAAAAACACTAGAATAATGGTACTCTTCATAGCCTCTCTCTCTGCTTCATTCTTTAGATACTATATCAATGATAATCTATCTATATAAGGGATCGGTGTTGAACAAGGTTTACAATTCTTCATATTAAACATTTTCCATACTCACTTAATGTATGTTCTCTATGAGAGACCTAATAAGTTTTGAGATATGTCTTACTAAATCTTAATACTAAGAACGAAAGATGCTTCACTAAAGTCCTTTAAGTCAACTACTTGGACAACTATTACTTAATTTCATGTAAAATAGTCAAGACATTTGATGAAAACAATACATCATCTATATATAAAAGTAGAAAACAATATTGCCCTCCTTTACCATATAGTACAAGCATATTTCAACTTTAGTCTTTATAAAGTCAAATGAGATGATGACTTTATTAAATTTTAGGTACTATTGTCAAGAATTTTTTTTATTTATATAAAGATTTTCTCAATTAACAAATTATATGACTTTTATTTTGATCCTAAAATCCTTTAAGTTGCTCCATATAGATATCCTTATAAAGGTCTCCATCTAAGAAACCAGTTTTAACATCCACCTAATGTAGCTTTGTATCAAAATAAGCAAATATTGTCATTGTCACTCTGAACGGGCCTTAAAGGGTATAAAAGATAAGGAAATATTAAAGTATATTCCTTCTAGTTGTATGAAACCTTTGGCAAAAAATTTGACATTAAATTGCTTAACTTTATCATGGGAGTCTTTGGTCTTATTGTTAGCGATCTAGAAGGGGGGGTTGAATAGATCTTAAAACTCTTTGATAATTTCTACAAGAAAATCGGTTAAAACACACAAAACAATTTTGATAAACTTAATTGAAAAGTGTAAGGAAGAAGATCAAACACTGCTTTTATAGAGGTTCTGTCTTAAGACCTACGTCCTCTACCTAAGCTCCCACTTAGGATTTTGTCAATCACTTTATTGCACACTTTGTAGTTGAGTGTGAACTTTTACAATCCCGCTGATTTCCTACCAAGCTACCTTTACACTCGATTTGTCTTCCCACAAATCCTACCGACATCGCTGATTTTCGCTCAAGCAACCTTTACACTCGATTTGTCTTACTAAGACAAATCCTACCTCACGTGACCTTTTCACTTGTCACTTAAATTGTAATAAAACAATACAAAGAATGAAGAACAAATGCTCAAAACAATTTGTAACAATATAAGAGCAATAATGAGCAATTTGAAGCAATATGAGAGTATTTGAGCTTATGACACTTCTCTATGTTCTTCATCAATCATCCACCCTTTATATAAGAAGAAATATAGCTGTTGGGAACTCATATAGCCGTTGCTGATTGTTATAGCCGCTTTAAATTCTCTCCTTCCATTTTTGGCTAATTGACCGCTGGAGTTGATCTCTACATACATAAGTCGACTTGTCAATTCATAAGTCGACTTGTTTCAACCATTTACTTAAAAATTCATCTCCGCTCTCCAATAAGTCGACTTGTTATATATAAGTCGACTTGTTTATCTCGATAAGTCGACTTGTTTCCTATAAGTCGACTTGTTCACCTCGATAAGTCGACTTGTTTCTATAAGTCGACTTGTTTAGCCATCTATGATAACATCCCACCAAATTCTCTACAAACCTCATGTTTTATGTCATTTTCACTTAGAGGACAACTCCCATCTGATTGTTCAATGATTTGTCACTAACTCATCTTGATTTGCACAATTCTTTTGTTGAATATCAATCCAAAATACTGAATAATTTCTTAAACAATTCTATACATTTTATTATTATCAAAACATAAGTGGAATTAATTTGTCAACCACCATTGGTCCAACAATCTCCCTTTTGATAATGACAAAATACTTAGAAATTGTTTAAGAAATGAAAACAAAGAAACATTGATCAAGGTTTTATACCTTGTCATTTTGGTTAGAAGTCTCCCCTCAATCATATAAATCATAACCTTGAAAAATCAATTAAAATTTTAACAAACTCCTCTTAATCAAGTAACAAAAGGAAATCCAATTTCTCATTTTTCTCCCCCTTTTTGTCATAATCAAAATAACTAATACAAATCAACAATCGATGAAATATTGCAATCACATTAAATAGAGAAACAAGTCATCAAACACAAATAGTCTCGAATCAAACACACTCCCCCTCAATCAAATGACGGTGACTGAAAGATACCAATTATCAATTTTCAATATTACTCCCCCTTTTTGTCATAATTAAAACCAATATGAAAATGAAAAATAGCCACAAAACAGCAAACACAAATAAAGGCAATAGTCATAACATAACAATCCAACAATTAATACAAATATCGAAAGTCATAAGAAGCACCACACACTTGAAATAGCATAAGAATCCGTAGACATAATTCGACTTGTTTGCAGATTTGTCACCAATTAGTCAACAATTGGTTGATTTTCATTCCTTGCTTGTACCTACAACTCAAGCATCATTTCTTCTCATTGGTACCCAAGCCATCTTGGGTCCATTTTGGTTAGTCGTAAATCACATTAGAAGGTATATTCCCTTTTCTACCCAAATTTTCTTGACCTTAATACATCTCCTAGTGCTTTTGCAAACAAGTTCTATGTGACCATCTTTCAAACATCTAGCACAATTAGCAACTTGTCCATCTTTAGTGAATTTAGAAATCAATGAACAATCTCTATTAAAAGGATCATATCCCAAACCATGTTTAGAAATAGTATATCTTTGTAAAGACAACAACTCTTCAAATTTTGCATTTCCACCACCAAATTTTCCAACCACATAAGAAAACTCCTTTCTAAGTCTTTCAAGCTCACAAATAAGATTTTCCTTTTCAAAAAGACATGCAGAATGATCTTCCTTAGGACAATCTAAATCATCAATCGCCCCATGTAAAGCATTATTTTCAGAACCAATTCACGATTTTCTTTCTTAATTTTTTGTTAATCTCAATGGCTTCTTCAAAATCAGTTTGCAAAGCATCAAAAGAATCTCTAAGATCTTGATAGGTTAAAGTTACCTCATCTTCATCATCGCTAGTCAAGGAGTTACTTGCCATGAGAGCTAGGTTGTTCTCATCGTTGCTTTGGTAAGCTTCCTCGTCATCACTCCAAGTTGCTACTAGACTTGTTTTCTTCTTTCCTTTGTCATACCTGTCATTTTTCTGAATAGACGAAGAGCTTTTGCATTCTCTAGCGATGTGACCTCTTTTTCCGCACTTCCAGCATTCTTCATTGTTCCTTTTTTCCTCATAGCCTTTATTTCTCTTTTCCGTGGTGTACCTTTTCCTTTCCTCAATTTCTCCACCACGTAATTCTTTTCTTCTATTTTTGAGAAGTCCTTTGAACTTTCTCAGATTTCGAGCATACATCGCTACTTCATCATCATCTTCTTCTTCATCTATTTCTTCATCACTCTCATAAAAAGAAGAGACGTTAGCTTTTAAAGTAATCGACTTTTGTGGCTTACCTCTTCCCCCTCTCGATTTGAGAATAATCTCATAGTTGATGAGTGATCCCACCAAAGCGTTGAATTCCAGATGGTTGAGATCCTTTGACTCCATAATTGCGGTGACTTGAGAATCTCATTCCTTCGGCAGTGAACGAAGAATCTTCTTCACCTTCTCGCTATCCGTCATATGCTTCCCAAGGTTGCCTAATTCATTTATGATTTCGCAAAACGGTCAAGCATTGTAGAAATTGACTCACCTTCCTTCATGACGAACATCTCAAGTCGTGGAGAAGCATGTTGATCTTTGTCTCCGTGATTTGATTTGTCCTTCATGAGTTACTCAAGTCTCTCCCACATTTCCTTGGCAGTGGTGCAAGAATTTACCCGGTTTCTTTCCTCAACCGTTAATGCACAAGATATCGCCTTCATAGCTTTGGCTTGATGTAAGCTTGCCTCCAATCGTTATCATCATACTCCACTTCGCTTTTAACTCACCATTTTCTTTTAACGGTGGTTGAGGACCAAGATAATTATCTTCCAATATTCTACTCCTCGCTAATGATGTGGTACTTCATAGGATTTTTCCAAGAAGAATAGTTAGTACCATTAAATAAAGGAGGCGATAATTTGGGTTACCTTCTTCCGCTTAGTTTATTGTGTGCCATCCCGGATACTTCGCTCGATACCAATTGTTAGCGATCTAGAAGGGGGTTGAATAGATCTTAAAACTCTTTGATAATTTCTACAAGAAAATCGAAGTTAAAACACACAAAACAATTTTGATAAACTTAATTGAAAAGTGTAAGGAAGAAGATCAAACACTGCTTTTATAGAGGTTCGGCTAAGACCTCGCCCTCTACCTAAGCTCCCACTTAGGATTTTGCCAATCACTTTATTGCACACTTTGTAGTTGAGTGTGAACTTTTACAATCCCGCTGATTTCCTACTCAAGCTACCTTTACACTCGATTTGTCTTCCCGCACAAATCCTACCGACATCGCTGATTTTCGCTCAAGTAACCTTTACACTCGATTTGTCTTACGGCACAAATCCTACCTCACGTGACCTTTTCACTTGTCACTTAAATTGTAATAAAACAATACAAAGAATGAAGAACAAATGCTTAAAACAATTTGTAACAATATAAGAGCAATAATAAGCAATTTGAAGCAATATGAGAGTATTTGAGCTTATGGCACTTCTCTATGTTCTTCATCAATCATCCACCCTTTATATAAGAAGAAATATAGCTGTTGGGAACTCATATAGCCGTTGCTTGATTGTTATAGCCGTTGCTTAATTCTCTCCCTTCCATTTTTGGCTAATTAGATCGTTGGAGTTGATCTGCTACATACATAACTCGACTTGTCGAATTCATAAGTCGACTTGTTTCAACCATTTACGAAAAATTCATCTCCGCTCTCCAATAAGTCGACTTGTTATATATAAGTCGACTTGTTTATCTCGATAAGTCGACTTGTTTCCTATAAGTCGACTTGTTTACCTCGATAAGTCGACTTGTTTCCTATAAGTCGACTTGTTTAGCCATCTATGATAACATCCGACCAAATTCTCTACAAACCTCATGTTTTATGTCATTTTCACTTAGAGGACAACTCCCATCTGATTCTTCAATGATTTGTCACTAACTCATCTTGATTTGCACAATTTTTTTGTTGAATATCAATCCAAAATACCTGAAACAATTTCTTAAACAATTCTATACATTTTATTATTATCAAAACATAAGTGGAATTAATTTGTCAACCACCATTGGTCCAACACTTATAAACCCATTTTCTGAAGTAAATCACACGTTAGTATAATACTTGTAAAATGATAATGAATATACGAGAAGGGGGGGTTGAATTGTGTATTCCCCTTTTTAAAAATTATTTTAAAACTGTTTTGTTTAAAAAAAATATTTTTACTGAAACTTCAGTAAGCTCGAATTAATCAAAACTTTGAAAACTTGTTTCAGAATTGAAGTAATAACAAAAATGTTAAACTTTAAAAGTAATAGGGTAGAGAGAAGTTGACACAAAGATTTTATCCTGGTTCACCCCAAACTGTGGGCTACGTCCAGTCCTCAGAGTTCTTTATGAGATTTCACTATCTCTTCAACTTTTACAAGTATTCTTTCCGAGCCTCTTCAGGTCTCTACACTCAGTATTCTTTCACTCTTAGCCTCTGCAGGCTATCTGCACTACTTTCTTACAAAAGTATTTCGAACTTGTTACAGTAAAATTAGCTCTCAGCTAATTTGCACAGAGTTTGCGTACGTAAATCAATTATCTCAGCTTTTGCTCTTTTTTGCTTTCGCACTTGCTAACTTTGCAATCTTCGACTTCGACTCATATTTATAGCCTTCGCTCAGAATCGCTTCTTGATTCTTGAATCTTGAATCTTGTTTCTTGAATCTTGAAAGAAACGGTTAATCAGTTGAGTTCTGTAACTAACTCGAACTGACTCTTGTGTCTTCTTTTGAATTCCGCGTCTTCTTTTCTCCGCTCAGTATTTTTACGCCGTGTTTCGCCCGTCGCATTTGCGCTCAAGGCTCTGCTTTTTCACTTTAAGCGTCTGCGTCTCAAGCGTTTGTTTTACATCTCATCTGCGTCTGCCTCGCTTTTCATTTTGCTTCAAGGCTCGCTTCTTACTTTATGCCTCGTGTCTTTATCTCTCTCAGTATTTTAATTTGCATCTGTATTTCTTCGTCTGTCTTTTAACTTCGTCTGCGTCTGTGTTTTATTCTCCGTCTGTCTGTTTTATATTTTGCTTCTTCTTTACTACTTTTTGTTATTCATCAAAATCATATATATATGTAAAGTCATTTTGACTTAACAATCTCCCCTTTTGATGATAACAAATTATACACAAAAAGAAAACAAAATACAATGTTTTAAAACAACAACAAAAACTTATCTTCAAAACTCTTCTTTCTCTTCTTCCTTTCTTTTCTTCGCCCGCTTCACCACACCTTTTGAGATTCTTTTCTCAACATTCTCTTCGCCTTCTCATTCTCTTCTCCCCTATTTGTTATAATAAAATGACTAACGATGATGACTCTTCAGCAGTTCTGTCATCATCTTCTTCAAATCATTCATTGTCTCCTTTATCTCGTTGACTTCTCCGCGTAATTTGCTAATTTCAGCTTGTGAGTCCAACGGTGAGGAGGATTGATCATTATCTGCTGAGGGTGAAGTGAACGCAATTGTTGTAGCATATGCGTCCGAAGATGGAATGTAATCTTCTCGAATCGCAAATGTAAGTAGATGAACAAATAGATTTGACTATGGAATGTCTAAATCAAAGGGAGCAGGTAGCATAATCAACTGTCTTCCTTGCAGGGGTATAGCTTCAGCTTCAATAGACAGTGTATTAGATAAAAGTCTAATACGCAAAACTGTCTGAACAAGGAATTCAATAAACGTCCCTGTTATCAATCGTCCCCCTACTGGAAAGTATTCATACTTATCTGTATAGCTACAACTAGCTCCATCAGTATTCTCTTTTGAAGCGCATGCTTCATCAATTCGACGCACTTCTTCTTCAATTTGTATCTTCTCAAAAATTTAGAATAGTTGAATATAATCAGACCAGGTTCATCATTTTTCTCCTGTGGTACCTGAACCAAGTTTGGTTCTGCTGCTGCCTCTGGTTGCGCTTCAAAAGAATTCTCCTGAACCAGGCTTAGCTCCTCTGGTTCCTCCTATTGGATAACAATGGGAGTTTCCTGAACTCTGCTATGCTCAATTTCTTTTTCTTTTTTTGAGCAGCATCGAAAGTATCTTTCTTTCGACTAACTTCCCCAACAGTGGACACAGTCTTCTTCCGACTAATCTTCTTAGTCTTTTCTTCTGCTTCAGTCAGTCTTGAAGATTTCTGCATTTGAGATTTTTTCCTTTTCAGACTCTGATTTTCTCTTCTTCTCAGTCTCTTTAGCCTTTTTGGCTGAGTCTTCTTCTAAAATTGAGACTAGAGATCTTGTTCCCTTCGATACTCGAGATCCAAATACTTCTGCTTGACTCTACTCTCTGGCTCTCTTGTCTTCATGTTGTCGCAGAGTGCGAATCCTAGGTGATCTCTTCCCCTTTTTAGAGATCTCACCCAAAAGATTCTCTCCTTTTCTTTTCTGCGCACCTTCTTCTGTTCTCCGAACTGGGCTCACTTCTTTTTTAGGACTTGTTTGTTTTATCAACGGTCTACCCGATAGTTTTCTTCTTTCATCTATCGGTAATCTCATACTTGCTTGAGATTTAGAGCTAGTGGCGGGAGACTTCTTCAATGATCACTCCCCCTCAGTTCTAGCTTTCTTTGTAGACTCTGCTACTTCTTTCGCCACTACCTTCAAGCCCATTCTTCTTACTGTATCAGAGTTAATAGTACTCTTAACAGATACCATCCTTCTAATTCCTCTGTGAAGAAGGACTCTGGATTCCTTAAAAATCCTGGTAAATAGCATGCCATAAGGATAACTGTTGGTATCCTTCATCCCCTTAACCATATAATGAAAAATAAAAAATGGTAGGTCTATTGGACGACGATTCAGCAAATAGAACAGACATTGTTCATCCAAGGTAGTCACAAGATGTCTTGACCCGGCTCTTGGTAAGATGCAATTAAACAAAATTGCATGTAGAACCCTAGCCTTAGGGACCAGACTTGAAGTCTTCCTCTCCCATGGGTCATTGGCTCCATATAACTGTTTTCTGACATCTTCTTCCTTCATACTAACCTTGGACATCCATCCAGCTTTGGTTGATAGGGTTTCTCTAACTGAAGAGCATTCAATCACCTTCTCCACTAACTCCTTTGTCACAATAACAGTTATTCCATCTACTGTGGAGACGATGGTGTTATCAACCAGTTGTGCATGCTTCCAAAAGTCATATACCTCATCTGTACATACTGGTTCCCGCATCTAGAAGAAATTTCTCCATCCAGCTTCTACAATCTCTGGCTCAACATTCATGCCGTCACTCCTCAGAGATTCAAAATCTACATATCTTCCAAAAATCATAGCTGACTCCATTGCTTCTGATTTGAGACTGCTTCTGGTAGGATATTCTTCAAAAGTAAACTTGTTTGCAAGAGTTTTTCGAAAGAGAGATGAAGCGTCTGGGAGTAAAAGTAATCGAAATGATTATAGTTTCAGACTACTCGAAGGGTCTTATCTGTAGGAAAATCTCGGGAGGTACATCATATGTACCGGCAGCGAAAAACAAAAATTTTGTTCCTAACTTTCCAAACCTGTGATCCGTATCGGTATGAAGACATCAACCTAAATAGCCAAAAGAGACTATCTCTAAAAGTGATCCACGCAGAGATCGAAAATCTAACCGAGTCAAACCCTTTGACCGGGAATAGCTAAAACGATTAAAGCTCTGCTAGAGCCTACCTACATCTGGAGAGCTTGGATCAACGTTGGAAAAGGAAGGAGAAGCTTGGAGGAGAAGATGAAAAATCGATGATGAAGTGAGAACTATGGTTTTTCTTCAAAACCTTCCTCTTTCTCTCAATCAACGATCATCCTATCTCTTCATCTCTTCTTTTTCTATGTCTTTTAACACTTAAAAGACATGTAGAAAACTTATGGTGGAGGCTTGTCCACATTTTCTTCTTTATATATATATATATATATATAAAGTTAAACTTAAAGATAAAGCTTCCTCTCCTCCTCCTCCCACGTGTCACACATATATATATATATTAATTAATTAATTATTTAATTAATTAATCATATATATATATATATATTAATTAATTAATTATTTAATTAATTAATCATATATATATATATGTATATAATTGCTTAAGCGGTCCAAATACACCGAGTCGGTCCTACCGGCCTACCGGGCCCGATATGGAATAAAGCCCTGGAAACCTTTCTTAGCAATATTGATGTCGCGATCTCATCGACATATCCCAAACCCATTGGGATCCATTTAATCCTAATGCTCTCCATAATTAGAACTCGCTCAATTACTATTTTACTGATTCTCTGAATCACTCTTATGCGTGTGACCACTTTAGCTCCCTTTATGTTGGCCACTTAGATTAACAATTAATCTGAGCAAGTCATGAGCGGTATCTAGCAACACATCATGACCCCAATTGACCGGAAAGTAATCGGTTTGATGTATTCATCACGAACCGTATCACGAACCTTCCATGATAATTACTGCAATTCGTCCTTTCATCATCCTATACCCCACTTGGTTATGAGTATGGTCAAAGTGTCAACTCTCTAGAATGAGTCTAGCCTAGTGATATCGGTTCTCGCCCCGGGACTCATTACTTTATATGTCAATGAAGACACTCTTCATGACATACATGCTTTAACTTGACCTTAGTAATGATCCCGACAAGAGGCTACGGGTATCTCTTCCGCTAATCCGTAAGTGGTGAATCCTTTATTGGCTACTCAATTATCTTCAATACCTCAAGTCGCACTCTAAGCACCACCCTATGAGTTACCTCCGAAGGCAACAAGGAATGGAGTCAGCACGTGATCAAGATTCAAGATATCCTCGAGTACCTCAAGTCTAAGGATACTTGCACCATTGCTATGATGAGATTATCACCGACACTTAGATAAGATATCCATGTGATGATCTCATGGCAGTCATCCAATGAACTTACTACCGCTAGTAAGCATCCACATGTCAATTCTAAATATCTCATATTTACGCTTCGAGATCCACCGCTGATCCAATCAAGGAATATGACATGTGTTAGTCTATCCGGATTAATGATGTCCAGCCTCATTAATCCTATGACTAGGAGAATTTAGATATCTTGACATAATTGCACATGATAGGAATCTCAGTAGTATGATCACATCATAATTTCCTTCATGCTATGTCATATATCATGGACTTCATTAATTTGATTAAAGATCAAATCAATTCATAAACAATGTTTATGAATATCAAATTAATGAATAATGCCTTTTCTTTATTTATTCATAAAGTCTGCACACGACTTTGAATAAAACGCGCTAAAGGGGATTGCCTTTAGGGCACAAATAAACAGTACCGACCTTGAACAAGTCGACTTATCCGTACCGAACATGTGTAAGTCGACTTATCACTTACATTATCTGCTGGGTTCTAGAATCATTGGGATCCTCAAGGCTGTCAAAATTTTCCCTCCAAAACTTCCTTGTGAGAGAAGTTACTAACTGTAAACTACTGTTTCTGACGCCGTTAACTTTGACGGTCTTCTAGCCTGACTGGTCATTTAACATAACCATATTAAGGTTTCGTCTGATTTCCTTAAACCGATCTTCACTCAGTGGTTTAGTGAAGATATCTGCCCCATTGATACTCTGTTTCAACCAACTGTAGTGTCACCACCTTCCTCTGAACGTAATCTCAAGAAATGATGTCTGACTTCGATATGCTTCACTCTTGAATGCTGTATCGGATTCTTCGATAGATTTATGGCGCTGGTGTTGTCACAATAGATTAGGATCTCATCTTCTTGAACTGAATAATCCTCCAGTTGATATTTAATCCACAATGTTTGTGAACAACTCTTGCGGCAGACATGTACTCGGCTTCGGTAGTTGATAGGGCTATCGAGCTTTGTCTCTTGCTTGACCAGGAAATTAGGTTTGCGCCAAGAAAGTGACATCATCCACTAGTGCTCTTCCTTTCAATTCTATCTCCGGCATAGTCTACATCGCAATATCCGATTAACCTGAAATCTTTACCTTTCTCAAACATTAAGCAAAGATCAGTAGTACCTGCGAGATATTTCATAATTCTTTTAACAGCAATAAAATGAGACTCTCTAGGATCGGCCTGAAACCTTGCACACAAGCATACACTGAACATAATATCAGGTCTACTTGCTGTAAAATACAGTAAAGAACCGATCATCCCTCTATACAGGGTTTGATCCACCTTCTTACCAAGTTCATCTTTCGACAAAAGGTTCGAAGGATGCATCGGAGTCGCCATAGGCTTCAAATCATTCATATCAAATTTACATAGTAATTCTTTCACATACTTTTGTTGATGGATAAAAATTTTCTCTTCGGTTTGCTTAACTTGAAACCCAAGAAAGAACTTTAACTCACCTATCATACTCATTTCAAATTCATTTTTCATCAGATTCTCAAAACTCATACACAACTTCTTTATGGTAGCACCAAAAATAATATCATCAACGTAAATTTGCACTAAGATAAAGTCATTCTCATAAACCTTTCTGAAAAGCGTTTTATCCACTTGACCTCTAGTAAACCCATTCTCCAAAAAAAAATTACTTAGACGATCATACCAAGCTTTAGGAGCTTGCTTCAGGCCGTATAAAGCTTTATGAAGTCTATAGACATGCTCTGGATTCTTGACATCCTCTAAGCCAGGAGGTTGCTTCACATACACTTCTTCGTTTATAAAGTCATTCAGAAAAGCGCTCTTCACGTCCATCTGAAAAAGCTTTATATCATGACAAACAACATATGCCAGCAAAATCCTAATGGCTTCAAGTCTTGCTACTGGAGCATATGTCTCATTATAGTATATTCCTTCTTGCTGATTATAGCCTTGTGCTACTAATCTAGCTTTATTCCGACTTACTTTGCCATATTTGTCTAGTTTATTCTTGAAAACCCATCTGGTTCCTATAATGGATTTCTTCGAGGGTTTTGGAACTAAGGACCAAACTTTATTCCTAGTAAACTGATTCAACTCCTCTTGCATGGCTAAAATCCAAGCTTCATCCTAAAGGGCTTCCTCAATCTTCTTAGGCTCTATTTCAGAGATGAACGCCACATTAGCTTCTCTTCTGAATTTGGACCTTGTCCTTAGCTCTTTTGGATGAGAACTCCTATATTTCCAATCTCTCTTTAATCCTATAGTTTCTAGAATATTCTCGATCTTATCTACTTGAGTTCCTGATGATGGAGTTTCTGTTATTTCATCTAAGTTCTTTGAAGGATCTTCACTCTCCATGTCATCTTCCTTATGGGATTGAGAACGATCATCAAACTTGACATGGATGGTTTCCTCAACTATCTTTGAGATAGAGTTATAAACCCGAAAGGCCTTAGATGATGATGAGTAGCCTAGGAAAATTCCAGAATAGGTCTTTGAGTCGAACTTATCCAACAACTCCTTTGTATTCAGAATAGAGCACTTGCACCCGAATGGATGAAAGTAAGATATATTGGGTCTCCTTCCATTCCATAACTCATAAGGAGTCTTTTTCAATAAGGGTCGCAACAGTATTCTGTTCTGAATATAACATGTTGTATTCACAGCTTCGGCTCAAAAGTACTTAGAAAGATTCTTTTCACATAGCATAGTCCTTGCCATCTCTTAAATCGTCCTGTTCTTCCTTTCAATAACTCCATTCTATTATGGGGTTCTAGGGGCTGAGAAATTGTGGGAAATTCCATTCTCCTCATAGAATAACCTAAACTTCTCATTCACGAATTCTCCACCATGATCACTCCTGATACTAGCTATAGATACTCCTTTTTCAATCTGTAACTTTCTGGAAAGGGTCTTAAAACACTTAAAAGATTAATCTTTGTGTAACAGAAACAATATCCAACAAAATCTAGTAAAGTCATCAACAATAACAAGTCCATATTTCTTTCCGCCAAGACTTATTGTCCTAGTTGGACCAAATAAGTCTATATGTAACAATTCTAATGGTCTAGAAGATGTTACAAAATTTTTAGAAGAGAACGATGTTTTAACTTGTTTTCCTTTCAAACAACTTTCATAGAAAAATTCTTTGTCAAAACTCATTTTTGGTAAGCCTCTTACCAAATCAAATTTTGCCAACTTTGAAATGTGTTTAAAGGAGACATGACCTAGCTTTTTATGCCAGATTAGTCTTTCTTCTTCAGAAGATAGAAAACGTGAAACATTTTGATCTTGAAAATCTTCTAAATCAATTTTATAAAGATTATTTCTTCTCTTGGCAGAAAAAAATATAGATCCATCTTTGTTTCTGACTTCACAAAGACTTTGATTGAATGTGACTATGAAACCATAGTCACACAATTGACTTACACTAATCAAATTGTGCTTCAAACCATCAACAAGTAGTACATTATCTATGCATGCAAAGGAATCTTTACCTGTCTTACCGATTCCAATTATCTTGCCCTGCTGGTTGTCTCCGAAAGTTACTGATCCTCCCTTCTTATACTGAAGATCTAGGAACATAGACCTTCTTCCCGTCATATGTCGCGAGCAACCACTATCTAAATACCAACGGTGCTTGTCGCATTTTCCAAGGAAGGATATCTGCAGGAGAAACTATTTTACTCTTTGGTACCTATATTTTCTTGGGTCTTTTCTGGTTAGTTAAATGCACATAATGAGTCTTTTGATGCTTTTTACCAGAATGTTGATGAAAACGTGTTTAATGATACCTTTTATTTTGAGAAAGTGGTTTTATATGATTATGAGACTTATTACTCGTAAACCCTAATCCAGTTTTATCACTAGGTTGTCTACATTTTCCTAGCATCTCATTCACTCTTTTAGTACTTTCAGTGAATGTAGCTAAATCGGATGAGAGACTTTTAATTCTAAGCTTCAACTGATTTATCTCATCGGATTTATCTATGACTTCCTTTTTCTCCTCTAGTTGTTTCTTTAAACAAATATTTTCTCTCTCTATCTCTTTTGTATGTTTAAGATTT
Organism: Erythroxylum novogranatense; assembly: GCA_029891385.1. Lineage (NCBI taxonomy): Eukaryota > Viridiplantae > Streptophyta > Magnoliopsida > Malpighiales > Erythroxylaceae > Erythroxylum > Erythroxylum novogranatense. The sequence continues at coordinate 32,035,896 of CM057228.1, forward strand.
TCTGCATACTTCTTCTTTAACAGTTTGTATTATTTCAGAATAGCATGAGAATCCTCTAATAATTCTAAGTATGCTTCATGCAAGTTATCGTATTCAGAAGTTACCTCCTCATCACTTTCTTCCTCGGCTACTAGGCAGATATTAGCATGTTCAGACGACTCGGAATTTGTGTCTGACTCTGATGAGTCTAGATCTTCCCATGTTGCCATCATGCTTTTCTTGCCTTCTCTACTCTTCTTGGGTTTCTTCTTTAGAGTAGCACATTCGGACTTGTAATGTCCAGGTTGATTACATTCGTAGCATATGATAGATTTCTTTTATGCTTTGCCATCTTCTTTGCTATTCTTCTAGAAGAATTGACTTCCTTTGGACTTCTTCTTCCACATTCGTCTTATCTTCCGGGAAATGAACGATAATTCGTCATCTTCATCACTTGACTCTGTAGGAAAATCCCGGTGTGAGCATCACATGCCCACGGTGTCTGAAAAACAAAATTTTGTTCCGGACCTTCCAAAGCCGTGATCCATGTGACTATATAACAAAGTCAAACCAAAACGACCAAAGGAGACCGCCTCTCTAACGGTATCCACGCAGAGATCGGAGAACCTAACCGGACAAACTCTTTGACCGGAATAGCTAGAACAAATTAAAGAGTGCTAGCTCTTACCTTTGTCCTTGAGAGCTTGAGAAACGATGGAGAATCGATGAAGCTTGAGAGGAGAGGAAGATCGTTGGTTTCCTTTGAAAGAACCTTGAAAACACTTTTCCTTTTCTTCCTTCCAAAAGCAACGACCATCATCTTAGAAAAGAAACTCTTTCTTTTTCTTTATATCCCAAAACCAACGATCATGCCTCTTCATCCTTTCATTTTTGTCTTTATTCATTTAATGCATTTAATGACTAAGCATCCAAAAGAAGGTTCTTCTCCTTTCTTCATCTATCCACGTAAATGTTATATATATATATATATATATATATATATATATATATATATTAATTCTTTAATTAATTAATAACATATATATATGTATATAAATGCTGAGGCGGTCCAGTCACACTGGGGTCGGTCCTACCGGATCCCGGTATGGAAAAACCATCGAAAACCTTTTTCAGCAATATCGATGTCGCGATCTCATCGGGACATATCTCGATCTCATCGAGATCCATTTAATCCGATTGCTCTCCATATATTGGATCTCTATCCAAAACTATTTTACGAATTCTCTGAGACACTCTTATGTGTGTGACCCATTAGGTTTCCGGTTATGTTGGCCACTTAGATTAACACTTAATCCAAGCAAGTCATGAGCGGTATCTAGCAACACATCATGACCCCCAATTGACCGGAAAGTAATTGGTTTGACGAATGAATCTATATTCATCATGAACCATATCACGAACCTTTCCATAGACAATTACCGTGCAATTCGTCCTTTCACCATGCTATACCCCACTTGGTTATGAGTATGGGAAAAGTGTCAACTCTTACTAGACAGACTACGTCAAATCTAGTCCAAGTGATTTCAGTTCTTTTCCTGGGACTCATTACTTAATATGTCAATGAAGACACTCTTCATGACATATGTACTCTGATCAGAGATTTCCAAGTAATGACCCTGATAAGAGGCCATGAGTATCATCTTCTGCTATCACAGAAGTGGTGAATCATCTATTGGCTACTCAATTACCTTCGAATACCTCAAACTGTACCCAAGCACCACCCTACGAGCGACCTCTGTAAGGCAACAAGGAATGGAGTTAAAGCACAGAATCAGTATCCAAGATATCCTTGAGTACCTCAAGTCTAAGGATACTTGCACCATTGCTATGATGAGATTATCACTGACATTAGAATAGGACATCCATGTGATGATCTCATAGCAGGCCATCCAATGTACTTACTATCTCTAGTAAGCATCCACATCTTAACCCTAAATATCTCATATTTTCAGTTTTTGAGATCCACTGCTTGATCAAATCAAGGAGCTTGAGATGTGCCAGTCTTTCCGGATTCCGATGTCCAGCCTCAAGAATCCTATGACTAGGATAATTTAGATATCGACATAATTGCACATGATAGGAATCTCGATAGTATGATCACATCACAATTTCCTTCATGCTATGTCATATATCAAGGACTTCATTAATTTGCTTATAGATCAATATCCATTCATAAATAATGAACATCAAATTAATGAAATATGCCTTTCTTTATTTATTAATAAAGTATGTACACAACTTTGTACAAAATGCGCTAAAGGCGATTGCCTTTAGGGCACTACTCTAACAATCTCCCACTTGACCTAAAGCCAATCGCCTTGATATCTAATACTATAGGCGAGTACATGAGAATCAAAACTCTTCTGTGACAATGGCTTTGTCAACGGATCAGCAATATTCTGCTCTGTGGGAATTCACTCTATCTGTACATCACCTCGACCAATGATCTCCCTCATCAGGTGATATCTGCGGAGTACATATTTGGATCGTTGATGAGACCTTGGTTCCTTCGCCTGCGCAATAGCCCCATTGTTGTCACAATACAACTGTATGGGCCCATCACAGCTAGGAACCACACCAAGTTTAGTAATGAACTTTCTGATCCAAACTGCTTCCTTTGGTGCGTCTGAAGCGGCAATGTACTCTGCCTCGGTTGTTGAATCGGCAGTCGTCTCTTGTTTGGAACTCTTCCAACGACCGTCATACTGCTTACGTGAATACATAACCTGATTGGGATTTAGAATCATCCTTATCGATTGAAAATCGCATCTGATACCCGCTCACTTTGAGATCTCCATCTCCATATATCAAGAAAACATCCTTAGTCCTTCGCAAGTACTTGAGGATATTCTTGACAGCCACCCAGTGACCCTCACCAGGATCCGATTGATATCTGCTCGTAACACTTAGAGCATATGATACATCGGGTCTCGTACATAGCATAGCATACATGATAGATCCTACTGCAGATGCATACGGGATCATATTCATGCGCATCCTCTCATCTTGTGTCTTAGGACACATATATTTCGAGAGTGTTATCCCATGAGTCACGGGAAGGTAACCTCTCTTGGATTGCTCCATGCTAAACCTCTTTAGCATCTTGTCTATGTACGTTGATTGTGAAAGACCAAGCAATCTTTTTGATCTATCTCTATAGATTCTTATCCCAAGGATATAAGTTGCTTCACCAAGGTCTTTCATGGCAAATTGTTTGGACAACTAAATCTTGACTGATTGTAGCATAGAGACATCGTTTCCTAGTAATAATATGTCATCTACATATAGCACAAGGAATACGATTGCAGTCCCATTAACCTTCTTATACACACAGTATTCATCCGGATTTTGTGAGAAACCAAATTGTTTGATTACCTCATCAAAACGGATATTCCAACTCCTGGATGCTTGCTTCAATCCATAGATGGATTTCTGAAGCTTGCATACCTTTTCGCCATCATAGGAGATGAAACCCTCAGGTTGTGTCATATACACATCCTCAGTTAGATTTCCAATTAGGAAAGCTTTCTTCACATCCATTTGCCATATCTCATAATCATAATGAGTGGCAATGGCTAGGAGTATTCTAATGAATTTAAGCATTGCTACTGGGCTGAAGGTCTCGTCGTTGTCAACTCCTTGTCTTTGACGAAAACCTTTAGCCACAAGCCTTGCTTTATAGGTAATCACATTACCATCCATGTCGGTTTTCTTTTTGAAAACCCATTTACACCCTATGAGTTTTATTCCTTCGGGTGCCTCAACCAAAGTCCATACTTGGTTTTTGTACATGGAATCCATTTCAGCCTTCATGGCTTGGAGCCATTTCTCATACTCTGAACTCTTCAGAACCTCTTCATAGGTAGTAGGCTCATCATCTTCTATGAGCAATACGTCATTCTGTTCACTTACGAAAAATCCATATCTCTCGGGAACAGAGCGTATCCTACGTGACCTACGAACTTCGTTTGTTATAGAAGGTTGAACTGTTACTTCATCCGATGAGTGATGCAGCCAGTTCAGTTCGGATTGATCTGCGTCTGTTCGAGCATTTTGAACTTCTTCAAGTTCAATTTTGCTCCCACTGTCTTCTTGTAAAAGAAACTCTTTCTCTAAAAAGACAGCATGCTTTGAAACAAACACCTTTTGTTCCTCAGCATGGTAGAATTGATATCCCATTGTTTCTTTAGGATATCCTACGAACAAACACTTGTCAGATTTTGCATCAAGTTTATCTGACTGTATCCGCTTCACATAAGCAGAACAACCCCAAACTTTTAAATGAGTAAGATAGGGTCTTTTGTTAGTCCACATCTCATATGGAGTAACATCAACTGTCTTTGATGGAACTCTGTTTAGCAAATAAACAGTTGTCTCGATTGCATACCCCCAAAAGGATTTTGGTAACTTTGCAAAGCCCATCATCGATCGTACCATGTTTAACAAGGTTCGATTTCTCCTTTCAGCCACACCATTATGCTGTGGTGTGTACGGAGGAGTCCATTGAGATAAAATCCCATTATCTCTGAAATAATCCAAAAATTGTTGGTCTAAGTATTCCCCACCACGATCGGATCGTAATGTCTTAATACTTTTCCCAAGTTGGTTTTCTACTTCATTTCTGAATTGTTTGAACTTTTCAAATGCTTCAGATTTGTATCTCATCAGATACAGGTACCCATATCGAGAATAATCATCGATAAAGGTAATGAAGTAAAGACAACCACTTCTAGTATGGATGGACATCGGACCACATACATCTGAATGTATTAGGTCTAATACTCCAGTCGCTTGTTCACCCTTTCCCTTAAAGGGTAACTTAGTCATCTTGCCTAATAAACAAGATTCACATGTGTCATATGATTCATAATCAAATGACCCTAAACTTCCACTCTTATGGAGCTTAGCTATGCGTCTATATGGTCAAGGCGACAATGCCATAAGTAAGTTGATTTTAAATTATCTCGTTTATGTCTTTTCGTGTCATTGACATTCATAATTGGATGTGACATATCTAATATGTAAATTCCATTGCATAATGTACCAGTACCATAAAGCATTCCATTCAAACTAATAGAACAACCATTGTTACTAAAAGTCAAATGGAAACCAAATTTATTTAAACAAGAAATGATAATATGTTCTTTGTTAATACAGTACAAAATAACATTCATCCAATTTAATTACAAGCCCAGTGGGGAGTGAAAAAAAGTAAGTGCCTACGGCTAATGCAGCAACTCTTGCTCCATTTCCCACACGCAGGTCTAGTTCTCCCTTCATGAGCTGTCTACTGTCCTTGAGGCCCTACATATCATTGCATATGTGTGAGCCACAACCGGTATCTAATATCCATATGTTATGGTCAGAAACAGTATTAACCTCAATGACAAACATACCTGAAGAAGTCAAGGCATCTGATGCCTTCTTCTGCTTCAATTCTTCCAGATAGACTTTACAGTTCCTCTTCCAGTGGCCAATCTTGCCATAATGGAAGCAAGTTCCTTTTGGTGCAGTCTCTTCGGTTTTCTTATTGGCTGTACTTCCTTTTGGTTTCTTAGACCTTTTTTTCTTCAGTTTCTTTTTCTTGGAACCAGAAGAAGAGTTCACCATAAGCACTTGCTTGCTATCCTTCTTGATAGCTTGCTTTCATTGTTGGAAAGATTTGATCAACTCGTGGATTGTCGTGGATATTTGGTTCATCCGATAGTTTAACACAAACTGTGAATAACTATCAGACAATCCAACTAGAATTAAGTCAATACTTAATTCATAATCCATAACAAAACCTAAGACGACCAACCTCTCAATATACTCATTCATCTTTAGTGCATACTGCACTGCAGATGAACCTGGAGTCATCTTAGTAGTGAAGAGTAATCTCGAGGTCTCGAACCTTTCAGACCGAGCTTGCTCATCAAAAAGCTCTCTAAGATGATACACTATGGTATGAGCATCCATAGACTCATGCTGCTTCTGCAGCTCTGGTGACATCGAAGCAAGCATAATACAGGTAGCCATGTCACTGTCTTTGAGATGCTTTCGATATACTTTTTGATCCTCATCAGAAGTATCAGTAGCAGGTGGATCAGGAAGTGGAACATCTAGGACATATCCCAGTTCCTCGGATCTGAGAACAATTCTCAGATTTCTCAGTCAATCGAGAAAATTTGGTCCAGTTAATTTGTTCGAGTCCATAAGTGAGCGCAAGTTCACACTGGAAGTCATCTTCAATCAACCTAAAAGAAAGAGAGAAAGAATGTTAGAATAGAATTACATGCATGATCATAAGGACTTGCATGACATGCATATGGCTCCCACTAGTTTCAAAGAATCCATAACCCTCAGTACGAATCCAAGAAACATTATGAAAAAATGTCCTAGTGGGTCGATATCCCACATTCTTAAAATGACCTTGGGTTTACCCAACAAGCCACCTTAGGTCAATCGGTAGGTATCAGTCATACCAATTGCATCATAGATATCCGACATTACTAAAATGACCTTGGGTTTACCCAACAAGTCACCTTAGATCAATCGGCAGGTATCGGTCATACCACTTGCTTCATAGATGCAACTATCGACTAGTGCTATCAACTCGTGATGTATGCACACACATTGGGTTATCAACTCCTGATGTGCGTACATCTGATGTACACTACCCAATTTCGCCTCTGTCCACGTTAACCTTGAGTTTACTCAACAAATTAACGCTTCTAGTGAAAACCGACCCATTAATTCAAAAATCTTATTTTCATGGTTCAAACATATCCGTATAGAGTGAGGTTGGGTTTACCCAACAACCCAACTCTACAAGAACTCTGGCTCTTCCCATATTAATGGAAAGCGTTAGTTTTCATATGATGTGTGAGGGTTTTCAGGTCTCATCTTCTTCTTCTCCAAGCTATAGGATTATAGTCACCATGACTATATGGAATGATTTAGGGCATTTCATCATTCACATTGAGTCTATACCTAAAATCATCCATCATCCCACCTCTGCATGTTGTAAGTCGACTTACCTGAACATGCAAGTCGACTTATACATGTGTAAGTCGACTTATGCATGTGTAAGTCGACTTATGCATGTGTAAGTCGACTTATGCTACTGTGTGAGTCGACTTATGCATGTGTAAGTCGACTTATACTACTGTGCCCGAACAAGTCGACTTGTACCATTGAGCAAGTCGACTTATTTGACTACAGTTCACGAACAAGTCGACTTGTGCATGTGTAAGTCGACTTATCCGAAAATACAAGTCGACTTATACATGTATTAGTCGACTTGTGCATGTGGAATTGCTATCTAATCGGCTCATCCGTGCAGTTCAAATTCACAATACCAAGTGTAATATACTTTACCTTGACGTACCAAAGAAACACTTTCATTGTTGCTTACCATATATAGTCAAACTATACATGAAAAACTTGAAATCGATGAATACACTATTATTCACTTAGATTTCCAAATAATTTTGCAAATCTCAAACTATCACCCTAAGTATCTCTAGGTAGTCTACACTTTATCAAGACTACTTCGGCACTGGTCACAAAAATTTGTGACGGCCAAAACAATCAGGACAACGAAATACACTAACGAGACGCTAATGAGACACAATTGACATCCGAAAATTTTTTGGAAATCCAATTTCAAGCAAATCATTTTGGAAAGCATAAAACATCAAGATAACACATTCTTAATCACATTAAAAATGATCCAAGTCATTGGAACTGAAAACTACACAATTAATCATTCCAAACAAAACAGCTCCAACAACTTTCTCAAAACTGCCAAGCTCTGTGTTTTGCTTGAAAAACTCATTGAAAAAATTTCAATAAATTCTGAGAAAATTACAGAGGTTACCAAATATTCACATAATGATACATGAAGTTTTTCAGGATTTATTTCCATCAAAAACTCAACCATCCTCAGCAACAAAGCCAATGTAGAATCTGTTTTCCTCAACACAGTTATTCCCAGAAGCACACAATAAATTCTCAAATAAATAGTAAATCACCTCGAAAACATTTTTCCATCCTCATAGACATTCATAAACATCTTAGAGACATGTTGATGAAAGAAAATCCGAAAAAAAAAATTTCTACAATTTATTCTCGAATTTACAAGCATGCCTGTTCATTGAATGTGCACAAACACAGCAACCAGAACATCAGGGAATAAATTAGCAAAACCATATCAAATCACATTGATAAATTCCAAGCTTCCACAGACATATGCAAAAAAATCTTGTGAACATATCTGGGCAAGAAAATTTTGAAAAACAATATCGCTATACTGATTTCGAATTTGACATTTACAACATGCATCATCGTCACAAGCAATAGGCAACTCCAACCTAGTCATGAATTCTTCGTTATATACGACACAAGTGGCTCTGATACCACTGTAGGAAAATCCCGGTGTGAGCATCACATGCCCATGGTGCGGAAAACAAAAGTTTTTGTTCCGACCTTCCCGAAAGCCAGGATCCATGTGACTATATAACAAAGTCAAACCAAAACGACCAAAGGAGACCGTCCCTAACGGTATCCACGCAGAGATCGGAGAACCTAACCGGGACAAACCCTTTGACCCGGGAATAGCTAGAATAAATTAAAGAGTGCTAGCTCTTACCTTTGTCCTTGGAGAGCTTGAGAAACGATGGAGAATCGATGAAGCTTGGAGAGGAGAGGAAGATCGTTGGTTTCCTTTGAAAGAACCTTGAAAAACACTTTTTCCTTTTCTTCCTTCCAAAAACAACGACCATCATTTTAGAGAAAGAAACTCTTTCTTTTTCTTTATATCCCAAAACCAACGATCATGCCTCTTCATCCTTTCATTTTTGTCTTTAGTCATTTAATGCATTTAATGACTAAGCATCCAAAAGAAGGTTCTTCTCCTTTCTTCATCTATCCACGTAAATGTTTTATATATATATATATATATATATATATATATATATATATATATTAATTCTTTAATTAATTAATAACATATATATATGTATATAAATGCTTTGAGCGGTCCAACACATCTGGGTCGGTCCTACCGGATCCCAATGAAAAACCATCGAAAACCTTTTTCAGCAATATCGATGTCGCGATCTCATCGGGACATATCTCGATCTCATCGGGATCCATTTAATCCGATTGCTCTCCATATATTGGATCTCTATCCAAAACTATTTTACGAATTCTCCGAGACACTCTTATGCGTGTGACCCATTAGGTTTCCGGTTATGTTGGCCACTTAGATTAACACTTAATCCAAGCAAGTCATGAGCGGTATTTAGCAACACATCATGACCCCCAATTGATCGGAAAGTAATTGGTTTGACGAATAAATCTATATTCATCATGAACCATATCACGAACCTTTCCATAGACAATTACCGTGCAATTCGTTCTTTCACCATGCTATACCCCACTTGGTTATGAGTATGGGCAAAGTGTTAACTCTTACTAGGTCGACTACGTCAAATCTAGTCCAGTGATTTCAGTTCTTGTCACGGGACTCATTACTTAATATGTCAATGAAGACAATCTTCATGACATATGTACTCGATCGAGATTTCCAAGTAATGACCCCGACAAGAGGCCATGGGTATCATCTTCGCTATCACGTATGGTGAATCATCTATTGGCTACTCAATTACCTTCAATACCTCAAACTGTACTCCAAGCACCACCCTATGAGCGACCTCTCAGAAGGCAACAAGGAATTGAGTCAAAGCACAGAATCAGTATCCAAGATATCTTTGAGTACCTCAAGTCTAAGGATACTTGCACCATTGCTATGATGAGATTATCACTGACATTAGAATAGGACATCCATGTGATGATCTCATAGCAGGCCATCCAATGTACTTACTACCTCTAGTAAGCATCCACATCTCAACCCTAAATATCTCATATGTACAGTTTTTTAGATCCACTGCTTGATCAAATCAAGGAGCTTGAGATGTGCCGATCTTTTGGATTACCATGTCCATCTCGGAATCCTATGACTAGGATAATTTAGATACTAACATAATTGCACATGATAGGAATCCCAGTAGTATGATCACATCACAATTTCCTTCATGCTATGTCATATATCAAGGACTTCATTAATTTGCTTATAGATCAATATCCATTCATAAATAATGAACATCAAATTAATGAAATATGCCTTTCTTTATTTATTCATAAAGTATGTACACAACTTTGTACAAAATGCGCTAAAGGCGATTGCCTTTAGGGCACTACTCTAACAGACTCTTGTTCTAATTCGCTTGAGTCATCATTCTTCGATTCTTCTATCTTCAATGCTTTTGATGACTTTCTCCTTCTTTGAATCTTGTCGTTCTTCTGTCCGGCCTTCAGTGCTATTGAATTTTCTCGTTTGGGCTTGTCTTCAACATCAAGCTCTACTTCATGAATCTTCAGTGATCCAAGCAACTCGTCAAGCTTTAGTACGCTCAAATCCTTCGCTTCCTGCACCGATGTAACCTTTGGTCTCCACCTCTTCGGAAGACTTCTTAAGATCTTTCTTACGTGATCCTGGTTATTGTACGTTCTTCCAAGGGCTTTCAATCCATTGACGATTGTCTGGAATCTCCCAAACATCTGATCAATAGATTCTTCTTCCTTCATCTTGAAAAGCTCGTACTGGTGCACAAGAATGCTTATCTTGGATTCTTTGAATTGGTTTGTGCCTTTATGCGCGATGGATAGTGTGTCCCACATCTCCTTCGCAGTGTAGCATCTGTGAACTTTGTCATATTCACTTCTACTTAGAGCACACGTCAAGAAAAACTTCGCTTTAGATTTGAGCTGAATTCTCGCCTTTTGGTCAACCGTCCATCTAGTTCGTGGAATAAGATTTCCATCTTCGTCTACTGGTGTATATGGTTCATTCTCTATTACATCCCAAAGGTCAACATGAGTAGACTCTATGAACAACCGCATTCTATCTTTCTAGTAGTGATAATCTTCACCGTTGAATGCTGGAGGTCTAGTGACTGAGGCACCTTCTGCAATGTATACATGTGATTCTGTCATTATCTTTAATCCACACTTTGCTACAGTGATTCTTGGATACCTTGCTCTGATACCAATTGAAGTAAATCACACGTTAGTACAGTGCTCGTAAAACGATAACGAATACACGAGAAGTGGGGGGTTGAATTGTGTATTCCCTTTTTTGAAAATTCTTTCAAAACTGTTTTGTTTTTTAAAAAAATTCTTTTTATCGAAACTTCAGTAAGTTCGAATTAATCAAAACTTTGAAAACTTGTTTCAGAATTGAAGTAATAACAAAAACGTTAAACTTTAAAAGTAATAGGGTAAAGAGAAGTTGACACAGAGATTTTATCCTGGTTCACCCCAAACCGTGGGCTATGTCCAGTCCTCAGAGTTCTTTATGAGATTTCACTATCTCTTCAACTTTTACAAGTATTCTTTCCGAGCCTCTTCAGGTCTCTACACTCAGTATTCTTTCACTCTTAGCCTCTGCAGGCTATCTGCACTACTTTCTTACAAAAGTATTTTGAACTTGTTACAGTAAAATTAGCTCTCAACTAATTTGCACAGAGTTTGCGTACGTAAATCAATTATCTCAGCTTTTGCTCTTTTTTGCTTTCGCACTTGCTAACTTTGCAATCTTCGACTTCGACTCATATTTATAGCCTTCAATGCTCGCAATCGCTTCTTGATTCTTGAATCTTGAATCTTGTTTCTTGAATCTTGAAAGAAACGGTTAATCAGTTGAGTTCTGTAACTAACTCGAACTGACTCTTGCGTCTTCTTTTGAATTCCGCGTCTGCTTTTCTCCGTCTATATTTTTACGTCTGTATTTTTACGTCTGTGTTTCTGCGTCTACATCTGCGTCTGTGTCTGCGTCTGCGTTTGCTTTACATCTGCGTCTGCTTTTAGTTTGTGTCTGTGTCTCCGTCTACTTTTCATTTTGCTTCGTATGCGATTCTTACTTTAAGGCGTGTCTTTACTTCTCAAATCTGTATTTTTAATCAAGCGTCAGATTTCTTCGTCGTCTTTTAACTTCGCTCAAGCGTCGTGTTTTATTCTCCATCTCGCATCTGCTTTTCTATTTTGCTTCTTCTTTTACTACTTCTTTGTTATTCATCAAAATCATATATATATGTAAAGTCATTTTGACTTAACATTTTCAACTAACAGTTTTATAGTTATGAGGTAACTCAACAAAAATTTCATACCTAATTGTTCTTTATAGACTATATTTCATCCCTCATTGCATCCAATCATAACTAGGTATTGATTTATTTGGGAATCTGTTCAGAATAAATATAGCAATCTTGATGGCTTTACCCAAAAGTAATCTAAAAAATTATTTTTGCTCTGTATACTCCTCGTCATACCCTTTTGGAAGCAATTTTGACTTTCAACCAAAATATTATGTTCAAGACTGCCTAGTATAGTAAAATGAGATATTATTTCACATAATTCTAAGTATTTGACAAATGAATCATTTTCTTATCCTAAAACTCAATAGTTGTCATAATACTCACCTATATGATCATATTTAAGAATATTTAATGATTTTCTCAATTAGTTATTAACCTTAATATTGAAGGTCTTAAATTTATCAAGAACTTTATTCTTTTACTTAAATAAGAACATATACGCATAACTAAAAATAATCATGAATGAAAGTACAAAATATTTAGAATTATAGATAACAATTGAATAGGGGTCATAAATATTAGTATGAATATTTTCTAGTAAATTATAGTTACGAGTTAACCTCTTTTTAAATTTTAGTCAACTTACCCCTACAATAATCAATACATATTCTATTTCATCATACTCTAAAGTTGGAAGAATATTGTCATAATTAATCTTTCAACTTTGTTTATAAAATATATGGCTCAATTTTGTATGCCATAACATATATTATTTATCTTTTATTATAGGCCATTTACATGTAATATTCAACAATATATAAAGAAGTACAAATCTTATAATGAGTTAGACACATTTTATAGAAACCATATAATAAGAAAATTGTACCAACATATTTTCATTAAAATAGTACACATAAATTTTCAATTACAAAACTATAGTTTTCTTTATCCAAAATGATACAAAGATCAAATTCCAACCTGAAAGATGGTATATTGAAAATTTCATATAAAAAGTTTGAAACTAGTGTCCAAATTCAAACAAACAACTTTAATATAGACATTGTCAACTTCTTCACTGTTACCAATAATTAGTTTAGACTCATCTTTAGTTGACTTCCTTGATATGAATCCTTACATTATAAAGGTAACATGATTAGTAGTCCTACTATCTAGACATAAGTTCTATGATAGCTATTGTTTCTCTTTCCATATTTTATGTTGTAAGCAATCTTATTTTTTATGTTTCTTCTTATTACATAAGAAACAACGTATACTCATAATGACATCCATAGAGCCCCTTATAGTACTATTCTCACCCAATTCTCTAAGTAGAGGGTTTTTAAGAGCTTTATCTCTAAATTTTTTGGGCTTAGCCTTTTCTTTTCCTTTAGTAGCAATTAGGGTTATCTGTCTGGAATTCTTTAATCGATGTTTAAGGAATTTATGTCCCAAATTTCATCCTGAAAATTGTAAGTGGTAAAGAGAATAACTTACTTTAAAGAAAGAGTATTTAGAGCATAGTGTATAATACAAGTATAAGGAATAACAATGTTTAACGCTTTCAGCTTACCCCATGGGTAGATCATCTGAATAATGTATTCTCTCACACCTCCTATCCTTATGCATTCATAGAATATAATTCTTTTAAAATGGTACCAATCTCAATATTAGATGATAATTTATACCTTTGAGTCACGTTGTCAAGGAAATCTTTATCTATGTTAGTTTTAGGAAGTTTATTGAGCTAATGATTAGGAATTGACATTTTTATGGTCTAATAAAACATCATATTTGTCCACTCTAAATCTACATAGGTTGCCTTATTAGTCTCTTTACTAATAAATGTGGCACTTGATGACTTATCCCTGACCATGGCCATACTGCTGTTAATCATCTCCAAGACGAACTTCATATTCTACTTCCATTTCTTAAATTGAAAATAGTCAAGGTTTCAATTATTACTTTATTATTGTTTAAATCAAAGACAACTACAAAATAGATATTGTATATTACCAACATAAGTGTAAGATAGGAGTGATAACATGAATATCTTATCTAATATATCATGAAACACATATGGTCAAAATACATAATATATAAGGACAAGACCTTTACATAAGAGTAGTCAAAGTACACACTGTCAACTTTTATGATTCTATCACCTCTGGGTATATAAATTACTCAAGCAATAGCTATCTCTTATTAAATGCCTTAATTGATCAGCTTATGAGACAATAAAAAAACATTTTCTCATTTATTTTAAGTCAATTTTATGAAATTTCACTCAATTATAGCTTTTAGAACTTTATTTAAACTTTCCTGGAATGAAATCTTAATTATTACTAATATAATAAATCTAAAATATTTTTTAAAAATCCAACTGTAAGCACCAAATAGGCCCTAAAAATGATTCAAAAGAACTTAAGGGATCAAATTTACAAATTCTAAAATTTTTATGGTTTTCTTTTTTGTCCTATAGTGCATTGATATTAGCATGATGACACTAGCATGCATATGTCAAATACTCACATGTACATTGCACATGTTTTGCCACACACTCGACCAGATGTGTGTGGCATATGTAATGCATGCGCCTAATCTATAACTACCAAGCCTAACATTTTATGTCACATATTTAGCACACATTAGATGCATATGCATGCTCGCTCACTTTATAGTGTGTGCTTGCTACGCTCCTGATACATATTGTGTGCTTGCTATGCTCCTGATACATTAAGGTTGTAACATCCCATCACCGATGGGAAGGTTATATTGGTAAATTGGGACGGTCTAGTGGGTTAGACTGCATTTTGATATGAGCATGCATTTGACCTCTCGATATAGAGAGGAATACGACATTTGGCACATGCACATATAAGTATAAGCATGCATGACATTTCTCGGCTTTTATTTGAGAATATGATGTGTTCTGTGAATTCTGAGACAATAGTGTTTGATTATCTGAATTGGAACTGTTTTAGAGTGGTTATCAATTGTTAGTGATCCTTAGCAATTTTTCTGGAAAATTGGGAGAAAATGTCCGAACCGAAAATTTTCCGAGTGACGGACTGATTGATTGTATAGTACTTGAATAACTGTCCAATGGCCATGGAAAGTTAGAGATATGATTTTAGAAATTAATATGTCGAGCCATTGAAATTTGGAGACGAATTGGACTGGAAATAAATTTGTGAAAAGAGAAAGAGATTTAAATGTATAGTGAGGAAAAAGACAAGTGGTATGATTCTATTGTTAAAAGAGAAACCATTTTAATGCCTAAGTTTTTGACTCTAACATTTGAAGGTTACGAAAATCCTTAGCAGAAAACTTTCTCCTCCACCTAGGGCTTAATCCTTCTCTATCGATTGATTCTTGTTCTTCCTCCCTTCACGATTCTTGCTTGTCTGATTCTTGCTTGCTTCTTCTCCTTGTGCAAAGCCTAGCTTAAACCTTTGAGATGATGGAAATTTGGGAAGTTTTGAGAGAGAGCCGTGGGTGATGAGAGAGTTGGAGAAATTTTGGAGTTTTGAAGAGTTAAAGTTTGATTTGGTAAGTAAACGGGTTTATGTCGTTTATTAGTTGTTGAAATGCATTCATGATGTTTAATGGGAAAGATTGGGGTAGTTGTGTTTGAGTAATGGCTGATTTTAGAGAGAAAAAGAGTGAAAAACTATCGGAGAAGACGATCTGCGACCCACACGTCTCAACGCGCCTGCACCACGACGCGGCGAGAATTGATGTTCTCGTCGCGGCTTGCGCAAGGGCCTCACCGCGGCGAGCGTGCAGGAGGTCGCCGCGGTGAGCTCCGAAATTTCCATGCCATCGCGAGCTCCATTTTGACACCGCGGCGAGCCCCGATTTGTACGTCGCGGCGAGCTCTCCTCGTGTGCCACGGCGAGCAACTCCTTGATGCTACAGCGAGAGTTCCTTGGCCGCGGCGAGTCCCATTCTTCTGAACTGATTGATTTTAGTTTTTGGGTCATAACTAATGATGTAGACCTCCAATTGAAGTGATGTTTGATTCGTTATGATCTAGAGAAAGAGGTCTACAATTGATGTAAAGAAAGAAAGCTTGAATTCAGGTTTTTAAGATGTCAATTTGTAAATGAAAGTTGGGTTTGGATTGCTATTTCAACCTAAGGGTTGTTGTAAGATAATTGGAGCATAATGTTGAGACTACTGACTAATATTCAAGGCTTTTGGAGTCCACAATGGGTGAATTTGATCAAATGAATAGTAATTTTAGGCTTTGAGGTCTTCTTTGAGAATAAGGGTATTATCTAAATGGGATAGTGTCTATAGAATGAAAAATTGGTTTTGACAAATGAAAGTGGAAATTGGGAGATAGCGTCGGGAAGGTCATGAACATGCATCGTACATTCTGTTAATTGCGACATGTGTATCATTAAATTATTCTGATTGTGCTTTTAGTAATGGAAAATTATTTGACTATTATAGAGATACCGATGGAACAACATTCCACGGATATTGCTGGGACTTCCAGGCAGTAGCTCGGAAGTTACAGGTGAGTAACCTAGTTGGTTCCTCAATCTTTGATTTGTTAAATGTTCTGTGCTTAAAATTTGGTGGAATACGATGATGGGTATATGTGAATTTTGGCATTGAAGTGCAAACTGTTTGTGAAAGTGAAATTGTCATGCTGCAATGTGATAATTTGTAAATGTGTGATGATGTGTAATTGTGAATGAAATGCTGAGTATGTGACAATTGTTTGTGACTGAAATACCAGACCGAAGGTCCGAGGAAATGGGAATTTGACATTGAAGTGTTAATTCCCTGTGATGGAGAAACTTATATGTTTCCCATGTGATAGACTGTGACTGTGAATTATTGTGAATAATTGGGAATGAATTGGTTGTTTGAATAAATTGATTCTGATTGAAGTGTGATTTCATAAGATTATGATAAACGAATTCCGTACAAGTTCACTAATAACGGTTGTGACTGGAGCTGCCACCGAGAGCTACAAGCTCGATCACTAAAAAGGAGCCTCGAGCTCGAAAGGGATTAGTGCATACCCAGAGGGCTCTCCTATCCCTACTAGCACGTGGGAAGTAGTGCATACCCAGAGGGCTCTCCTACCCCTAAGACGCGTTTACTATTTAATGAGCCCGAAAGGGACAGTTCAGAGCTAAATGCTCAAAGCTTAATGAGCCCGAAAGGGACAGTTCAGAGTTAAACGCTCAACGCTTAATGAGCCCGAAAGGGACAGTTCAGAGCTAAATGCTCAAAACTTAATGAGCCCGACAGGGACAGTTCAAAGTTATATGCTCACTGATTAATGTGCCCAGATTGGGACAGTTCAGGAGCTCAGTCACAACACAGAATTTTTTAAAATGAAAAATAAGGGGAAAATGTTATGTATGTATCTGATTGCACTGTGATTTAGGAAAAAGGGATAAATGCTTGTATTCCTGTGAAATTCTAATTTCTGTTATTGTATGAGAATCTGTGAATTGTCTGTGAAATGCATGAATTGAATTATGCATTGAATTGACTTTTGGATTGGGAAAGAGGCAACTTGCCTTGTATCTATGTGATAATGCTTTATAATCGTTCTGATTATGCTATTGTGAAAATCTGTAAATTGCTGTAAGATATTCTGAATGAGTTATTATGTTAATTTGTACGCTATTCGCGTAATGTATGAATTGGGTAAACCATCGATGATGGTTTCTCATTGAGTTCGTAAACTCACCCAAAATTGCAACTATTTTTTAGGACTTGAAGAGTACCCCGTTAGACTAACGGGAGTATACCTACTGCATGCAAGTCAGAGTTTTGAGGTCAGGATCAGTTCATGTCTGTATTAGTGTCTTTCTGTATTATGTAAATTGTATTTCTGCAATGTCCGCAGAATAATACTGTTATTTCAGAGGGCCCCAATTGATAAAAGTTATATTTGTAATGTGATTACTGAAAACGTTTAGAAAAAATCATTGGGCCCAATTTGGCTATGGATTTTTGTGCATGAGATGGTTAAATACTGTTGAGTGTCTGTTATGACTGAAATTGTGTATGATTGAAAATGTTTTCGTGTTGAATCGGACCCGAATCGCTTACTGAATTCCGCATATACAAATGTTTTCAAAAGAAAATTGTCATATTGAGTTTTCGGACTATAATTGACTGCTCTAGCATACCACCCTCGTGAGGCACGGGCTCGGATATCACCCTCGATGTCGAGTTTGGGTCTTGCAGGAGTGGGATGCTACAAAGGCGTCCTTTTGCCTACTTCTTCCTAATTAAGAGACATATGTTCCTACTTATTCATACATTCGTCGAAACAAACGACTTTCTACATCTATTTTTGAGGAATTCACCATAAACATATTTTTTGTCCTTTTTTTGCAATAATCATATGCAAACTAACTCATGTAATATATGTTCAATTTATTTAAGCCAAAATAGATTAATTTCTCTAAGTTTCTTATGGAGAATTTAGATAGGCTCTGTTTAATTTCACACAATCATATAACTACTCTGATGCTACATATCAAACATAACACGGACTTTATTGATTAGCTCAGGACTAATCATGAACTTATATGAATTGAGATAATATAGAAATTTACATGTTTTACTATCCATTTATGTATTGAGTAATTTACTAAAAGCTTTAAGTAAGTTACTTAATCTTTTTGAGCAAATAGCTTAAACTTTTAGATCCGTCTTTGGTTGGGTCGGTCCTGCTAGGCCCAAACCCACTCAAAATGACTCATGGACCGATTGGTCCACCCAGCAAGGACTGACCTAGTTCCTATCGATTATGCTAGGCCTAGGCCCCAGTCCACGCATCCACGGCCCACTCGCAGGTGGAAGTCTCCCATGCATACGTAAAGACCTAAACCTAGCATCTATTCCATATATAAGGTATAACTTTGTCATGATACAGGTACGAGATTAGAACCCTGACTTTCTCTGTTTTATAGCGACCAAAACCCTCTCAAAAGACTAACTTGAGCGTCGGAGGGGCCTGTCGGATACCAATCTCCGGCGTGCCTTGTGTTGTTTTGCAAGAACTCTTGTTAGAGACAGTCAAGTTCATGGATCCAAACGACAACGTGCAACCTCGCCAGAATCAGGCTGAACCAATTGGCGCCCACCGTGGGGCCCGACATCAGGGCACCACGTCCAAAAACACGCAGATCAGCTGTCGCGGTACTGGCACTACAACGGATGGGTTTACTGTTACCTGCCACTCTGTCGCCAACACACCATGATTCCCGCACACAGTCTTTGCACCCGAATGATCAACCACAACCTCAAAACCTAGATCAAGAAGAACAGAGTGTAGCTTTGGAGGACAATGCTGAGACCAATATGCATCCGAATCTCCAGCACCCCCTAGATGCAAATCCTCCTACGCCTGTGCATACCTCCCTCATCCAAAAACAGATCGAAGAAGCGGCTGATCTGTTGATTCGTCAGATTTTACAGTCTCAGCCGAAACAACAGCAGCCGTCCACACGGCAGATTGGTATGATGACCGATCGCCATCCTGCTGAAGCCCTAGAAAAAATTATGGACGATCGAATCAATGCGACCATGAGTTTCCGCCCGAATCGTCCAACAGCTCAATATAGCTCTCCCTTCACCCCGGCGATCTTGGATAGCCTCCCAGCGGTCGGCACCAAAATACCGACGCCTAAAAAGTACACTGGAAAGACCGATCCCCTAGACTATTTGCAATACTTCCAGTAAATGATGAACCTACACTGCGTCCCCGACGCCATTCAATGTAAAGCATTTTGTACCGCCTTTCAAGAAGGAGCTCGACGATGGTTCAACAGTTTACCTCCGAGCTGCATCACTTGTTTTGAAAACTTTAAATCGCTATTTCTCAATCAGTTCGCCACAAGTAAACGGCCGCAGAAGACTGCCTTGGAAGTGATGCAGTTGATACAAGGAAGGAATGAAAGTTTACGGGAGTTCATCACTCGGTTTAGCAACGAAGCTGTCGAAGTCCCTGACCTCACCTGCTCATCCATATTGGCTGCACTTATGAGCAACACGAGGGATGAGGAGTTCAAAAAGTCATTGGCCCTCGATCAGTCCCGATCTATCCAGGAAATAAGAAATAGGGCGGATAAGTATATCCGGCTCGAAGAAGTGTTAAAAAATACGAAGCATAGGGCAGATGACCGTTCGCCAAATGACAGAGCAGATGGTTCACACAAGCAGAAGGGTCAGTCGAGCTAGAGAAAGCCGACCGATCGACAGGGACATCGACGAGAACTTTTCACCCCGCTCAACAGACGATATGTGGAAGTACTGGCGGCCATAAGAGCGGATGGAGAACCCCTCCGAGAACCCAATAATTTGAAGACTTCCTCCAAAAATAGGGACTCGGATTTATATTGTCGTTTCCACAAAGACATCAGTCATGACACGGAAGATTGCTGGCACTTGAAAAGAGAAATCGAATTCCTTATCCAAAGGGGAAGGCTGGGTCAATTTTTGAAGCACGGACAAAATGCCGATTGAGATAATGAGCGTAAGACCGGTCGACTCGACAACTAGCGACAGCCTTGGAGGCGAAACGATAGGAATGATGGAGGGAGGCAGAATGCGAACACTAACGATCGACGCGAAGCGAGAGGACAATCCAGGGCAAGAGGCGACAGGAACACTGGACAACAAGATGACCGACCGGTTAGGGTCATTAACATGATTTTTTGTGGAAATACAGCAAGGGGTCCACTGCTAAAGGAAGAAAGAGGTATGCTAGGCAGTTCGACGAAGACTTGTCGGCCAAAAGAAAGAGGCAGAACGATGGGATGATATCGTTCGACGAATCTGACCTTGACGATGTTAATTGTCCTCATGATGACGCGCTCGTAGTAAATCTGAACATAGACGACAACGAGGTGAAGCGGGTAATGATTGATACGGGCAGCTCGGTCGACCTATTGTATTATGATGCCTTCAAGTTGATAGAGATACCAGAGGATTGACTACTGCCTATAGAAGGACCTATCAAAGGGGTAACTGGAGCATCAGTCTACCCATTTTCCCGAGTCTATTTGAAAGTAAAATTCAGACAAAAGTCGTGTCAGATAGAGAAGGACGTTGAGTTCTTGGTTGTGAAGTTTCAAGGGGCGTACAATGTGATAATCGGACGAGCCACTCAAAACGCCCTTAGAGCGGTTGTCTCCACCTACTACCAAGCAATGAAGTTCCTAACGTCCCATGGAATTGGTGTTGTCAGGGGTCAGCAGAGAATCGCTAGGGAATGTTACTTAGCGGAAACAAGGACACTAGACGGGGCGGTAGTCCTAACGAGCTCTCTTGACGTGAGAGCCGATGAAGAGACGGAGAGGATGAACCCCGTAAAAGAAACTCACGGGTCATATTGGATGAAGCAGACCGCTCCAAGTTCACAAATCTAGGTTCCGAGCTTCAGAAGAGCCTAGTCAAAGAAATCACGGATTGCTTGGTAGATAACAGATCGGTCTTCATCTGGGTACCGAGCGATATGCTTGAAATTTCTCGATCGGTCGCATCACATTCT
This sequence comes from Erythroxylum novogranatense, assembly GCA_029891385.1. Lineage (NCBI taxonomy): Eukaryota > Viridiplantae > Streptophyta > Magnoliopsida > Malpighiales > Erythroxylaceae > Erythroxylum > Erythroxylum novogranatense. Next base: position 32,057,571 of record CM057228.1, read on the forward strand.
CTCGATATTCGACAAGATCACAAGCCAGTTAGACAGAAGAAGCGGTGGCAAAGCAAAGAGTGCCAGGTGGTGATTGAGAAGGAGATAGAAAAGCTGCTTATTGCCGGGTTCATTCGGGAAGTCAAATACCCTGAATAGTTGGCCAATGTCGTACTTGTGAAGAAGAAAAACAGAAAGTGGAGAATGTGCATTAACTTCACTGATTTAAACAAAGCGTGCCCAAAAGACATTTTCCCTTTGCCTAAAATCGATCAGCTGGTAGACTCCACATCAGGGCATGAACTCCTCAGCTTCTTGGATGCCTTTTCGGGCTACCATCAGATTCAAATGAGTCTCAAAGACGAAGACAAGACAGCTTTATAACCCACTGTGGCACGACATACCAAGTAATATCGTTCAGCTTGAAGAATGCAGGGGCCACCTATCAGCGGCTCGTCATGGAAATTTTTAAGAAACAGATAGGTCGATCAGTTGAGGCCTATGTGGATAATATGGTGGTCAAAAGTAAGACGGTCGCTGAGCATGTGGAAGATCTCAAAGAAGTCTTTCAGACCCTTAATAAATTTCAGATGAAGTTGAACCCGAAAAAATGCGTCTTTGGTGTGGCATCCGAAAAATTCCTGGGGTTTATGATTACTTAACGGGGGATTGAAGCTAATCTAGAGAAAATCGAAGCTATCGTCCAAATGCCTTCGCCACGATGCTTAAAAGATGTTCAGATATTGACCGGTCAGATAGTCTCTTTAAGCAGATTCGTCTCCAGGATGGGGGACAAGTGCCTCTCGTTTTTCAAAATTTTAAGGAAAGCGAATGTGAACCAGTTCCAGTGGCCGGATGAATGCGAAAGAGCATTTCAACACTTGAAGCAGTATCTGACTAGTCTACCCATCCTGCAGAGCCCAGTTGAGGGGGAGAGTTTGATTCTGTATTTGGCAGTCACGGAGGGGGCGATTAACATAGTCCTTGTTCGATCGGAGGGAAATGAGTAACTCCCGATCTACTACGTCAGTAAGGTGTTGAACGGACCAGAAACACGGTATGCGCTCATAGAAAAGCTGGCTCTCTCCTTGATAACTGCGGCGCAAAAGCTAAGGCCTTACTTCCAAAGTCATACCATCGAGGTATAGACCGACCAACCCCTCAGGAAGTGCCTCCAAAAGCCTGAGATCTCGGGGCGATTAATAAAATGGGCAGTAGAGCTGGGGGAGTTCGATATACAATATAAACCTCGGACGACGATCAAGGCCCAAGTGTTGGCAGACTTCGTTGCAAAAATGAGTCAACCTGACTCGTAGGGTGAGCAACGCCCTGCCTGGAGCCTATTTGTTGATGAGTTGTCCAATGCAGAGGGATGCAGAGCAGGAGTGGTATTGATCAGCCCGCATCAGGAAGAAAAGGTAGAATATACTCTTCGATTAGAATTTAGAGCCTCCAATAACGAAGCAGAATACGAGGCTTCTGATAGTCGACCTCCAATTGGCAAAGGAGATGGGGGTAAAGCATCTAAAGGTGTACAGCGATAGCCAAATAGTGGTTGGTCAAGTCATTTAGGCAAGACGAGGCGAGGGGAGCAAAGATGATCAAGTACACAGTTGGTAAAGCAGGAGTTGAGTAATTTCGAGCAATACTCGGTCAGCAGGATAGAACGGGCTCAAAATGCTAAGGCAGATGCACTTTCCAAAATGACCTCCGATCGAGATGCAAAAAATAACGTTTTGGTCGAACGGTTAAACCGGCCTAGCATTCAGAAAGCTAATGAAGTCCTTAACGCAAATGCCGAGTGATCAAGTTGGATGGAATCGATTAGACAGTACCTCATCGAGGGAACACAACCGGAAGAAACCTTAGAGGCTAAGAAACTAAGGGTAAAGGCGGCCGAATATGCGGTCGTCAATGGCACCTTGTACAAACGATCCTATGACTGGCCACTACTACGATGCTTGAGCAAAGAAGAGGTAGAGCAGGCAATGGCTGAAGTCTACGAAGGAATGTGCGGAAACCACGTAGGAGGCAGAATGTTGGCCCACAAATTAATTAGGCAGGGGTATTACTGGCCGACAATGAAGAGAGATTGCTAGGAAAAAGTCAATCGGTGTGAGGCTTGCCAGAAAAATAGTAACTTGTCTCACCAGCCGACCGAGAGGATGAAATTCGTGAGCCATCCTATCCCCTTTGCTCAATGGGGAATGAATATACTAGGACCTTTCCCCCTCGGTCCTGGACAGAAGAAGTTCTTGACAGTAGCAGTGGAATATTTCACCAAATGGGTAGAAGAGGAAGCGGTCGCTACAATTACTGAGCAGAAAATGAAAAATTTTGTAAGAAGAAACATACTAAGTCGCTTCAGGATGCCTATGGTGTTGGTCACAGACAACGGTCGGCAGTTCGACAACGACAAGTTTAGAGATTTTCGCGAGCGACTAAAGATAAGGTTACAATTGACTTCAATAGCCCATCCTCAAAGCAACGATCTCGCGGAGAACACTAATAAAAAAATAATGAGCGCCCTCAAGAAGCGCTTAGATGGACGTAAGACTTGGGTAGATGAACTAGATGAAGTATTGTGGGCATACAAAACTACCACAAATGGAGCCAAAGGAGAAACACCGTTCAGGATGACTTTTGGGGCAGAAGCCCTAGTTCCAGTAGAAGTGGTGTTGCACAATCAAAGAGTGTCGAGCTATGAAGAAGAGCGGAATAATGAAGCCCACCGTGCAGAACTCGTGCTTCTCAGTGAAGATAGGGATAGGGCAGTCGCTCGTTCGGAAGTCATCAGGCAAAAAACAACGAAATTCTACAATAGAAGGGTAAAGTCGAGAGATATAAAGGTTGGCGGATACGTCCTGCGAAAGGCCGAGGCGGCTGGAAAGCATCCTGGAAAGCTCGGACAGGCGTAAGAAGGACCCTATCAAGTGATCAAGCAAGCCGGACATGGCTCCTACATCCTACGCGATGCGAACGGGAAGATTCTACTGAAGCCCTGGAACTCTCAAAACCTGAAGGTGTTCTACCAGTAGATAAGCTTTATTTTAGTTAATCTTTGTTCATTATTGTTTATTGTACACAACCTATAGGTACCTTTTTCCTGGCCCTGCCAGTCAGGTTTTTTAACGGCCCACACCCTTGTTATCATCAATAAAGGGGTTTCAAATTTCTTGGCAAGACATTTCACTAAATTTGGCAAAGGGAGAAAATTCCACCAACTGATGGCCTCGACCATCGCTCGGCCAGGTTGTCAAGACAAGATCCTTGGAACCATGGCTCGGCCTCGACATCGATCGACCATCGTTCGGCCAGGTTGCCAAGACAAGATCCTTGGAACCATGGCTCGGCCTCGACATCGATCGACCATCGCTCGGCCAGGTTGTCAAGACAAGATCCTTGGAACCATGGCTCGGCCTCGACATCGATCGACCATCGCTCGGCCAGGTTTCCAAGACAAGATCCTTGGAACCATGGCTCGACCTCGATATCGATCGACCATCGCTCGGCCAGGTTTCCAAGACAAGATCCTTGGAACCATGGCTCGGCCTCGACATCGATCGACCATCGCTCGGCCAAGTTGCCAAGACAAGATCCTTGGAACCATGGTTCGGCCTCGACATCGCTCGGCCAGGTTGCCAAGACAAAATCCTTGGAACCATGGTTCGGCCTCGACATCGCTCGGCCAGGTTGCCAAGACAAAATCCTTGGAACCATGGCTCGGCCTCGATATCGATTGACTATCGCTCAGCCAGGTTGTCAAGACAAGATCCTTGGAACCATGGCTCAGCCTCGACCATTGATCGGCCTTGACCATCGCTCAGTCGGGTTGCCAAGACGAGATCCTTGGAACCAGGCGATGCCGAGAAGATTAATCTCGGATCGCTCGGCTTCGTAATCGTTTGGCCAAGTTCTATTGCTTCGGTCGACTATGACCCTCAGACATTACGACCGATTGACGTACATTGAGTGCATTCGTTTATTACCCGCTATTGAAAAAGATCGTCCAATTTTAACACGACAGATGGTGAAGAATAAAAATTTGAATTTCCTTGAATACGATCTGGCCACAAGCCCGACCAAATGAGCTTTAAAAAAGAAGGGAAAATTATTTTGATCCTCCGGCGGGAGAGGAAGGGCCAGCAGCCGGGTCGGCAGAGGAAGACAGCGGAGAGACATCCTCTTCCTCATCTGTGCTCAAGTCCAGCTTCTCGTTTGGAACCAACACTCGTTCTCCCTCGACCATCTCCATTTCTTCCAGAGAAAGGCCGAGAGCGGTGGGAATCATCGGCTCGGCGTAATCCTCGAATGAAGGACCACCCTACCCTTCAGGGATGTTGACGTCGTGACAATTCCTCAAGAGTGAAAGGGCCAAGTCACAAGTGAACTCTAAGCACTCCCCATGTAGGAACCGCCTTTTCCACCGCTTGATCGCCTCAACCCTTTGCTTTCTGACGGAGCCTTGCAACTCCTTCAGTCTATCCTCGACCCTCAGTTTACCCTCCACCGCTTCATGGCAATCCTGGAGGAATTTCTTACGAAGCTCCTACTCTGTCTTCACCTCCTTCTTCAAGCCCTCACACTCCTTAGCCAGTCAGTCCTTCGTCGCAATCAACCAGCTCCTCTCCTCCTCCCCCGTGGCAAGTTGAGCTTTCAGAACGCTCCTCGCCTCCTCCCAAGATTTCTTCTCCTCCTCCAAGGAAGAGAGTTGAGCCTGGAAGACATCTCTCTCTTCCTTAGCCTTCGAAAGCTTGCCCCTCAAAGCTTTCACCTGCTTAAGGAGATCGTGGACTTCCCGGTCCAGCGATTGATTAATCCTGTCGAGCTGTTCCATACGTTGGTGCATCGCGGAGGACATCACCAGACTTCTTGCACAACTACGGATGAGACGGGGCCCTAGCTCCTGATTGCTCAACGAGTCCATGAGCTCCTCGTTTACGGGGGGAACGATCCTCTCAGCAATGTGAAGGGACACATCGAGGTCCCCAATCGATGCAGTTTTAACCAAACTGATCGTAGGCTCCCACTTTTTGGTGCTTGTCGCTCGCCCTTTCCCTTTGCTTTTTCTCTCCTTCTCCTTCCTGCCTTGGCCCGATGGGCAGGGCGATCGGTCGATAACCCGAGCAGTCTTCTTCCTCTTGAGAGGTGGCTCGACCTCCTCCTCCTCTTCTATGACCACTAGGCCTTCGCCAGCCGACCGGGTCATCACTGTTGACTGTTTGGGTGTGACAGCCAGGGCAAGCATTGCAGACGACTCGGAGACCGTAGGCCGAGCGACATCTGCGCTGGCCTCTCCTTTCTCGTCCTGTCTTTTTGTTTTCAAGGAGGGCCTGGCAACTTTGCACTGGCCTTTGGTAGGGGCGGAGGACCCGGCGAAGTCATCGAGCTTTGCCATGGCTGTACGGTAATAAAAACAAGTTAGAAATCGAAACCAATACTTACAAATGCAGTAAATAGTTCAACCACGAGGAATCAACTAGAGGGGGCAGTTTCTTCTCCTAGCCCGCTAATTTAGGGCGGGGGTTCGATTAGAAATTAATCGGCCGAGGCCCCCCCGCGATATCCCAAAATGAGGCGACCAAAGTCATACCGACCGAGCCCCTTTATACGATCAACTACCTCCCATTCCTCTCTAATAAGAGTTAGGCTCGACGCGTCATTCCATCGCTCGACTAAAGGATATCTCCACGACTAGGACTCGAAGGAAGATCCCGGAGGCTTCATGAAAAAGTACTTTGTCTGCCAAGCGGTAATTTTTGAATCTGTTCCAGCAGGGCGAAACCGAACATCTCTGTACTGCAACTGAAGGATCCCGGCCTCAGAGCTTGAACTCTGGTCCATTCTCAAAAAATGGCGTAGGATGCTAATCGAAGGAGGACAACCGAACTGATGGCACAGCAAGGCCAAACCATTGATGAATCTCCAGCCATTCGGAGGAATTTGGCCCGGCCTCAGATGGTAGGCGGCGCACATCTCGTCAATGATCGAGGCATATGGGAGCTTCATGCCACCGACCGAGAAGAAGCTTTCAGAAATAGCAAAATACCCTCCCCCACTGCTATGAATCCTTTCGTTCTGGCCAGCCAGCCTCAGACCCCAGGACATAGGGATATTATTCCTAATAATCGACCGATTCAGCTCCCCCACGGTCATTGTCGATTCATCTTTCGGCGAGTCCTCCACTACCATCCCATCCTTTCGATCACTCACTGCCGCTACTTCATTGCTATTTTAAGCGACCAATAGTTGGGAGGCCCCTCGTGATTTCATCCTTGGCTAACCCCACTTCTAGAACTGGTTGACGACATGTTTACAAAAGGAAACTTTAGGAAAAAGCAAGGGAAAAGGACGTACCTAGCTGATGGTAGAAGTTGGGAATTTGAACAGCGATTGAAAGAAAACTCAGGAGATTAAAGGCAAGAAGATGCAAATGAAAGCAGAACGAAAGTCGGGGAGCAAAACAAGCATGAAGAAAATCTATAGTTACTGACCCTGAGTATTTATAGAAGATCGGTCGCATGGGCGTTCCAACCAACGCTTGACACATAGTAAAAATTTGAACTGAATTCAGACACGTGGCCGAATCTGAGCTGAGGTAAATTAGGGTTAGTAGAAATCCGGAGCGGCGAAACAGTTGAAAGGACGTACGTGACAGCTGCACAACGGTTACAAATTCTGAATATTTGTCAAAGGGTATGCGTCGTCAGTAATAATTACACCAAGTACCTTCACGCGCTCAGCGTCGATGTTCACCTGATCTATCTTGGCGCGAGCTATCATGTAATAAGCATCGATACCAACCGATCGGGATACTCAACCGACCGATCCCAGTACGAGCAGTCATGCATTATGCATTGATGTCAGACCTATCGGGCCTACCACGAACTGTCCTACAGACGAGCTACAAGATCTTTATGTACTCCTTCGACCCTTCTTCTTGTTCAGACTCGAGGACTAGAGGGCTTTTGGTTGGGTCGGTCGTGCTAGGCCCAAACCCACTCAAAATGACTCATGGATCGATCGGTCCACCCCACAAGGACTGACCTAGTTCCTATCGATTATGCTAGGCCCAGGCCCCAGTCCACGTATCCACGGCCCACTCGCAGGTGGAAGTCTCTCATGCATACGTAAAGACCTAAACCTAGCATCTATTCCATATATAAGGTATAACTTTGTCATGATACAGGTACGAGATTAGAACCCTGACTTTCTCTATTTTATAGCGACCAAAACCCTCTCAAAAGACTAACTTGAGCGTCGGAGGGGCCTGCCGAATACCAATCCCCGACGTGCCTTGTGTTGTTTTGCAGGAACTCTTGTCAGAGACAGTCAAGTTCATGGATCCAAACGGCAACGTGCAGCCTTGTCAGAATCAGGCCGAACCAGTCTTAATAAAAGTAGCTTCAAACAATCTCGATAAGATCTTCTTGTACCTTTCTCAAAACATTAAACTTCTAACAAGTAAGAGGATTTTTCTTATTTCAATGAACTTGCTTAAAAGCGTAGTGACTATTTTTAATAATTTTATTTGATTCCTTTGTCACAAGCTTAATAAGTAACTAAGTCACTAATATCGTTTCATTTTCCTCACTAAATTACATATTATTTAATCAAATCTTTTATTAAGGCACTTTATTACTGAGGAGTGGTTGGTTCAAACGAGATAATGGTAATAAAATGAGAATTAATATAGTGAAATATAAAAGAAAATTATCATTATAATTATGATTGTTGATTAAGAGGAAAGAATGATTATTATTATCATAGTTAGTGATTGGTTTGTAAAAAGTATTAAAATAAAATTTATTATATTTTAATTATTTAATTAATTATATTTTAATTAACTAATTACAATATTTTAATTAATGAATGAATTATATTTTAATTCATTATATTGTAACTAATTAATTAATTTTTAATTAATTATAATGTAATTAATTAATTAATTATAATATTTTAATTATTTATATTGTAATTTATTATATTTTATTAATTTATTATATTTTAATCAATTAATTAATTAAAAATTTTAGTTAATTAATGAATAATATTTTAATTAATTATGTTGTAATTAATTAATTAATAATAATTTAATTAATTATATTACATTATAATTAATTAATTATAATATTTTAACTATATTTTAATTAATTAATTATTATATTTTAATTAATTAATCAATTAAATTTAATTAATTATATTTTAATAAATTATTTATTTATTTATAATTAATTTTAATGTAATTAATTAATTAATAATATTATTATTTTATTTAATTAATTGAATTTAATTAATCGGTATTAAAAATATATTTTAAAAAAGTCGCTATTGAAGATTGAGTTTCATTAATCTCTTTAATAGAAGTGCGAAGGATTCCCCAAAAGTAAGAATTAATTATATTTTAATAAATAATGATATTTTAATTAATTAATTAATTACATAATTTTAATTAATGAATGAATTATATTTTAACTAATTATAGTAATTAATTAATTATATTATTTTAATTAATTATATTTTAATTGATTAATTAATTAATTACTATATTCTAATTAATGAATGAATTATATTTTAATTAACTATATTGTAATTAATTATAATGTACTTAATTAATTAATATTATTATTTTAATTAATTACATTGTAATTAATTATATTTTAATTATTTGATTATATTTAATTAATTATTATTAAAAATATTTTTAAAAAAGTTTCTACTAAAGAATAAGTTTCATTCCTCTACTAAATGGAGGGTATGGAAGATTCCCCCAAAGTGGGATATCAAACCATTACCCCTATAATCATAATCAACAACCAACTACTCATTTTTCATTCAATACTCATTAATCCCTTCTCCAACCCATCAACCCATCAACCAAGCACTCCCTAAATATTTACTTTTCATTCCATACCTATAAACTCCTTCCCAAATCCATCAACCAAGTCACCCCTTACAACTTTAGTTTTAAATTTAGTAATTAATATATGTTCAAATAAGAAGAAAATGAGCATGATGCCCGTAATTGTGTTTGCTAAAACATGGAAAAGAAATCTGGTGACAATTCGTAAATTCGTCTTAATTTTCTTATCGGCACGCACTAAATCATAGATCTTAATTTCTACCATTATTAAACTAATTAATTATTACAAATTTAAAATAGAAATCATGGATAATATTGTAAATATTGTACCAGATTGAGTTATGATACTGTATTATATTGGTACCAAATCGATATCGGATATCGTTTAGGGTAATTTTTAAATTTATAAAATAGCCTCTAAATTTTTTAAAATTGCAAAATAATTCATTGTTATATTGCATATAATTTATAAGTTTACATCAACCATGTTTCTAAAAATCATAACAATAAATAATAACCACAATTAATATAAAATAACAATAATTTTATATATTTTACGAAAAATAATAACCTCAATTAATATGAACACAGATAATTAATCATTATACAAGTATAAAATTAAGAATAATACAAAATATTTGAAATATTACAATTTTATCATATAATAAATAATAATTACATTAAAACATCAAATAAAAAGAACAATAAATATATTTAATTTTCTAATTATTACAATTTACAACAAGAACTCATAACAAAAAACAACCAATTAAAAGTGAAACATGAAACAAAAACATATATTATGTAATTTACTATTAATTAAATATATTATTTAATTATTTAATATAGTAACTATTAATAAGAATTTAAACAATTTAATTTAATATTATATATCTAATTATAAAAATTAATTATTACTAAAATTATAAATAACTTAATTAAATTTAAATTTGTAAAATTAATTATTATATTTTAAAATATATAAATTTTAAATAAAATTGATTTAATAATCAAAATATATTTTTAAAAACTAGTTTATAAATAATAAAATTTAAATTATTTATTTTTAAAAAATAATTTTATTAATGCTTTATTAATAAATATTATATAAAAATTAAAATAATTTTAATTAAAAATAATTTATTTTAAAGTTTTATTTAATGTATAATTATTATGAGCAATAAAATATTTATTTTATTTTTAAAATAAAAATTAAAAAATTACAATAAGGCAAATTGACAAACCGGTACTAGGCCTCTCGGCCTCCGACAGTAACACATGAGCCCAACCCCTTCTTCAACCAGATCTAAGCTTTGACCCACCCAGAAGCCCCCCTCCATTGAAACAGAGTCATCTTCAATCTTCTGTCTCTTTCTTCTCTCCATAACTATTGACGACGACCCAAATTTCATTTGTGGTTCTTTTTCTTTTTGTTTTTAAATTTTGTACAAATAAGTATATGGGAAAAGCTGTTACTGCCGGTGCCAAACTCCAAGAACTCGCGAGGATAGTATCTTCACACAATCCAATTCGGTCCAAGACTACACCCATTGTACCGATGAAGCCACGAGAAGTCCGAGTTGACACGGAGCGAGCCAAGCTCAAAAAAATTGAGGATAATTCGCTCTCCCTTGATGGGAAAAGCGGTTTGCCTCTAGCCCAGGTTGTCTCCGATTGCGTGAAGCGGTGGTTTCATGACACGCTTAAAGAGGCCAAAGCTGGTGATATTGCCATGCAAGTCCTCGTGGGCCAGATGTACGCCAGTGGTTACGGCGTCCCTAAAGATGCTCAAAAGGTTTCAATTTATCAACTCATATGTGTTATGTCGTTCAGCTCTATAGAGATTTTGTAATGGGTGTCGTTAGATTCATTATTTTTAACGCTTCTAGTTTGTATAGTTCTTTTTGTCATATGATGCAAGATCGGCTCTACTTTTATGTTCCCAATTGATTCTTTTGTTCCATTGGTTGCTGAGGATATTGCGCATACATTGACATATGCGATTAAGAGATGGTTTGGTGAAGATTGTCTTAATGCAATGCTGCTGATCTTTATGTTTAGACTTTAGAAATCAGAATATGTTGTTTCTTTTTCTCGTGTTAATTTACGTGCCTCTTGCTAAGTATTCATGTGTTGGTTGTAATTGTGTAATACTGGTGTCTGCTTGGTTCACCCGAGGGAATGGTAATAAAAGTTACAATGAATATAGTGACAATGAAAATGGCGGGTGTATAGAGTATTCCCCTGGCGGGGTGTATAGAGTATTCCCCTTCCACCCAGGGGATATAAAAATACTGTTCATCTAATTATTATATATTACCAAGCATCTATTCTTTTCTTCCCGTACCAATTAACCAAGCACCCGAATGATATTTGTTGGTGTTAAAGGGTCGCGCTTGGATTAATAAGGCTTCAAAGGGCCGCTGTTCGGTGTGGAAAGTAGGCGACAAGCCACCAGGTACAATCTCTCTATATTGGTTGGTTCTTGTCCCTGATTATGTTTAGTTATGTTTGTTGGTTTTCTTTAGGTTATGCTGCAAGTGATTCGGATTCTGAAGAAGCAAAGGGTGACACAAAATAACTTCTGATATTACTGCTATTGAAATTGTATATGAGAACTTGAGGTATCTCTCTAGCTATTCGTTGCTTTGCTCACTGTTCTCCTTCTTGTTGACTCTTGATGGTATTAACTGTTGGAGAATCTGTAGGTAAAATGTCTTACATTGGGTTAACCAACATAATTCATGGCTGATGTAGTAATATTTCTAAATCTCAACAAGTTTTAGACCATAGTTTTGACTGAAATAAAAAACAAATTTGAGAATGTATTCTCTTGTCTAAGCTCCTTTCCTGTACATTTGCTCCACCATGGATGGTTCGGCCATGCCCAGTTCCAACAAATGTTTGATAAGAATATGACAGGTTCTAATGGATTTGATTCCTTCTATTCAAACAATATTGCATGTGTATTTGCCTTCTAGGAATCTTTCTGTCTTGTAACCTGCATATATCCTGGTTAAAAATGAGAATGAAGGAATAACGTAGGTTCAAACTCCACTACTACTTTCCTACTATCCGGCATTCTCATGAGAGGCACTGAAAATGCAAAATCTCTTGAGAAAACTCATTTGGATGGCAGTTTAGAAGCTCTGTTGTGAGTTGTGACTTTGATTTCTGAATGTTAATTTAAAAGCTTAATGGTAATCCACTTTTAAGCTTTCGTACTTGACTCTTTCTACACCCTATCTTTTGTATGTTGTTTTATTCTGAAAAAGGAAAAGATTTCAGATACTCTCCCAAACAACCAAGAATATCAATCATATAACTTTTGTTGCAGCATTCCTTAAACCTCATGGTACCAAATTTGGAGTTATATTGATAAATCATTTTAGATTTATGAGGATTTGAATTCAGGTCTATGTGACTCTATTTCCGTAAAGATAACTGAGGTTCCTTGACTGCCGATATAGCAAGATAGTATTTTGGATATAGCCATATTTATACTGCTTCTAGGAATATATGTTTTCTTGTAGTAAAGAATGATCTTTGAGTTCAGAAATGGTTAGAAATTGTAGTGGTGATGTGAAGGTGAAGAGATATTCAGGAAAGAATGAAGCTATGACAAAATTGTATTGAATCACTCTGTCAACGTTCACCAGTTATGGTTCATTCTTCGTTTAATGTGAATACTAGCTTACATGTCACATGCTGGACTCACGTCTGTTTGGTGATATGAAACTGTGAAATCTGAGGAGAGCCGCTTGTCAGGCTAGTACTGAACGTCATTTGAGAGAAAGATAATTGGACTTGTAGAACTTTGACTTTTCCATTCACAATGCTGATGATGATGATGGGATAGGTGTTATACAAGTGCGTCGGGTATTAATTTATGTTTTTATTGATAGTGCTCTAATACTTAACTTACATCCCATGGAAGAATGAAAGATGAGAGGTTAGAATGTATAAGTGCTTTCAGTACTACAATTGGAGTGTTGAATGAATATGAAGAGAGATTTTTTTCCCCTGGTTTCCTAAATCTATTTCTCTTAATCCCCTTGGACTATTCTTGTCACATTGCTGAGTCCAGACGTATTTACCACTTATGAAAACTCATGTTGTGTGTTCCATGCAATTCATAAGCGTAAATACAAGATTTTTAGCTTTAATTGGGATAGGATCAGTTAGGTATATAGAGTTTGAATGAGAACCAATTTGACTTTATTGTTGCTAATAGAGAGTGATTATATGACTAGTAGAGCAAGTATTGAACTTCATAATCTTGATTTGTATTTCATTATTTTGGTTTTTGTTTTGCTCCACCAGTTTGTTTTTTATATCATTTTTCAGTAACCATTACAACAATAGTAATGGTTATTATTATTGCAAGTTTTGGCTATGTCACCCCTGTTTCACAAGATGGTAACCCAAAGCCACGTATCTTCGAATTGCAAAATGGTCTTCTGTTATTGTAACCATAAGTGCTTGTAATTGTGAAAGTGATTAACTTTTCCTAGTTTGGACTCTAGAATGATGTTTCGAAACTAAGTTGGTACTTGTTTATGATGGCCTGTGCAATCATCAGTCGGTGGGATTTAATAGTGAAGGCATAGTAGTTGTTCAACATGGGAAAAGAAAGTTGGAGACATCAACCGTTTCACCTTCGTGTAATGATGATGCTGAACATGGACAAAAAGCTAGTCCTGGCATCTTGGGGCTAAACCAAGGAAAGAACAAGTGAAGGTTGTTGGTGATTATGTACAAGGGGTTTATACTGTTATGTTTTGGAGAATTATGTACATCTTTTATTGATTAGAATTGTTTGGTGTAATTTTCTAATTTATAGAATTATTATTTACAATTAATGTGCAAATTCCTTTAATTATATAAGTATGCATATATTTTATTTCTAACCACAATGAAAATTAATTAATTTAAAAACATCATATATTATATTAAAATAATTAACATAAGAATATAATTAAAAATAAAAACAGGATAATAAGATTAAACATATTTATGTTTTAATTTTTATTACAAATCTTAATTAAAGAAGTTCTTGTTTCAGATTTTATATTAAAAATCTTAACTAAATAAGTAGCCAAAATAGAAAATAAAAACTAAAAAACAGAATTGAAATTAAACAGTAACTAAGCTTATAGCATACACAAGATATTACTGTCTGCCTTCCCGCCTGTCTTTTCTCCATTCCCATGGCTCCTCAGGGTTTGGTGCAGCCCACAGGCCTGTTCGTTTTAGCCGTGCCTCCTTTTCCCACTGATGCAACGCAACCATAAACTAAGCCTCAGCTTTACAGTTCACAAAAGCAACAAAACCACAGCAATGTATATCGCATACCGATGCTAGTTCCACGCGTTGGTCATAGGCTGTATAATGCCATGCGCACCCTTTCTTCAGCAACGCCTCCTATGATTTTATTGAAAGTAATGTTGTGAATAATGCGTGCAAACTGTTTGTGTAATCTCAAGTGAAACCCATTTGAGGGGAAGGGAACACCTGTACAAAGATACCATTGCAGTATACGTCGCCCACCAAACGGCCATAACGATCTTCCGTATACACAAATATTCTCACACTCTTTCCCTGGATAAGTTTAATCAACTCCTGCTTTGCCTCCTGCCCATATGGCATCGAACTCTCCGGCGCATCTATTCCCCTATAAATGCTCAAACTCATAACATTATGAAATTATAAGAAAAACACACACCTAATTCACTAGAGAGTATTGGCATTACATCAATCGAATTCGGTACTTTCTTGCAAGAACCTCCTGATTCTGGACACTTATCACCCTACAGAAGAACAAATAAGTTCCGATTAATTGAACATTGGAATAAAAACTGATAAGGACAACCAACCGATATCCAGAGTCGATAATTTGCTTGTGAAGTGCATCAGCCTTTGCATAGTTTCTCTCGGCTCGTGCTTGTGATCTTTGAACAGCTGCCATTTGGACTTCAAGTGGCAAACAGGACGATTCTCTTGGATCTGTTGTGCTAACGTAGACAGTGATGGTGTCTCCATCAGGTATAGCTCTTGCATCCACCTGGTTTGATCATTTAAAGAATAGCTATTCCCAAATCAAACCCTTGTTTAAGATTATGCAGACATAGATGTCGTTATTACCGGTAGTGTCTGCAATTCGAACTTCACGCCTTGAGGTAGTGATGTGGGCACACCGCCGGAGGGTTCAAGAAGGGTGTGAGGAAGTGGCAGACCGTAAAAAGCCAACAAACCCTAGATCAAATTTTTATCAACATTTGAGTAGGCGTTATGTTAAGCAGCAAATTGTAAGATGTAATAAATGTGTTCAACTGCCTACCTCAACATCTGCTTTTTGGTGTTTCTTTAAGGTCTGGATGATTAGCCTGGAGGCTTCTTCGGGCGTTCTGGGAGGAGGTTTGGCTTCTCTCCACGCCACTGACAGTTTTCTATACCTTAGTACAACATTTCAAAATGATTCAACGAACTTAGCAACTAATCATTACCATGACTTGGCAGTGAAATGGCAAATGAATTAAACATGTTTACACAATTACCAATTGGCTTGAGCTTTCTTGGATGAGACTACGTGGTCACTGAGTCCTTCTGGGACCTTATGAAATGGAGCAGAGAGGGGAAAATTAGAAGCAGATTGTAATAACAAGTTCCAACATAACACAAACAGTAAAATTTATGAGAGAGAACCTGCGAGTTGATTTCGAAGTTGAACAGATCATGGGCTAGAGCGGAAACACCAACGGTGGTTGCGGAGACACCATGAGGCCCGAGTGAATCGGACTCGCCGGAGACGGTTGGTTTGCAGCAGTGTGCGTACAAGAAACGTAAAGCGTTTCCCATATTGCAATTTTCTCAAAGCTCTGCAAATTCTGACGATCGTAGTCAAGCAAAGGGAGAGAAAAAAAATGTAGGTGATGATGATGACTGGGGAAAGCAATCTAACCAAGGAACAAAGATTACGTGGCATCTTTTGATTGGTAGAGTAGTTTTAACTATTTACTAATTGTTGACTTCAGTCGAATGAACGCGATCTGAACTGAACACAGCATCTTCCCGTACGCTTAAAGCGGGAGGGCAAATTGGGTAAAGTGATGAAACGTAAGACTTCACTTTCAAATGAGATAGATGGAACCTATTGGATGCCGTGTACTCCTCAGGATCAATCGGAACTGTGTCTGTTCTCTTCGGCTCGTTATGTAATGTGTTTTTTTTTCTTAATTTTTTTATTTAAAAGGAAAGTCGAAGCTAATTACAAAATAGTGCGTAAGACACAGGTCTTTGACTGATCTTCAATGACAAAGTGATAGCACTCGGAGGGTGTAGTGTCAAAAAAAATAACCCCAACAGTGAAGAGAACCGCTTTAGGCCAAATCGATCTGCATATCTGTTCTTTCTCCGATATCGTGTTGATGAAGCAATGCCGAATCATGGAGAATAACTCGTGTATGCCCAGGACAATAGGATTAGTCGCCTGAATGCGGCGCGCAGTTAAGACAATCAGGGAGTGTACTGTGATTGAGTCCACCTCCAGCTCGATGAGGCGAAAACCCAGGTGTCAGGCGAGGGAGAGACCGATGAAGACACCTCAGAGTTCGGCAGACAGGAGAGCGCACCAACCCAGGTTTTGAGTAAATCCTCCCAACCAATTGTCGGCACTGTCGCGCAAAATGCCACCGACAACAGTTGTGCAAGTAGTACTGTTGCTGGCCCCATCAGTGTTTAATTTGATCCATCTCGGTGGTGGCTTGGTCCAACTGACGAGAAGTTCAGAACGGGACTGGATTCGGCGGACAGGGGGATTGCGCCTGACGGGCGACTGGCGAAGATGATTTGCATAAGACAAAATGAGAGCGTAAGGGGAAGCGGGCCAAGTAAAATGGGTATCAAATACCGACTTGTTCCTCCAAGTCCAGAAGATCCAACAGGTGAGCCCGAAAACGGTCGCCCAATCATGGCCCCGAACCCGACTACGGGTGCGGAGATTAGTGTGCAACCATTCCCGAAGAGGCTGAGTAAAAAAAGCGGACACAGTGAGTTGGGGGTACAACATGGTCCAAACTCTACGAGCGTTAGAACAATCCCGTACGACGTGAAGGGAAGACTCATCGAAAGAATAGTGAGGGCAACGGCTGTCCGCAGTGAGTTGTAGTTGAACCCTATGCTGATTCGTGAGGAGCCGATCATGCCTGTAGCATCCCACTCCCACGAGACCCGAACCCGACATCGACTGTGATATCCGAGCCCGCGACCATGAGGTGGTATCTTAGAAGCGATCAATGCGCTTTAAAACTAGGTAATACTTTTTTTTTTTTGGAAAACCCATCGAGTGCGCAAATATCAGTAAATAATTTGGGCTCGTTCTAATACGAAATCATTTTCAACAAAACACTATTTTGGTGATCAAATTACAATCTGACATTAATCAATTAGGGCACTCAAGATATAATACTAATCTTGCGAAATACAAATTTACACATAATTCTAAATGACACAAATGCGACGTGAACCGATCCCGACCTTAACTCGACTTGCAATTGGTAATCATACTCCGTGCCTAACGGGTACTCTTCGATCCTCGAAAAAATATTTGCAATGTTGGGTGAGTTTATGAACTCAATGAAAACCATCATCGATGGTTCACTCAATTCATGCATAAACATACAATTTACCAATTATCACATACAATCACAATTCACAAATGTAAGACGTAACGCCTTTCATACCACCACATTTACTCATACTATATATGCAATGCACATTAGACCCTTTTTATTTTCATTACGTTGTTGTGACCGTGCGCCAAATCGTCCCGATGATGGGCACATTCGTTAAGCCGAGTGGCTCTCGAAAACATCGGGCTTGAAGCCACGATACATCGAGCCCGAGGCTCAATACGTTGAACTCGAGGTCACATGCGTTGGTGAAAGCTCTCATATCGTTGGACGTGATATGCCCTGATACGGTGCTGCTCCGGTCACAACTGCCTTTATCTGATCATGCCATCATGCATGAATGCATATGCTCCAATTCTCATTTACAGTCAGTTATAGTTTAGTGATCAATTTTCGTTTCTTCGGACCTTCGGTCCGGTGTTTCAGTCATATACATTTATAATTTATTGCATCCTACTATATCATATTAAAAGTCACATCCAATGTATCAAAACAGACAATTTTAACACTTCAATATTTATTTCTCATTCCCTCGGACCAAAGGTCCGAGATCTCCAATGTACTTATTCACAAACAGTGACATACAAATAGCACTTCAATAACAAGTTTCCAAATATTTCAGACACCTATGGTCCGAAATCAATCAAAATCAAACACACATAAACCTCTAATTATCTCCACATGGCATAATTGCAAAATCTTAAACACATAAAGGTTGAGGAACCAACTAGGTTACTCACCTATTACTTCCGAAATATTGCGGAAGTCTCAAACGTCAAGTGAAACGACGTTACAACTGAGCCTCTATAACAATGAAAATGAGCACACATTACCAACTGTATAATTAGAAATATCAAACAATGCACATGGAATAAGTAAAACGTGTATAATGCATGTTTATGACATTCCCGGCCCTAATCCAAAATTTTACCATAATAAAATCCGTCTAAAAAGTAGAAACTTATTGGCGCTGACGGTGCGCAATTCGGACCTCTATAGGTCCCCAATTAAACAAAACAGTGATTAAAGGCTCCGTTACCCGGGGCCACGTCAATTTTCCGTCCAAAAACTCCCAATTTCTCACAAAATGAAATTAAATGTTCTACGAATCCGATGCCTCAAGAATCAAGTCAATCGGACGTCGGACGGAAAAGAAATTGACAAAAGAAACAATTAGGTCACTTAATGCCAAATAATAAAAACAAATAAAAACAAATATATATATATATCTGCTTTTCCTCATTGGGCGGCGTCGCCTAGCGAGGCCGACTCGCTTCACTTCGTCGCTAGGCGTAAGTCGCCCTAGCGACGGGGCCATCTTACCTCGCCTAGCTGGGGCGAGGCGTCGCCCTAGTGACCGGCAAGGTTCTACTCACATCCTTCCTTTTTTTTTCCTATTTCTAATCCGAATTTCCAACACCCATAACTCTTTCCACACAAATCAAAAAAATACAAACCATAGCTTGTTGGAAAGATCATGAAAAGTTCTACCATTCTCATGAAGACCATAAAAATCAATTTCACCCATAAGGGTGTCAAAAATCCTATCAAATCTACTGCCTATTCAAAACCTATCAACACAGGACAGTACATTGCAAATTCAATAACTCTCTGATTCTTCAGTCAACAATTACACAATAATCAAGGCAGTAAGATCACAATGTTATCTACAACTTTCATGAACAACCCAAAATCAGATTCACTTGCTAACAATGTCAAACAATTCACCAAAGCATCAACCCTCTGAAATCAACCAATCTGGACAGTAATTTTCCAAACAGTATATCTCTTAGCAAAAAAGTCAAAAAATTCACTACCTTATATCCCTGAAAAGCTAAGATCTCAAACTTCAATTTTCATGAAGAACTCAAACTCCAATTCGATTTTTAACAATTTCAAAATTGTTATGGAAGCTACTGTCATGATCAGCCATTCACAATCTAGTTTAGGTTCAGTTTTTGCAAAATCGTAACTCCCAACTCTGACCTCTAAAAATTACACACCATAAATAATTTTCAAGATAATTTCTTCCTATACAACTTTGCAGAAGATCAGTCACACCAATTCAGTTCACATAATTTGCTAAAATTGCTTCCAATCCGCAAGCTCACAAACTCAACACTTAGGCTAGGTTTCATCAAAATGCTCAAAACCAGTCAATAGTAATCAGTTCTTATCTCCCAATATACAACTCAAAAATTAGCAATATCAGTGGCAATGGAAAGCTAATAATGTAGGCTTCAACTCTCATGAAGACCATTTTCCCTAATTCCATCTCAATTAATTTAGAAAAATATAACAAAACTCTAGGGTATGATTTCGGATACAGTTTATTCCAGTTAAGAACAGTAACTTTCCAAACCATATTACAACCCCTTAAAATTAAAATTAGACAACACCTATTTCACACAAAAATGTAGCCAACATCCCAAAGTTTAAGTGGCCACAAACCTCACCTCATTTGCATAACCACACAATGAGTTATGCTCAAAACAGTGCAGTAGGTCAAAAACAAATTTTCCAGCTTTACTTCTCCATTCACTTCCTATCATGCCAAGTCCAATTCTACTTCACTAAGCATACCAAATGGAAAAGAAATCAGTCCCTAGGTCATGCATACATTCACTAGGAAATACTATCTCAACTTGGCAGCATTAAACTTCTTAAGTTATATGCAAGTTCAATCCAAATTCAATACTACATAATTAAAGCTTAATTAAAACTAACTTAAAACCTTACCTAACTTAAGCTTCCAATCTTCACTTCCTTTCAAATCTTTGCTTCCTACCCTCTCTAACAACTTCTTCTAGTACCAAGCAAGGGCAAGTCTCCATGGCAAGAAAATAACTTGACTTCATGAAGGAGCTCTTAAGGTTTGGAGGGAGGTTTGAGGGAGGAAGAAGAAAATCGATGGTGAGAGTAAAATGGAATGAGTTTCGGTGGATGGAGAGTAAGTAAAGCAAACAAATTGATTTCTCCTTCTTTTATGTAGGTAACAACCGATACAGAGGGATAAGAAGGCCTTAATTGGTGTGGATAGGTGGCAATTTAGGATTAGTCCAAGTTTTAAAAGAAAAGTCAAAGAAGCAACTACATTACTTTAATAAAATCCAACTTATCGACACTTATCAACCCAATTTTCGGTGCTTAAAAGTTTTAAGGGTCCACATTTGGGTCCCACCAAAATATGCAATGGTTTAATACCAAATAACAGTAAAAAAATCAACCGGTTTGTCATATGGCGATTTTTCCCGGTCCGAAAATTTCCGAGAATTTTCCCCGAATCATTTTTTTGAAAATTACCTAAATTGCCCAAAATTGTAAAATATATGACAATCCACTCCCAATAATTGTTCAAACACGAAAACCACATTTTTCACAACAAAAACACATTTAGGCTATTTACCGACAATTTTGTCGATCAAGAAAATTTCTCCTGGACAATTCGGAAAAATTCCTATAAATCCCTAAAAATGTAAAACACTCAATGGCGTACTCCAAATAATTTTTCAAATACAATTATCCCATATATTTCACAAAAGATCTCAATTTGAAACCTAAACCAGAAAATGTCATGAATGCATGTTTACCATGTGCAAGTGCAACAAACCATCAATCATAGAGGCGATAAGTTGTATGTTCAAACCGAGATATAATTCAATACTCCTAACCCGTCCTAATTTATGAGAAGACCCTTCCCATCGGAGATGGGATGTTACAATTCTCCCCTCCTAATAAAAATTTCGTCATGAAATTTCATATCTGATTGATCGAAGGCGGGGTCTTTTCGATTAATACTCTCTGCTTCCCATGATTTCACTACAGGGACCAAATTACATCAATTAACGGAGATCAAAACAACCAATTACTCTTTTTCCTTTCTCAAACTTTACATGAATTTACTGTTTTCTCATGATTACACGCAATTCGTCACTTTCAATATCAAACACATATATATCGAATCCTAACAATATTTCCTAATTCTAGCTATGAAACACGTTGTGAATCTGAATCATCTTTTAGGTTTTAGCCTAACTTACCAATCCATAATGCTATTCACACCACAGTCACATAGAGGCCACTCCTCACGAATTAAATTTTCTGTAATTACACCTTTATTTCCACCTAAGTACATTGTGGCCGGGGTGACACACTTCAAAATATTTCATTTATCGCTTATCAGATTTCGTTATTATCAACCCACAAATCTCATAACATTTATAACCTCAGTGTGAATCAATTTAACTCATTGTCACCATCTTAAATTACTTAACCTATCACTTTATTGCCCTGATCACATAATATAGGGATAACAACTCTTTTTAGCAGTAAGACCCCTTATACACTATTCGTCACCAATATAATGATTGTCACACCACAATCACTTTACACTAGACATCAATCTCATCTCCCAATGAACTCCAAAATTATCAGTTTCACATTTGTCTCCAGCAGTCAAGCCTGTTGGTTAATCTCTCTTATAATCATTCGATTTCCCATCCTAACCTTTCAATTACACTTTCCATACGCTCTTGTTAGAACATAAAGCTTGATTATTCCTTAAGTTTTCACTAACAGTTCCGTAATGGGTATTACCCATATTTCTTAATTTGAACCATACCTATCACTTCCTCAAGAATTGGAGTTATTTTCATTTCCTCAATACGGTTTATAATTTCGCATCCTCACTTGGGTTTTGCCAATCCATTTTGATGCACACCAACTCGAAATTCCAATAACTAATAATACTTTCTTTTGCCCTTTTTTCAGTTCGACTATGAACATAATACACTAGATTTGATAACCTAATTGCCCAAATTTAGATCTTACGCAATTGAGATTTGGTTAGCTCAATCCATTGAATTGCACCATTAGCTTAGTTTGAAGAAATTAGCAGCTTAATCCTTTTAAATCATTCAAATGCGAAATAACTCAATCGTTATCGATTTACATATTCATAGACATCTCCAAACTATTTATGTACTATTAATGTCTCCAAGATTTTAGGCCACACTCAAGATAACAAATTTCAAATCATCAATCATAATACCGCCTATGGAATTATATTTGTCTCAAGGTGCATAAAATATATCACATCATAACCTTCTATCGAACACTTCAATATATATAGTAAATTCTCCAAATGTCTCCTTTGTGATCATCATCATAACATTCACACGTTTTCCTCAAATATTCTTGTCAATTTACTAAAACCGAAAATCTTTGATAATTTCGAGCGTATCCAACATTAGTTAGTTCTAATAAATTTCAAATTCGCATACACATATCTTTTGAACTTTCGCATTTTATCAATACCTATATCTTTATTAATTCTCCCAATATACCAAGTTCAGATACTAATTCATCCCTTATTCATTCAATCAGTTAAGATTCACTCTTATGAGACTTGCATGCTCACCAATTTCCTCAACTATACCAATTCATCTATTTCTTATGCTTATATCCATTATCCACTCCAAACACAATTGAGACATGTTCCTTTTCAGTAATACAATAAACTTCTTATACCCACATTTGATTTATATAACTCTTTAATTATCGAACGTTTCCAATGAGGAACAATTTTCTTATAATTTTCTCGGTAGAATATATTACATCATATGTTCCTTACCTTAAGTTCTCCACATAACTTCATTTATTCGTGATAGATCACTCACTGACTTGAATAAACAATCGTTATATCGATCTCTTACTTTCAGAATATAATTACACAAAGTATACACGAACTTTTAATCCCCTCAAATTCGCAATTAATATTTCCTTAATATTCAGTACTTCTCTTACATAATCAGAGTCATCTCATTAACGTAATGTACACTTTTTCAGTAGCATATTTTATCTCTTACGATTGAGTCTCTGCTAGATTTAATACGATTCATAAAACTTTATCAATCAACTATTTTCATCACTATATAGATATACATATCGCTTACTCTTGATACTTCACGAAGATCAATCTCGAAGAGCACTTAAACAATTTCTTTTCCTCTACTATCTTGCCATACATCACCATAATCATCCCATCTTATCGACAATATATCTCTATATTCCCATCAATTTGCCGTTAATAGCTCATACATTAAGAACACCTTAATTGCATTTAATTCTCGATAACCATTCTCTTTTTGGTACCAATTCTCGATCATGGGGACCTTACTATATTCATGTTCCTCATTTTATTTCCTCAAGCTCATTACCGATGCTAACATCTTTAACTGTCTCACTTCTTTCTCAATTAATCAGTACAAGTATTCTCATGCCTTACTCTAACTCATTTTGCACTTGAGCTACTGGCATTATAATCAGAGCTTACGTAATAGGCCACCGATTACGTCCTATATCATATTCACACGAATTATTCATTTATGCTTAATCATTTCACCCGTGATAGTAATCCCACTATCAGATATACACTTACAAAGGACAATATATTCGAACTCAAAGAACCTTCCTGCTTACACCGTCCTCGCCGAGAGGATCATATACAATCTCTATTCATATACAATCGATCAAGATAAGCACTTTCGTTTCTTATTCTAACGCATAGGGGTTTTTTTTCCAACAAGAATTCTGGCTAGCAATTATCCATTAACTCATCAATTGTAGCTTAACATTTTCACTTACCATAGGGCGCCCATAATCAGGTGTGCATTTACTTAGACAGATCAATTAAACCCGAACAACTTTTTCATTTACCAATTTCATTGTCTTACATTTCAATCTTTTCATTATTGCATTATACCCATATATTTCCTTTTAAATCAATATCACGATATGAAATCATTCTTGATTTTGCACTTAATATCTTTTGACTCCAAATCACCAATCCTTATTTATAACTCTTATTACGGTAATCAATCCCAATTGTAACTTCTCTATATCATAGAACACTTTATTTTCATTCACCTTATACACTGGAAATCTTACCATTATCACATCTCTATTTTCCTCTATTAATTCACAACTATAATCTTTATTTCAAACTCACAGTCAAGGATATACCCCATATCACTCTAATAGTATATTTCACAAGATATCCATCAATACCAGTACACTAAATATTCATCTTTCTGATCGAATCATACACTTTTTCTTATTTTGCGATATCCATTTCTTCCTTTTATCACATTCTAACACATTATCCTTTTCTCATTTTTTAAATCTTAAACGATCGAGTCATACTTATCGCATCGACTCATATACTACATCGGGATCGCTTGTCACTTGTTTGTCGTGACATGACTTAAATGCACGCAACTTGACACATTTTTTTGTTCAGAAAGCCCATGTAAGATTGTACTTCTCGGTTCTGATACCACAAATGTAGCATCTCACTCCCCCGAACCCGAACCCGACATCGACTGTGATATCCGAGCCCGCGACCCGCGAGGGTGGTATGCTAGAGCAGTCAATGCAGTTTAAAACTCGGTAATACTTTTTTTTTTGGAAAACCCATCGAGTGTGCAAATATCAGTAAATAATTTGGGCCCGTTCTAATACGAAATCATTTTCAACAAAACACTATTTCGGTGATCAAATTACAATACAAAGATTAATCAATTGGGGCACTCAAAGAATAACAAGACTAATCTTGCGGAAATACAAATTTACACATAATTCTAAATGACACAAATGCGACGTGAACTGATCCCACCTTAACTCGACTTGCAATTGGTAATCATACTCCGTGCTGACGGGTACTCTTCGATCCTGAAAAAATATTTGCAATGTTGGGTGAGTTTGCGAACTCAATGAGAAACCATCATCGATGGTTCACTCAATTCATGCATAAACACACAATTTACCAATTATCACATACAATCACAATTCACAAATGTAAGGCGTAACGCCTTTCATACCATCCAAATTTACTCATACTATATATGCAATGCACATGAGACCCTTTTCATTTTCATTACGTTGTTGTGACTGCTGCTTTGGCTGTCCAGATGATGGGCACATTGCGTTGAGCCGGTGGCTCTCGAAAATATTGGGCTTGAAGCCACGATACATTGAGCTGAGGCTCAATACGTTGAACTCGAGGTCTCGTGCGTTGGTGAAAGCTCTATATCGTTAGGCGTGATATGCCTGATACGGTCTTTGCTCGGTCCACAATCGCCTTTATCTCGATCATGCCATCATGTATGAATGCATATGCTCCAAATCCCATTTACAGTCAGTTATAGTTCAGTGACCAATTTTCGTTTCTTCGGACCTTCAGTCCGGTGTTTCAGTCATATACATTTACAATTTATTGCATCCTACCATATCATATTAAAAGTCACATCCAATGTATCAAAACAGACAATTTTAACACTTCAATATTTATTTCCCATTCCCTCGGACCTTTGGTCCGAGATCTCCAATGTACTTATTCACAAACAGTGACACACAAATAGCACTTCAATAACAAGTTTCCAAATATTTCAGACACCTATGGTCCGAAATCAATCAAAATCAAACACACATAAACCTCCCATTATCTCCACATGGCATAATTGCAAAATCTTAAACACATAAAGGTTGAGGAACCAACTAGGTTACTCACCTATTACTTCCGAGCTATTGATGGGAAGCCTCTGCAACGTCCGTAGAACGACGTTCCAACTGAGCCTCTATAACAATGAAAATGAGCACACATTACCAACTGTATAATTAGAAATATCAAACAATGCACATGGAATAAGTAAAACGTGTATGATGCATGTTTATGGCATTTCTGACCCTAATCCAAAATTTTCCCATAATAAAATCAATCTAAAAAGTAGAAATCTATTGGCGCTGACGGTGAGCAATTCGGACCTCTATAGGTCCCCAATTAAACAAAACAGTGATTAAAGGCTCCATTACCCGGGGCCACGTCAATTTTCCATCCAAAAATTCCCAATTTCTCACAAAATGAAATTAAACGTTCTACGAATCTGATGCCTCAAGAATCAGGTCAATCGGACGTCGGACGGAAAAGAAATTGACAAAAGAAACAATTAGGTCACTTAATGTCAAATAATAAAAAAATAAAAACAAATATATATATATCTACGCCTGCCTCGCTGGGGCAAGGCGTCGCCCTAGCGAGGCCGACTCGCTTCACTTCGTCGCTAGGGCGAGGCGTCGCCCTAGCGACGGGGCCATCTTACCTCGCCTCGTTGGGGCGAGGCGTCGCCCTAGTGACCGGCGAGGTTCTACTCACATCCTTCCTTTTTTTTCTTATTTCCAATCCGAATTTCCAACACCCATAACTCTTTGCAGACAAATCAAAAAAATACAAACCATAGCTTGTTGGAAAGATCATGAAAAGTTCTACCATTCTCATGAAGACCATAAAAATCAATTTCACCCCTAAGGGTGTCAAAAATCCTATCAAATCTACTGCCTACTCAAAACCTATCAACACAGGGCAGTACATTGCAAATTCAATAACTCTCTGATTCTTCAGTCAACAATTACACAATAATTAAGGCAGTAAGATCACAATGTTATCTACAACTTTCATGAACAACCCAAAGTCAGATTCACTTGCTAACAATGTCAAACAATTCACCAAAGCATCAACCCTCTGAAATCAACCAATCTGGACAGTAATTTTCCAAACAACATATCTCTTAGCACAAAAGTCAAAAAATTCACTACCTTATATCCCTGAAAAGCTAAGATCTCAAACTTCAATTTTCATGAAGAACTCAAACTCCAATTCGATTTTTAACAATTTCAAAATTGTTATGGAAGCTACTGTCATGATCAGCCATTCACAATCTAGTTTAGGTTCAGTTTTTGCAAAATCGTAACTCCCAACTCTGACCTCTAAAAATTACACACCATAAATAATTTTCAAGATAATTTCTTCCTATACAACTTTGCAGAAGATCAGTCACACCAATTCAGTTCACATAATTTGCTAAAATTGCTTCCAATCCGCAAGCTCACAAACTCAACACTTAGGCTAGGTTTCATCAAAATGCTCAAAACCAGTCAATAGTAATCAGTTCTTATCTCCCAATATACAACTCAAAAATTAGCAATATCAGTGGCAATGGAAAGCTAATAATGTAGGCTTCAACTCTCATGAAGACCATTTTCCCTAATTCCATCTCAATTAATTTAGAAAAATATAACAAAACTCTAGGGTATGATTTCGGATACTGTTTATTCCAGTTAAGAACAGTAACTTTCCAAGCCATATTGCAACCCCTTAAAGTTAAAATTAGACAATACCTATTTCACACAAAAATGTAGCCAACATCCCAAAGTTTAAGTGGCCACAAACCTCACCTCATTTTCATAACCACACAATGAGTTATGCTCAAAACAGTGCAGTAGGTCAAAAACAAATTTTCCAGCTTTACTTCTCCATTCACTTCCTATCATGCCAAGTCCAATTCTATTTCACTAAGCATACCAAATGGAAAAGAAATCAGTCCCTAGGTCATGCATACATTCACTAGGAAATACTATCTCAACTTGGAAGCATTAAACTTCTTAAGTTATATACAAGTTCAATCCAAATTCAATACTACATAATTAAAGCTTAATTAAAACTAACTTAAAACCTTACCTAACTTAAGCTTCCAATCTTCACTTCCTTTCAAATCTTTGCTTCCTACCCTCTCTAACAACTTCTTCTAGTACCAAGAAAGGGCAAGTCTCCATGGCAAGAAAATAACTTGACTTCATGAAGGAGCTCTTAAGGTTTGGAGGGAGGTTTGAGGGAGGAAGAAGAAAATCGATGGTGAGAGTAAAATGGAATGAGTTTCGGTGGATGGAGAGTAAGTAAAGCAAACAAATTGATTTCTCCTTCTTTTATGTAGGTAACAACCGAGAGAGAGGGATAAGAAGGCCTTAATTGGTGTGGATAGGTGGCAATTTAGGATTAGTCCAAGTTTTAAAAGAAAAGTCAAAGAAGCAACTACATTACTTTAATAAAATCCAACTTATCAACACTTATCAACCCAATTTTCGGTGCTTAAAAGTTTTAAGGGTCCACATTTGGGTCCCACCAAAATATGCAATGGTTTAATACCAAATAACAGTAAAAAAATTAATCGGTTCGTCATATGACGATTTTTCCCGGTCCGGAAATTTTCGGGAATTTTTTCCGAATCATTTTTTTGAAAATTACCTAAATCGCCCAAAATTGTAAAACATATAACAGTCCACTCCCAATAATTGTTCAAACACGAAAACCACATTTTTGACAACAAAAACACTTTTAGGCCATTTACCGGCGATTTTGTCGGTCCGGAAATTTTCTCCGGACATTTCCAGAAAAATTTCTATAAATCCCTAAAAATGTAAAACACTCAATGGCGTACTCCAAACAATTTTTCAAATACAATTATCCCATATATTTCACAAAAGATCTCAATTTGAAACCTAAGCCGGAAAATATCATGAATGCATGTTTACCATGTGCAAGTGCAACAAACCATCAATCATAGAGGCGATAAGTTGTATGTTCAAGCCGAGATATAATTCAATACTCCTAACCCGTCCCAATTTATGAGAAGACCCTTCCCATCGGAGATGGGATGTTACAATGCCCGAGCAACCAAAGAAATGAGCGGGTACGTGGCAGTACCGGCCACTGCCAAATGGTCTGTCAAATCTCATGCGACGCCTCAGAGTCATGGCCCAAAAGCTTGGAGTAAGTAGACGTAACTGTAAAAAGACCGCTGTCTGAAGCACCCCAGATCAGTTTATCGGGGCCAAGGAGAGGATGGGGTGGGAAAGTATCGGCGATAAGTCGACATATCGAGGATGGAAGCCACAATTGGATTTGGGCCCAATCCTAGTGGCCACTAGAATTAACAAAAGTGAAGGCAGTCAAGGGAAGGGAGGTTGTAGGAATATTCTGGGTTGCATGGGGGAGAAGTGGACCAGTGCCCACGACCTACGGGTCGAGCCAGAAGCGCGTCCTGGAGCCATCACCGATCATCCATTTCAAGCCTTGAAGTACGATTGGCCAGGTAGCTTGGATTGTTGAGACCTAATCTCGGAATCGGATCCCAACCAGAAAACGAAATGAAAGTAGTCGAAAACAAAGAGAATGCACATCGGATAATTCGAATCTGAAGGCGACACGAATAGCAAAATGCGGAAACCAATAGCAAAAACGAAGTCGAATCGTAAAGCGAAAGCGGAATTTAAAAGCACGGAACATAAGGCGAAATCAAATCGGATACGAATCGAATCACAAATCGGAAGCGAATGAGTCGAAAGCGGAAATATAAATCGGAAGACAAAGCGAACGAAAGCGAAACCCGATCTTGGAACACAATTATCGAAGAAAACGTCGCGTTGGATACCTTAGACTCAAACTATCCAAAATCCGGTATATTTTTTTTTCTTTCATAACCATCTTTATTCAAACACATGCAAATCCATACAATTTCCCTTTTTTTGGAATTATCCTCAATCAATTTCTCAAATCATAACAAACTTCTTATGCATGCAAATTCTCAACCCTTCATCATTTTCTTATACATTCATATAAATCCCAAAACTCCTTTTTATACCCATTTTTAGCAAAATTTTGGCAGCATAACGGCTGCATTTTACAAAACCCAAAACCTGCAATTAGCAAATGAACACTTCTATAATACCCAATCAAAACTCAGAAATCATCGGACTCTCCCGTCCGGAAACTCAGCATAAACAAACGCAATCCTATTTCTAAAACACTTCAATAATTTGCAATCCAAATCAAAAACATCCATATTCAAATTCCTCATTCAATCCAAACACACCCAATCATATCTATATATAATCATAAGTCATATTCCATAAACACACAAGTTTTATATCTCCAGTCCATACACAAGTCCAGAATTCATTTACATCCCGAAATTAGATATACGACAAACTTGAATGGCTTTACAAGCTATATACAATGCCAAAAATCCTAATTTCATAAAACATAAGCAATACAAAATCGAACAACATATCTTGACATTCTTTCATCCGATCTCCTACTCGAATACCTAGAGATGGAGATGAAAAGGGGGGGAGGCGAGCACAAAGCTCGTGAATAAAATGTTTATAAAACGAATAATAAGCAAAAACATTTTTCAAGGCGTTTGACAGTTATAAACATTTGTCAGTCGGAAAAATTCAAAAGCTCGTTTTCAAACTTTTCAACTCTTCAAAATTAAAGCATCATAATCAAATTCAAGAAGTCATGATGTAACGCTCACTTTCGCAGTTCTAAAATTTCTCAAATTTTCATATTTCATAATCAAATTCAAAACATGAAATGCATCACAATATACACAAACCAAAAACACATAACATATCAAAACGGTTTGGGTCGGTCTAAAACGGAAAATATCGCATATTCTCAAGATAATGGTCCTGCGGTAAAGTGAGCGAACGTATTACACTTTCTCGCATAAGCGGTCCAAAGTAGTTGTGACTTATAAGTCCGAGATCGAGCTCTAATGCCTCTAACGGGCAAATGAGAAGGCTATTAAAATGAGACCAAAGGCGACGACTCTAGCTTAAGGGACCTAACCAAACCCACATATCATATAATCATACTCGAAAATTGAATTGCCCGAAGGCAGGTTTTAAAACTTTATTTTTCACATCGTGTCATACATGACGTATTCACAATCATATGATTTCATATAGCAATTTAAAATGCAATTACAAATCCTCAATCAATCACATAATAAACAAAATCATAACCAAATCACAACCATTCATAAACACAAATGCAACACTTTTATAATTCACATATATGTAACAAAAGTATCAATTCATAAATAATAAAATCCTTCAAGCATAAAGAAATTCAGAAATTTTTAACAATTTCTCGAAAACATTTTAAACAATAATTCTAACTTTTATAACAATTTCCATAATTTCATAAAATTCCTTATTTTCTCAAAAACTTGTCCAATTTTCCAAAACATTCGGAAACAACTCAAATCAAAACCTTCTTTCTTTATTTTTCGAAAAACATAAGCAATAATTTGGAATTTCACTTCTTTAATTTTCGAAAAATCATAAATAACTTATAATTCGTAAAATAAACATGCTACCCACCTTGAATCGATGCTAGAAGCTTGTCCCTAGCTTCAATTTGACCTTTGCTTCTTTCTTTCTTCCAATTGAATTTTTCCTAAATCAAATTAACCCAAATTCAACTTCATAAATGACATAATCCTCAAATTGAACTTAGAAAACACTAATTCCACATATAATCAAGCCATCTAAATCACAAATTTTCAAAATCTCCAATTCACAAAATTGGGCATAACCCTAATTAATTTCCAACTAAAATTACACCCATAATACTTAGCAATCACCAAAATTGACTTAATAATACACAAACCCATAATATTTTCCATGATTCTAAACCAATAATTCACTAAAAACTCAAAACTTAAAAATTTCTCTTACCTTCAACCTCCACCATTTTCGAATTTTCTTGGTTTCCAAAGTAAGCTTTCATCATTTTCCATCCTTTTTCCTTGAAATCAACTTAAAAACTAGCTTGAAGGCCCATAAAATCGACACCCTTGCATCGTTTCTCCTTCCTTCTTCTATCTCATCCGAAACTTCTCCTTTCTTTCTCCTTCTCCACCACCGAATGCTTCTCTCTTCCCCTTTCTCTTCTTATTTCTTTCCTTCTTTTCTTTTAAGTGTCATGAGTTGCCTCTTTAAAAAGAAAAAAAGTCTTTTATATGTTGCCATGTCATTTAATGATTGATAAATGACCATAATGGCCCTCCATGTAAGGCTAAATCCTTAACTCTTTAAGTGGTGTTCCAAAATTGCCCCTGAACTTTACTTTAAGTCATACTTACTTTCAGATAATTTTCTAATCATCAAGTTGAAGGAATTAGCCAAAACTTCCTTATAGAAAAATGTTCCTTATTATCTTAATTTCATATCGCCACAAAAATCATCCAATTTGGGCACTACATCAAAAGTTATGCCCAAAATATTTCGGGTATGTCTTATGCTAAATCATTTTCCAGCACGTTATTTACATCCAAAAATTGACATTCTTAATGACCAAATTGAAACTCTACTTCTTCATAACAATTGTAGCCCTACTTATCTAGTTTAATCCAAATCAAGAATCACCTCATTTGGATTACCAAAGCAAAATTTATGGCCAAAATACGTCCAGATGTTCCTAATCCAAGACTGCACACTAATCCGAACTTCAATTCAGAAATTGAAAGTCTTAGGGGCTAAATTGAAATTTCATTTCTTCATATGATTTGTAGCCCCATGTACCAAATTTATATTGCCTCAAGAATCAAATCAATCGTATCTCCACAGATCCCGAATTTTGCAAAATACTGAACCATGTTCAAAATATTTCCTAACACACTTTGATTAAATTAATCATCCTTAATTTACTCTCATAAAAATACAAATTTTCCATGAGGATGTAGATAATTGTCTTAGGAATCTAACGCTTCGAAAATCTAGTCAATCAGATGTCAAACGAAAAAGTTATAAGCAAAAAAGTGAGAGGAGTACATTCAGAAATTAGGCGTGGGCACGTCTAAAAAACTTAGAGACTAGGCGTGATCACGCCTAATGATGAAATCTGGATCTGCAGGAAAATTTCAAAATTTTCAAATCATATCTTTTGCTCCCGAACTCCAAAATTTACAAATTTGTCATCAATAGAAAACTCAAAGGAAGTTCTACAACTTCCATGAAGAACTCAAAACTCAATTCCATCTCTAAAATGATCAAATTTCTAATCAAAGATTATGTCCAATTTAATAAATCCTTAAACAAAGACTCAACTTTGAAAAATTCTATCTTTCAACTCCGAAGTCCAAACTTGTCATATTTTATATCAATACGAAGATCAGAAAGTCACCTACAACTTTCATGAAGAACAGAAAAATCAATTTGACCTCTAAGAAAGTCAATTTTTTAGTCAAATATTATGTCCTCTAATAATCATGCTAAAACCATAACAGAAACTTGTAAAAATCATAACTTATTATTCCTTGATCTAAAAATTGCATACTTTATATGAAACTAAGATTAAATCAAAATCTTCTACTTTCATGAAGAACTTAAAGGCTAAATCAACCTTTAACTAGGTCAGAATTTCTCTCAAAACACAGCATGCACAATACTACACTTAACAACATTTTTAAAGTCAAACTAGAATACCCTTAACTTTGACTGACCATAACTTTTACTCCTGATATCAAAAAATAGCAAACTTTATGGTGACAGAAATCTTTCAACATAATCTACAAGTTTCATGTAGATCATTTTCTCAAATTCTGCCTAAATCAAAAAGTCAACTTTCTATGACCAAAAAGTCAAACTTTCTCTTCATTTTTCAAATTCTCACACTTTTTCTCTTATTTCTTGATTTTTAACTTCCATTTCAATCACTAATTCACTTTAACTTTCATAACTCATACAATCTCCACAATTATCAAAACCATCAAAACCAAAAAAATTCTTTTCTCATCCCTTTTCCTTTAAGTATAAAAGCACTATACCATAACATAAACACAAAAATACTCATTTCTTTTCAATTATTATTTCGAAATTTCACTAAAAGATCGGGGTCCAACATGGATGCTTCTCCACACCATAGATCCCCCGGTGGTAGGCAAGGAAAGGGGAATGTGAGCAGCATCGAAGCGGTATTTACCAGAGAGCACCTGAACCCACAAGGCGGTCCGATTGTTGATGAGAGTCTAGCCGAGTTTAGAAAGAAAAGCATCATTGGTTTCCCGAATGCGCCGAAGGCCGAGCCCGCCCAATTCCTTGGGTTTGCAAACGTCTTTCCAGTGGATAAGGTGCACTTTGCGTTGATCGTGCGACGAACCCCATAGGAATTGGCGCATGGCTCATTCTATCGTGTCACAGAGACGGCGAGGGAGGTGGATAGTTTGCATGTTGTAGCTCGAAATGGCAGCTAAGACCGATTGAATTAGCGTTAGGTGCCCCGCGAAGGAAAGAAATTTGGCCGACCAGCCCGAGAGACACTGGTGGACCTTGTCCAGAATGGGTTGATAAGTGTGACGAGTGACACGCTGATGCAAAAGGGGAACGCCAAGATACCAGCCCAGATCATTGGTCCGGCATACACCCAAGGCGCCGCTGAGGGAGTGACAAGTAGAGGACGAGGTCTTACCGGAGAAATAGCAATGGGATTTAGCGAGACTCACCCGTTGCCCAGAGGCGGTGCAAAAAGAGTTAAGTGTATCCCGAATAATGGCTACTTGGTCAAACGAAGCTTCTGCGAATAGGATGAGGTCATCTGCAAAAAATAGGTGAGACAGGGGCTGCCCATTCCGACTCAATTTGATCGGCCACCAGTGACCTTGGGAGACCTGGTGAGAGATGGCGTGACCCAAACGTTCCATACAAAGAACAAAGAGGTAAGGGAGAGAGGGTCGCCCTGACGGATACCTCGAGAAGGGAGGAACGGTTCACTTAAATCCCCCTGCCAGTTAACTTGGAGGGAGATCGAAGTGATGCATTTCATGATGAGGGTAAAAAGAGTGCCCGGAAGGCCCACATCAAGAAGAGTATCATGGATGAAGGCCCAATGAAGACGATCATACGCCTTTTCCAAATCCACTTTGATTGTCATGAACCCTTTACGCCCAGATTTCCTGCGCATAAAATGAATGACTTCCTGGGTGATGATGATTTTGTTGGTAATCAGGCGTCCCGGTACAAAATTGCATTGCATAGGAGAGACCAGATCACCGAGATACGGTTTAATGCGATTAACCAGAATCTTGGTGAGGCTTTTGTATAAGACGGTACAGAGAGCGATCAGTCTGAATTGAAGGAGCGAAGTCGGGGATGGGATTTTGGGAAGAAGTACAAGAATGGTACGGTTGAGATTAGCGTCCCAGAGGCCGTGACTAAAGATCTACTGTAGGAAAGCCGTCACAGACGGACCGATAATCTCCCATTGAGACTGGTAAAATAAAGTTGGTAAACTGTCAATGCTAGGCGCTTTGTTAGGTGCCATGGAGAAGAAAGCGGTTCGGACTTCCTCAGGGCATAACGATCGTGTGAGGTCATCAGTGGCGGTCTAGGGAAGGGTGGGAAAATATCCCTGAAGGTGCCAACCAGGGGGAGAATTCCCGTCTAATCGGTAGAGATCCACGAAGTGACAACGGGCTAAGTCTCGGAGGGCCAGAGGGTCGGTGCGGACGATTCCATCCTCAGTAGTCAAAGAGGTAATGCAAGTTTGACGACGCTTGGATTTGGTGACAGCATGGTAGTAGACAGTATTCCTGTCACCCTATGTGAGCCATTGGCTGCAAGAACTTTGATGCCAAAGCTTTTCTTGTGTCAGAACGGACTCTAATTCAGTCTGCAGATACTCCTCAAGCGCCTGGAGGGAAGACGAGTCAGTATCTTCCAAGGGTTGTTAGATGCCGGCCAAGCGGGCCATGAGATATTTTTTACGGTGAAAAATATTCCCAAAAGTGTCATTATTCCAGTAGGAAAGGATGTCTGAAAAGCGAGCCAACACGCCACTGAGGTTCAAAGACGAATGAGGCCAATGTTCAGTAACGACTCGATCGAAATCCTCGTGCGTGAGCCAAGCTGATTGAAACCGAAATGGACGTCATAACGGCGGATGAGGGACGGGGCCAGTAAAAGTGATGAGGAGGGGCCGATGATCAGATTTCAAAAAAGGCAGTTGCGTAACACTGGTAAAGGGGAACGCGTCGTGCCACGAAGGAGAACAGAACGCGCGGTCTAACCGAACCTTAACCTGCTAGCGACGTCACGTGAAACGAGGCCCTGCGAAAGCGACTTCCTGGAATGCACAAACTGGCGGTGAGCGAAGCGGATTGCGGACTGAAATTTTAGGGGTCCACATTAACTAAATTCTGCCCAAAAATCCCTCCGCTTCAACCCGAAAGGAGTGGTCAAAGAACAGAGTACGGATGACTTTCTCTGCCCGGGCACCACTGATATGGAGTTCCACTAGGACAAGAAGGCAAGGTTTATGAATACAGATGTAATTCTTCATGATGGGCTTAAAGGACCGACCTCCAGCCCCTTGACAGTTCCATATAAAAATCGTCATGACAAAAAGTAGTGAGGACAAAGTCAAGCGGAAGGGAGATGGACCACAGAACTGGTCTGATCCTGAGATGGAGTGAGTGTGGGCCTGAGCCGGAATCGGCCATTTGGGTATCTTGATCTGGTACAAGGACCTCAGTAGCTGGCTGTGGAGGAGGGTTCGGGGGTCGGGGGTAGGCTGACTCGGAGGTGGTCTCGAAGGGAAGAGATGGGGGGTGAGAGCTGCTTGGGCCATCGGAGTCCTCATCTATTTCGCTGGCCTGAGAAGAAACCGGCACGGGCAAGGACAGGTCGGGGTCGAAAACAACCAGGTCCGCATGAGAAGGAATGGAGAGGGCGAGGTGGCTAGAGGTGGTTGGGGCTGGGCTGGGAGGGACTGGGCCTGCAAGGGAAGGGCTGAGGTGGCTTGGCCTGGGGGCTTGGTAGTCTGGGCTGGGCCTGTCTGGTGGGATCTGCCTTGGCGCAGACGACGCCGTGTTCTGCGCAGCTGGTTTTTACCCAGCTAAGACGCGTCTAGGGCGAATGGAAGGGTCTTGTCGCGTGGCCGAGAGGGAGAGACGTGGAATGGGCAGGCGATTGGGAGATGACGTGCTAGGGAGATGTGTAGAGGGTGTGTCAGTGACCGTTGTGACGAGATCCGTTGGGGGATGGGACGCTGTAGGAGCTGAGAGCACCGCGAATCGCGAGCCTCGCCACCCAGTGGGAGAACCGTTGGAGGCACTGGAAGTTTTGATCGTGGCGGGGTTAAGGGTCCGACGAGCGCGTCGTTGAACCTGCATCCATGGACCAAAGGGCGCAGGGCTGTCTATGGGGGGAAGTGGGGTGGAGCTGCTTTCGGCCGGTGCAGACGGGGCTGGTTGATCGGGGGGAGATTCGGGAGCGTCCGAGGAGGCCGAGCGAATGGGGCAAGTGGAGGACCCGTGTCCTACATGGTCGCAGTGAAAGCAGATCTGCGGGAGGCCCTCATAGGCAACACGAATCTGCTCGTCGTCCAGTTCAATCACCGAGCGGAGAGGGGAGCTGAGGTCCAGAGTTACTGCCACTCGGGCAAAGCGACTACGGTAAGCTTGCCGGGTTGTCTTGTCGATCTTTACTGTTCGCCCTACGAGATTGCCTAACGCGGTATGTATGGAAGGATGGTATCATGCAATGGGTAAGTCCGAGAAGCGAACCCACACTACGGCGTGAGTGATTTTTCCGGAAGAGGGGCAAAAGTCAGGCGACCAGGACTGCACTGAGAGGACATGATCGGCAAGGATCCTAGGGCCCTGCGTCAAAGCACGAAGGTAATCAGTTTCTTCTTTAAAATTAATAAGAAAAAAATCATTTTCTAAATCAACAAGTTTCAGGGGGCTTGTGGGAGTCCATAGGGACTGGAGACGGTCCTGCAGCAGATTGAACCTGATTTTGCGACCCAGAAGCTTGACCACGATGGCATTGACCCAGAGATGATCGAGCTTCGCTTTGAATGTGTTGGAGAGTTCAACCCCGATACCGTGTGCACCCTGTACAAGAGTGATGTCGCCTTTAGACAATTCAATGGGTTCCTCCTCAGGCCAAGGTAAGTCAGTTGAGTTGGTTGCAATGCGGCGAGGGCCTATTAACGCCTCACTATAACTCTGAGAAGGGGTCAGGTCTGGCAGGGCAGAGGGGTGGGGTCTTCCTCCCGCTCCCGGATGCAGACTTTCTTGGCTGTTGGTCCAGTATCAGCTGCGGCAATGTGGGAAGACATTGGAGACAGCATTGACGTAGATCGCAATTGGTCAAAGTAATTGGTGTTAGGGAGCAATAGTAGTGAATGAGGGCAGTAGCTAATGTCGATATGAACAGTAACTAAGTTGAGAGCATTTCAGAGCATCTCTTAATTAAAAAAAAGAGATGGATGGACCATGGAGCTCCTACAGTCCAAGGTTGGACCATATGCATCTTCTGCTTCCACCGTCCCGTACATAATGTCCTCGTGAATGATCACTCATGACGGATTAATTTAATTAGTTTTTGACCTCTTCTCTTCCCTACTTGCACAGTTTCAGTTAATTGAAATAAAGTCCCATTACGCTGTAACTCTTTCCATATTATTGTCTAAAATTTTTAAAAATAAATAAAACTAATTCTTGTATTTTCTAATATCAATCGTCTTTAAATAAAAAATCCTTTGCACGAGCACCACATGTTAATTGAAGCATACGAGGCTTTTGTTAGAATGTTATCGTAATCGAATCACGGACGCAGCGAAAAACAAAATTTTTCAGATTCTGAGCGAATCTCGATAATTGATAAAACTTGAATCAAAACAATATTTGATTTAGAAATCGTACATTGTTCACTTTCCAAAGAAAAACTTTGAATCTTTTTTCTGAGTGATCAATCACAACTTGTCCAATTGTCCAGCCTCTGATGGTAGCAATTTTCAAACTACCTTTGAAGGAAGAAGACAAAAAGTGCTAGCTTTCATAAACCTCTCCCTTTAAATAGAAAAATCAAGATAGTCTTTTATTAAATTAAAACTTTTTAATTATAATTAGAATCAAATTTTGATTCTAATTAATTTAATTTTAATAAAATCAAATATCTCATATTTGATTCCCAAAATTTTTCAAACTTTATAATTAAGCCCAACTTAATTAAATTCATTTTTCTTTCACAAATTGTTCTTTGATGTGTGACCCTTTAGGTTCTTAAAAAGTTCGCAATGATTATAAATTATAATTTAATTCAAAATTAGAATTAGATAAATTAAAACTCCTTTTAATTTATCTTTAATTCTCCAATTAAATAATTCATAATCATAAATCATGATTGACGTCTAACAACATGTCATGATTATCCAAATATTAGGAATGTCAAAGTGATTGACTTAACCTGTCCATGCATGGCTATAATGTATAATTTAATCCTTTCGTCATCCAATATTCTAATTGAACAGAATATGGATATAGTATCTACTCTTATCATCCAATTATGTTCGTCCTTCCTAATTAGTAATTGATTTATAATTGAAATTTGAAAACTCCTTTTCAAATATCAATTCACTTTGACCAGAGAATTCCATAAATCATTACCAATTAAGAATAATAAAATATTATCTCTAATTATTTTAGAGTGACGAATCCTTTGCCGACTTACTCAATTATCTACATATGGTTCATACTGTATCCAATTACTACTGACATAATTATCCTAGAACAATTCATAAGTAGCATCAAAACACAATAATTCTCATACTAGATATCTTAGTAATCTCAAGTCTGAGGATTAATTATACAACCGTCATTATGAGATAGTCTATAGACACATAAGTAATATTCCATTCGGAATTCTCATAATCGGGTCAGTTCAGTGACTTATTCTCTAATAATCACCCACACATCAGTTTAAGTATCTCTATACTTTAATTAATGAGATCAATTACTTTTTTCATAAGAAAGAAACATAATGTGTGCTAATTTTACCGTTTCAACAATATTCAGTCTTGATGAAACTACAACTAGGAACATTTAGGAATAATACATAAATGTATATTGAATCTCATAATTATGATCTCATCATAATTTCAATTACACAGTAATTATTTCAAAGATTTTATCTTTACGAATAATAATTAAATAATTAACAAAACATAAAGATAAAGAATGCCTTTTATTAATTAATAATAATGTCATACAAATATTTACAACCAAAATAAATTAGCTACAAGGACATAAACTAACAATCTCCCACTTGCACTAAAGCCAATTGTTAATGTATCGAATACCATAGCCATCCATATGTTTATCATGTCTCTTTTGAGACAGTGGCTTAGTAAGAGGATCTGCTAGATTCTTTTCAGTGGGAACTCACTCCAATGTCTTTTTGCTCCACTATCTCCCTGATCAAGTGAAACTTCCTGAGTACATGTTAGGACCGTTGATGAGACCTGGATTCTTTTGTTTATGCAACAACACCGTTCTTGTCACAATATAATACTATGGGCTCAACAATGCTTGGAACAAATCTATGTTCAGTGATGAACTTCTTGATCCAAACTGCTTCCTTTTTCGCCTCTGACGCTGAAATATACTCTGCTTCAGTTGTTGAATCTGCGATGGTTGGTTGTTTGGAACTCTTCCAACTAACTACACCATCATAAAGAGTAAAAATGTACCCTAACTACGATATATTATCGTCTTAATTTGACTGAAAACTGGCATCCGAATAACCCTGAACTCTCAGTTCAACTCCTCCATAGAACAGAAAAATATCTTTAGTCCTTCTTAAGTACTTCAAAATGTTTTTCATAGTTGTCCAGTAACCTTCACCAGGATTAGCTTGATATCTGCTTGTTATGCTCAAAGCATAAGCGACATCTGGTCTAGTACATAGCATCGCATACATGATTGATCCAATTGCCGAAGCATATGGAATACAATTCATTTTATCTCTCTCCTTATGTGTTTGTGGACACATACTCTTTGAGAGAGAAATCCCATACGACATGGGTAAGAATCTCCTCTTGGAATTCTCCATGCTAAACATTTTTAGCACTTTATCTATGTACATAGATTGAGATAATCCAAGCAACTTTTTTGATCTATCCCGATAGATCTTTATACTTAGTATATAAGCTGCTTCTCCCATATTCTTCATGAAAAAGTTCTTAGATAATCATATCTTAACAAACTGAAGTATTGAAATGTCATTTCCTATGAGCAATATGTCATCCACATAAAATACTAAGAAAATGACTGCCCTCCCACTTACCTTTTTGTAAACACAAGGTTCATCCACATTTTTGATAAAATCAAACTATTTGATTATCTCATCAAAACGGATGTTCTAACTCCCCGACGCTTGCTTAAAGCCATAAATGGACCTTTACAACTTGCAAACGTGATTAGGAAATTCTTTGGACTCAAAACTTTCAAGTTGTGTCATATACACATCCTCTTGCAAATTCCCATTGAGAAATGCTATTTTGACATCCATTTGCCAAATTTTATAATCATGGTATGCAGTTATAACGAGTAAAATCCTTATGGATTTAAGCATTGCTATTGACGTAAAAGTTTCAGAAAAATCAACTCCTTGTTTTTTCTTGTAACCTTTCGCCATCAACCTTACTTTGTACGTATGTACATTTCCATCCATGTCAGTTTTTCTTTTAAAAACCCATTTGCACCCAATAGGTACTATACCTTCAAATGCATTCACCAAAGTCCATACTTGGTTGGTGTATATGGATTCCATTTCGAATTTCATAGCTTCTTGCCATTTAAAAAATCAATGTCTGATATTGCTTCTTTAAAAGTAGTCGAATCATCTTCTATGAGTGATACGTTATCCTCTCCATGCTCAATAGGTAGTACTAATCTAACAGGAGAACCACGTATCCTACTAGTTTGTCGCGAACTATGTGTTTCTTGAACTCTCTGTTGTACATCATATGTATCAACTTGAGGTTCTTGTTCCATGTCGATGTGAATTTATAGTTTTTGAAATTCTCTAAGTTCAACTTCGCTCCCACTACTTTCTTTGAGAATAAACTCTTTTTTTAAGAATGTAACATGTCTTGAGACAAACACCTTTTGCTCAATAGGATTATAGAATTGATAACCGAAAGTTTCTTCCAGATATCTCACAAATTTACATTTATCTGATTTAGCTTGAAGCTTATAAGATATTATACGCTTCACATAAGCGTCACATCCTTAAATCTTTAAATGTGATAATCCAGGTCTTCTACCAATCCATATCTCATATGGTGTCCTATCAACCGATTTAGATGGAATTCTATTTAGAAGATATAGTGCGGTTTCAATTGCGTATCCCCAAAAAGATATTGGAAGGCCTACATGACTCATCATGGAACTTACCATATCTAATAGTGTACAATTTCTCCTCTCAAAAACTCCATTATGTTGTGGAGTTGCAGGAGGAGACCATTGTGAGAGAATCTCATTCTTTTTTAAGTAACCAAGAAACTCGTGATCTAAGTATTCACCACCTCGATCTGATCTCTAGTTTGCTTCTCTACCTCTAGTCTAAATTCTTTGAAATTTTCAAATGATTCAGACTTTGGTTTCATCAAATACACATAACCATATCTAGAATGGTCATCTGTGAACGTAATGAAATATGTGTATCCACTTCTAACATTTATAGATGTAGGTCCACATACATCTGAATGTACTAATTCTAGTAACTCACTAGAACGTTGTCCCTTTCCCTTAAAGGATAGTTTGGTCATCTTTCCTAATAAACAAGATTCACAAATTTCATATGATTCATAATCAAAAGGATCCAAATATCCTTCTTTGTGCAATTTTGTGATTCTAGTTTCATTGATATGACCTAACCTACAATGCCATAAATAAGATGGAGTTTGGTTACTTAATTTACTTTTCTTACTATTTATGTTAAGAATTGGCCTTTCTAGACCAAACTCATACAAACCATTTGTAAGCAATCCAGATCCATAATAAACATCATCTTTATAAAAAGAACAACTATTATTCTTAATAATAAAGAAAAATCCATTCAAATCCAAATGAGAAATAGAAATGATGTTTCTTGTAATAACAGGAACATAATAACAATTATCAAATTCTAATATAAGGCCAGAAGGCAAAGCTAAACTACAAGTCCCTATAGCTAATGTAGCAACTCTTACTCCATTGCCAACTTGCGGGTCCACTTCGCCTTTCTTCAATGATCTACTCTTTGTTAACATCTGCATGTTATTACACAAGTGAGAACCACAACCATTATCTAATACCCAAAAATGTGGAATAGAAGTAGAAAGATTGATCTCAATCATAAACATACCTGAAGAACCAACTTCCTTAATCCTTTTCTCTTTCAGGCTAGCAAGATAAGAGGGGCAGTTCCTCTTCTAATGTTCGTCAACCCCGCTATTAAAACAAGTGCCCTTGTCATTGTTCTTCTTCTTGACACCACCTTTGGCTTTTACTATATTAGTAGAAGCCTTATGTTTCTTGTTCTTATTCTTCTTAAAGCCCTTTTTCTTGCTTTTAGAAGAACTAACACAAGTACGGAACTGGGTTCCTTCTTAAGGCACCCTTCCACAGTCTTAAGCATGTTCAACAGTTCAGGGAGTGTCATGTCCTTCTGGTTCATGTTGAAGTTCATGACAAACTGTGAAAAGCTCGAACTCAGTGACTGCAGCACCAAATCAATGCTTAACTCATGATCCATGACAAAACCTAATTCGGTTAATTTTTTAATGTACCCAATCATCTTCAACACATGAGTGTTAACTGTCATGAGTGTTAACTGAAGATCCTTCTGTCATCTTGCATTGAAACAGTGCCTTGGAGATTTGATATCTCTCCACCCTACTCTATGCATTAAATAACTTCTTAAGATGCAGTATCATAGTAGGTCC
Organism: Erythroxylum novogranatense; assembly: GCA_029891385.1. Taxonomy (NCBI): domain Eukaryota; kingdom Viridiplantae; phylum Streptophyta; class Magnoliopsida; order Malpighiales; family Erythroxylaceae; genus Erythroxylum; species Erythroxylum novogranatense. The sequence goes on from CM057228.1 coordinate 32,101,561, forward strand.
ATTTATGTTCTCATGCTACCTCTGAAGTTCAAGAGACATACAAGCTAACATCACACATGTAGCTTGTTCATTGTCATCAATATAATGTTGATATTTCTCCCATTCGTTATCAGTAGCATCTGAACATGGCTCAGATGGAGCATGAGTATTGAGAACATACAACTTCTTCTCTTGCCTAAGAATTATTCTTAGATTTCGCAGCCAGTTTGAATAGTTATGTCCAGTCAGCTTGTTAGCATCCAAAATGCTTCTCAAAGTTAGGTTTGTACTCATCTTCAAAATTTAATAATCGGGAAAAACATAAAAGGAGCATAAATTATTTTACATCCAAAAATCAAATAAAATAAGGACTTTAAATTTATTAGATTACTCCCACTATTTTGTATAAAATAATATCCCTCACTATTATATCAAAAAATTATCAAATAATTTCTTAGTGGGTTAGGATCCCATTTCAAATTAATTGATCTTGAGTTTGCTTAACAAACCAACTAAAATAAATTAGGTAGAAAACAACTTTTAATCACATCTCATATGACTCCTACTACCGTTAGGTGACAACTTTTGCCAAAATATATCAAGTATATTATTCCTAATCTTGTCTCTAAAGTTATATGATCATGAGTTTACTCATCCAAATCATACAATTTTAGTTAAGTAGAACCCATTAATTTGAGATTAAAACATATTCGAGTTAAAGGAACCTTGAGTTTACTCAACAAGTCTCACATTAAACAGAACTCTGGTTTATTCTAAAAAAATAGAAGACAACAATCACGTTTATAACGTGTACTTAATATTTTATCGAGGGATTTAAAATTTCAAAATTTCTAGTCTCATCAAAATAATATAATCTCATTATATTTATAATTTCAAACATAATTCAATTATCAAAGAAATTATTTACAACTATGGCTTGATTCTAAATGTTGATTTGATAATAATTTAATTTAATAATTCAACTCTTGAAAAATTAAATTAAATTCCAAAACCTTTCCTAATAAATATTCCTTTGAAAACAATTTTCAAATTTAATAAAATACCTTATATTTTTATTAGGAGTATTTATTAATTTAATCTCTATTAAATTAATAAAAGACAAATTAGGGTTTTAAAACAATTTAAAAACACATTAAAATGGAGGGGAAGGGTGTCTGGCGCATGCACTGCATGCGAAGTTGACTAGCGTGTACCGTCTCCATGAGACGTTCTCACGCCCCACGCGATCAAGGAGTTGACTGGCGCATGCCGTCTCCATGAGACGTTCTCCAAAGGCGTGGGTGCGTGTCCCACACACGCCCTTCATCTTCTCCATGAAACCTCCCCATTTTCCACGAAGCCTTTCTCCCTCTTCTGGATTCTCCTAATTCCTTCCACGTTTCCACTACCCATCAACCGTAATCACGTTCCACACATTGTTTAACCATCACACACGTCGAGTCTCAAAACCCGTCACACTTGCGGTCATCGGCGTGTCCTCTCTGCCGTCACTTGTGATGTCAACCAGAGGCACCGTGTGATGGCCATCAGTGGCATCGCACTCGATGGGTCGCCACCTAAGATGGGTGATTTACACCCATCGTCTTCATCAATAGCGATAACGAAGAACACCATCAGTTTCGATGGTTATCTCCAAACACAACAGCAGTAAACGTAAGGAAGGGGAAAAACGCAAACAGTATACACAATCAATAACCTAGAAATTTAAAAGAACACATACATACATTCTGGAAATAATTTCCATAAACATTACACATGCTCAAAATAGGGATTTTAGATGCAAACACATTGGGTGCAGTAGAGATTAGGGTTTTATGAAATTGGAGATTTCAAACCAAAAAGCAACCAATGTAAAGAGTTTAAAAAAACCCTAAATCCATTGTACGGTCATCGCATAACCACAAAAGAAAATTCTAGAATCACCATAAGGCATGCATCGTATAACAAGGATTTCAGAAAACCATTTATCACCGTATATGCGTATAGAATAAAATTCTAAATCATGCATAAATGATTAACACAAACAAGACAGTAAACAATTTCCAGCTTCAGGAAACAATTTCAAAGCACGGTATACATAAAACAAAAAAAATTTATGCATTACTTTGTCTTCTCTGAAGTATTAAAAACAAATCAACAATAATAATCAAGCCTCTAATCCAAGATTAACAATTAAAGGAGGCTTTGATACCACTGTTGGAATCCTATTGTAATCGAATCACGGACGCGGTGGAAAATTTTTTTTTTCGAATTCCAAGCGGATCCCGATAATTGATTAAACTTGAATCAAAACAATATTCGATTTAGAAATTGTACCTTGTTCGCTTTTCGAAGAAAAACTTTGAATCTTTTCTCTGAATGATCAATCACGAGATGTCCAATTGTCCAGCTTCTGGTGGTATTCACAGAGCAATTTCCAAACTACCTTTGGAGGAAAAAGACAAAAAGTGCTAGCTTTCATAAACCTCTCTCTTTAAATAGAAAAATCAAGACAGTCTTTCATTAAATTAAAACTCTTTAATTATAATTAGAATCAAATTCTAATTCAAATTAATTTAATTTTAATAAAATCAAATATCTCATATTTGATTCCCAAAGTTTCTCAAACTTTATAATTAAGTCCAACTTAATTAAATTGATTTTTCTTTCCCAAATTTCTCTTTGATGTGTGACCCATCAGGTTCCTAATAAGTTGGCAATGATTATAAATTATAATTTAATTCATTAATTAGAATTAGATAAATTAAAACTCTTTTAATTTATCTTTAATTCTTCAATTAAATAATTCATAATCATAAATCATGATTGACGTCTAGCAACATATCATGATTACCCAAATATCAGGAATGTCAAAGTGATTGACTTAACCTGTCCATGCATGGCTATAATGTATAATTTAATCATTTCGTCATCCAATATTCTAATTGAATAGAGTATGGATATAGTGTCTACTCTTATCATCCAATTATGTTCGTCCTTGCTAATTAGTAATTGATTTATAATTGAAATTTGAAAACTTCTTTTGAAATATCAATTCACTCTGGCTAGAGAATTTCATAAATCATTACCCATCAAGAACAGTAGAATATTCTCTCTAATTACTTTAAAGTGACGAATCCTTTACCGACTTACTCAATTATCTACATACGGTTCATAGTATATCCAGTTACTACCGACAGAATTATCTTAGGACGATTCATAAGTAACATCAAAACACAATAATTCCCATACCAGATATCTTAGTAATCTCAAGTTTAAGGATTAATTATACAACCATCATTATGAGATAGTCCATAGACACATAAGCAATATTCCATTCGAAATTCTCATAATCAGGTCAGTTCAGTGACTTATTCTCTAATAATCACCCACATATTAGTTTAAGTATCTCTATACTTTAATTAATGAGATCAATTACTCTTTTCATAAAAAAGAAACATAATGTGTGCTAATTTTACCGTTCCAATAATATCCAGTCTTGATGAAACTACAACTAGGAACATTTAGGAATAATACATAAGTGTATATTGAATCTCATACTTATGATCTCATCATAATTTTAATTACACAAGAATTATTCCAAAGATTTTATCTTTACTAATAATAATTAAATAATTAACAAATACATAAAGATAAAAATGCCTTTTATTAATTAATAATAATGTCATACAAATATTTACAACCAAAATAAATTGGCTGCAAGGGTATAAACTAACAACTTTTATTTAATCAGAAATATTGTGCAACAATTCATTTCCTTTAAATATCCCGTCATCATTTTTCTATCACACCTTTTTTTTTTTGGAAATTGAAATAATTGTCATTAACAAGAGTGAGCATTATTTACAACATTATAATAAAGATTGCCCTGGGGCTATTAGCAAAATATTACATTAAAAAGGCAAAAATAGTAATTGACGGATAGTCTAAGAGATGACGAGGCAGGTGTTATACAAGTGCTTCGAGTATTAATTTATGTTTTTATTGGTAGCGCTCTAATACTAAACTTACATCCCATGGAAGAATGAAAGATGAGAGGTTAGAATGTATAACTGCTTTCAGTACTACAATTGGAGTGTTGAATGAATATGAAGAGAGATTTTTTCCCCTGGTTTCCTAAATCTATTTCTCTTAATCCCTTTGGACTATTCTTGTCACATTGCTGACTCCAGATGTGTTTACCATTTATGAAACCTCAAGTTGTGTGTTCCATGCAATTCCTAAGTGTAAATACAAGATTTTTATCTTTAATTGGGATAGGATCAGTTAGGTATATAGAGTTTGAATGAGAATCAATTTGACTATATTGTTGCTATAGAGAGTGATTATATGACTAGTAGAGCAAGTATTGAACTTCATAATCTTGATTTGTATTTCATTATTTTGGTTTTTGTTTTGTTCCACTAGTTTGTTTTTGATATCATTTTTCAGTAACCATTACAACAATAGTAATGGCTATTATTATTGCAAGTTTTGGCTATGTCACCCCTGTTTCACGGGATGGTAACCCAAAGCCACGTATCTTCGAATTGCAAAATGGCAATGTTATGAATACCGTACCGGGTTTGGTACTAGATTGAGCTCAGAATTGAATCAGATCGGTACTTGGCTTGCACGGATACCGTTTCGGGATATTTTTTTAAATTTATAAAATAGTCCTTAAAATTTAAAAAAATTACAAAATAGTCCAAATTGATATATTATACAACTGTACTGTATACTTTACTAATTTACTGTTTACATCAACCATGCTTTCAAAAATCTTAATAATAAATAATAATGACAATTAATTTGAAATAACAATAAATTTTAAATCTTTTACATATAAATAATAACCACAATTAATATAAACAAAGACAATCATCATCGCACAATTATAAAATTAAGAATAATACAAAGCATTGAAAATATTACAATCATACAATTTCATCATTATAATAAATAATATTACATATTTACATCAAAAGATTCAAAACATCCGATAAAAGAACAATAAATATTACAAAAAGAGTTGATGACTAATAAGCAATCAAGTAGAAGTTGAACTCGAAACAAAAATATTACAGCTTACATTACATACATATAATTAAACATAAACATCAATGATCAAATACAAGTAAAATTAAAAGAAGAGGAAAAATAAAAACTTGAAATTCAATCTTCAATGAGCAGATACCCGCTTGAACTACACTGACCCAGTGATCATTTGGTACAAAATCCTCATCATTGAGAGGAGCTTCATCATCATTAGCATTCAAATTTAATGCACCAAATGGCATGTCAATGCTTTCCCATCCAAGATTATCTTCCAAATTCAAATCACTCACATCAACCAAATTGGGTTCTTCAGAAATCCAATCCGCCAAAATATCAATATTATCAATCGCAATTGGATCATTTGAACAACTTGTGCTACTAAGAGCCCTAGTAAACAATTAAATTTAATTATTCGAAAATTATAAGAAATTATATCAAAATTAATAATGAAAATAGCATACCTTTCTCGAAGCTTTAAATTGTAACGAACATAAACCAAGTCATTCAACCTCTTATGCTCCAATCTATTCCTTTTCTTGGAATGGATAAATTCAAATGTGCTCCAATTTCGTTCACACCCAGTTGCACTCACACATTGACTTAAAATCTTAATCGCAAACCTTCTCAATTCTGGAACACTATATCCGAATAGATCCCACCAAGAAACTTCAAGTTATAAGAAAACAAAAGTAGTGTTATAAACAAAATAAAGTGATAAATAATTTTCAACAAATAAGAAATAGGAAATAAGTCATACCTGGAGAAAGAATTCCTCTTTGTCGAATAGCGACCGGCATTTCAAAATCTCCATAAGACAACTTATAAGTCTCCATTTGTGTGGTTAAAACATCTTGCATTGAGTCATGAGGAACAATTGTTGTAATTGTGAAAAGCATTCCTCTACTAACTTCAACTTGCTTTTCAACATCCAGTCTAAAATACACACTAGGATTTAAAAATGCCCCAGCTGCAAACAATGGAGAAGAAAGTTGTTTTCTCCTTCTCTCATTAATGATTGAGAGATATGGTAGATATAAAGAAGGCCTATTTTTCATATTGGCCTTGATTGCTTATGTTGCTCTATCCATAGCATCAAAAATATAACCCATTATTGGCTTTTCTTCACTATCAGCCAACCGAAGCACAAGGCTCACAAACTCGAATAACGAATTGACATTGGGACCAAAATTTCCTATTTTACAGTATGATACTACAAACCTCCATTCCGGCATTAGACCTAGCATGCTGAGATGTAACCCACTTATCACTTGTAAACATTTGCCTTAACTCCACCCTCAACGAAAGAAAAGACTGAAGTGATAAGAAATTTGTTGCAAATCTTGTCACAGCAGGGCGACACAAATTCCTACCATTAGTAAATTCCCTTCTCATCAAATTTAAGACCCATGCACGATTATAAATAAATTTTGTCACCTTTTTTACCTTTTGTATGGTCTCATCAAAAACAGGAAAATACCTAGGATTTCCTATATCCTCCAGCATTAAGTCAATGCAATGTGCAACACAACGAGTCCAAAAAAATGAATTATAGGTACTCTGTAACCTTTTCCCTGCCGTTTATAAGCAGAATCATTGTCATTAATAAACTGAACAATTTTTTCCACCCCTACTTCATTCACAACTTAATCAAATATCCCAAACAAATTATCAGTATTTTTAATCAGGCCAGATGCATCAATAGATTTTAAAAACATAGAGCCATTACAAGAATAAACAAAAAAAAATTATAATAGGCTCTTGTCTCCTATTCTTCCAACCATCACACATAACTGAGCATCCATTAATACCCCAACTCACTCTTCTTTCAGCCAAATAAGTTCTCATTTCAGATACAGCACAACTTAAAAATTTACCTCTTAAGTCATTAATCGATGGCCCTTTATATCCTGGACCATAAGAGGCTATGGCATCTATCATAGGTTGATAATAATATGATTGAGAAGCATTAAATGACGAACTCAGATCATACCACCATCTAGCTACGCCATATCTACATCAGTGAGCGATCTCTTGTCTCGCATTGCACTACTTAATCAAGGTCATTTCTAGGAGTTGTTCGTGGTGCAAAGAAACCAGACACCTGCCTTCTTCTCTTCCTCACATCAGATTCTTCAGGATCCTGAGGCTAAGATGGAACACTACTAGTACCAGTACCACTACCACGTCCACCTTCAACATCTCCATAATCACCACGGAAACCAAGAAATGAACTTCCACTACCAATTTCAAAACTCAATCTTCCCCTTCTATCTTTCTCAAATTGATGTTCATCAAGCAATGTTTTCATCTGTCACTTCACATCATGACTAACTTTTTTACACGCTTCCACATCTCCTTTAACTCTAACTAAATGCCTTTTCAATCGGGTAATTCCTCCAGCTTTCAAATGCTTGTTACAAAACAAGCAAATGGTATGATTCTTTGGATCGAGAACCACACCAGTGTGAGCCCAAGCTGGATCATTGTATCTTCCTGAACTAAGTTGATTGGGAGTGTTTGAACTTCCTTCCATTTATCTGTACATATTCACAAATAACACATAATTTCAGTACACAATGGCAATATACATATCTATCTTATATAATATAAGTCATGATGTAATAATCACAAAGTTCCATTTCCAACAATTCCCAATCCTAATAATTACAAAAATAATCATAATTCAATTTCTATTCATTTCATTCCCAACAATTCCCAATCCTAACAATTACAAAACAATCACAATTCAATTTCCATTCATTCCATTTACAACAATTCACAATCCTAACAATTACAAAATAATCACAATTCAATTTCCATTCATTCTATTTCCAACAATTCCCAATCCTAACAGTTACAAAATAATCACAATTCAATTTCCATTCATTTCATTTCCAACAATTCCCAATCCTAACAATTACAAAACAATCACAATTCAATTTCCATTCATTTCATTTACAACAATTCCCAATCCTAACAATTACAAAACAATCACAATTCAATTTCCATTCATTCAATTTACAACAATTCCCAATCCTAACAATTACAAAACAATCACAATTCAATTTCCATTCATTCCATTTCCAACAATTCCCAATCCTAACAATTATAAAACAATCACAATTCAATTTCCATTCATTCCATTTCCAACAATTCCCAATCCTAACAATTACAAAACAATCACAATTCAATTTCCATTCATTCCATTTCCAACAATTCCCAATCCTAACAATTACAAAACAATCACAATTCAATTTCCATTCATTCCATTTACAACAATTCCCAATCCTAACAATTACAAAATAATCACAATTCAATTTCCATTCATTCCATTTACAACAATTCCCAATCCTAACAATTACAAAATAATCACAATTCAATTTCTATTCATTCATTTCCAACAATTCCCAATCCTAACAATTACAAAACAATCACAATTCAATTTCTATTCATTTCATTTCCAACAATTCCCAATCCTAACACTTACAAAACAATCATAATTCAATTTCCATTCATTCCATTTACAACAATTCCCAATCCTAACAATTACAAAACAATCATAATTCAATTTCCATTCATTTCATTTACAACAATTCCCAATCCTAACAATTACAAAATAATCACAATTCAATTTCTATTCATTTCATTTCCAACAACTTCTAATCCTAACAATTACAAAACAATCACAATTCAATTTCCATTCATTCCATTTCCAACAATTCCCAATCCTAACAATTACAAAACAATCACAATTCAATTTTCATTCATTCCATTTACAACAATTCTCAATCCTAACAATTACAAAACAATCACAATTCAATTTTTATTCATTTCATTTCCAACAATTCCCAATCCTAACAATTACAAAACAATCACAATTCAATTTCTATTCATTTCATTTCCAACAATTCCCAATCCTAACAATTACAAAACAATCATAATTCAATTTCCATTCATTTCATTTACAACAATTCCCAATCCTAACAATTACAAAACAATCACAATTCAATTTCTATTCATTTCATTTTAACAATTCCAATCTTAACAATTACAAAACAATCATAATTCAATTTCCATTCATTCCATTTTCAACAATCATAATTCACAAATTACAATTTGATAACATTACCAATTTTAAACATTTATGATTCCCTACACATATATATTACCATTCCATTAAAATTCAACATCTTTTAACTTTTATAGTCAATTAATTATTTACCTACCTAAAACTAATACTCACATAAGCAAATACTATCATTAACTACAATCAAATTATTATTAATTTCTAATTCCACAATTTTATACTTAACTAATTATTTACCAAAATTCAATACCCAAATATTACAAATAAATTACCATTTAACAAATATTAAGAATGAGTAGATTAATGTAAAGCTTTTTCAATTTTATTTACTAATTTTGATTATCAATTTTAGAATTTTACATTTAATTATTAATTTTAGATTTGATTATCAATTTTACAATTAGGTTTAAATGTTGATTTGATTTTGATTATCGCCTTTCAATTTTAAGTTTTAAAACCAATTAATCAACATCAACAATTTAACTTTAAATTTTAAATTTAAAACATAAGGTTAACCATAAGCACCAAATTATTAAATAAAGTACATGTACAATTAAAATTTCAAATTATCAAACTCAATCTCAAATTCAATTGCTCAAACTCAAATTCAATCTCAATCATCAATAATTAAACAATTCAATATTAATACCATAATAAATCACAAGCCAAATTTCACCATTCAATAATCAATAAATCACCAATTCAAATTTAATTTCCAATCCACTTTCCAATTACAAAATGCACAATGCCAAAATCCAATTACAAACTCTAATTGCAAATCTCCAATTTCGGTTCAATTCAATTTCATAACTCACAATTCACAAATGACAACCATTTCAAATTTAATTTCCAATCCACTTTCCAATTACAAAATGCAAAATGCCAAAATCCAATTCCAAACTCTAATTGCAAATTCCCAATTTCGGTCCAATTCAATTTCATAATTCACAATTCACAATTCACAAATGACAAATGACAAATGAAAAAACACAATCAAAATCAACATCCAAATTTCCACTTCTAAGTTCCAACCAAAATCAACATCCAACCGAAATCTAACATCCAACATCCAATTCCAAATTTTTCCCCAAATCTAAAACAATATCAATCGAAACTCACTTCCAATTTTTTCTCCAAATCCAACAACCAACACAATCAGAAGCAATCATTTTCAAAATGCATGAAAAACATACACTCCAAAAATAATCGGGTCTTCGGTGCCAATCCGGGTCGACGTCGGGTCGTATGCTCCGAAGGTGATCTTCCCTTCGTCTGGTGCGTCAAAGAGTCGAGGAGGATGAACGAGAAGGCTGAAGCTGGCATGGAAGACCGACGACGCGAGGGAGAAGAGTGAAGACTCGACAGAAGGAAGGACGAAAAGAGGAAGGCTCGAAGAGACCACTGGAGTCTAGATCCGCACTGTGGAGGGGCAGCGACGCTGACGGAGAGAGACTAGACGACAAGGATCAAAGCACGAGAGGTGGCGAGGGGCGGAGAGACGACGACATAGCGACAACGAGAAGAGAGAAGTGAGTGAGGCTGCTGCTAGAGGTCGAAGGTCGGGGGGTAGATTTTTAGGGTAAGTTTTTTTTATTTGCAACTAGGTCCCTAGAAATATTACAATTACCGGAATCACCCATAATTTTTCAGTTTTTATCTGAAATTTTTGTCCGGTATCTTTGTACCAGTACTGGTACCAGTTTTCAGCTGGTACGGCACGAAATTCATACCATTGCAAAATGGTCTCCTGTTATTGTAACCATAAGCGCTTGTAATTGTGAAAGTGATTAACTTTTCCTAGTTTGGACCCTTGAATGATGTTTTGAAACTAAGTTGGTACTAGTTTATGATGGCCTGTGCAATCATCAGTTGGTGGGATTTAATAGTGAAGGCATAGTAGTTGTTCAACATGGGAAAAGAAAGTTGGAGACATCAATCGGTTCACCTTCGTCTAATGATGATTCTGAACATGGACAAAAGGCTGGTCTTGACTTCTTGGAATTCGGATCCTCTGTCCAAGATTAGCATGTCTTACTCTGTCCAACGTTAAAACGATGTTGTTTTTGTTTAAAATTTCACAGACGCGTCTAGCTCCTTCCCTATACATACCGTTTTAAAGCCACAGTTATTAACTATTCCACTTCTCCTTATAACGAAAATTTTTTATATAAGGTATATAGTAAATTATTTATTTATTTATTTTTCATTTGTGTACATAATTAAATATTTTTTATTCTAAAAGATAAATAATTTCTGTTTGTTTGTTTAATTCTTTTTATCTTGATGATGAGTATAAACATATATTTTTATTCTTATTATTATTAAAACAAAATTAATAATAACAAGAAATTTAATAATATTATTTAATAAAATAAATAAAGAAATAAATAATAGTAAGAATAATAGGAAGTAGAAAATTTATAATTATCAAAATTTAAAACAATTAAATTAATAAGAATAATTAAAGAAACATAATATTTATTAATAATAATATAATGGTGAACAATAATAAGGAATATAAAATTAGCAAAATAATAATAATTCTTAAAATAATTTATAAAATAATAAATTATAAGGAATTTATAATTATCATAATTTAAAACAATTAAATTAATAAGAATAATTAAAGAAACATAATATTAATTAATAATAATATAATGGTGAATAATAATAAGGAATGTAAAATTAAAAACATTAATAATTCTTAAAATAATTTATAAAATAAAATTATAAGGAATTTATGATTATCATAATTTAAAACAATTAAATTAATAATAATAATTAAAGAAACATAATATTAATTAATAATAATATAATAGTGAATAATAATAAGGAATATAAAATTAGCAAAAATAATAATAATTCTTAAAATAATTTATAAAATAAAAAATTATAAGGAATTTATAATTATCATAATTTAAAACAATTAAACTAATAAGAATAATTAAAGAAACATAATATTAATTAATAATAATATAATTTATAGTAATAATAAGGAATATAAAATTAGAAAAATAATAATAATTTTAAAATAATTTATAAAATAACAAATTATAAGGAATTAACAAAAATAAGCATATATTTTATCCTTATTATTATTAAGAACAAAATTAATAATAATAAGGAATTTTATAATATTATTTAATATAATTAATTAATAATTAAATAATAATAAGAATAATAGTAAGTAGAAAATTTATAATTATGATAGTTTAAAACAATTAAAATAATAAGAATAATTAAAGAAACATAATTATTATTAATAATAATATAATTTCTAATAATAATAAGGAATATAAAATTATCAAAATAATAACAATTCCCAAAATAATTAATAAAATAACAAATTATAAGAAATTAGCAATAATAATAATAATTGTCAAGAAGAAGAAGAAAATAGGAGGAGGAGGCGATCTCACGATCGCGACATGGCCAGGCTGGTGATCGTGACACGTCGCGAGCACGAGATCGCCTATCCTCCTCCCTTTTTAGGTAATGATATTATTTTAATTAGTAGTAGTATTATTATTAAATTTCTTTTTATTATTAAATGTATTTATTTTGATTATTATGATTATATTCCTTATCATTATTTAATTATTTAATTTAATTTATTTCTATTAATGTTATAAAATTCCTTTTATGCTTAATTTTCTTCTAATTATTTTTAAATTAATAATTGTTAATTATTTAATTAATGTTATTATTTTGATTAGTTTTGTACTTCAATATATTACTTATTATTAATAAATGTATTATTTTATTAAAACGTTTATTATTATTCATATCATTATTAAATTTCTTATTATTATTAAGTGTATTTATTATTATTATTATTATTATTATTATTATTAAATTTATTAATTAATTTTATTTCCATTATTATAATAACTGTAAAATATTATTATTAAATTTCTTTTGATTATTATTAAAAATTTTCAGAGTATTTATTATATTTATTATTATTATTATTAAATTTCTTCTTCTTATTATTATTATTATTATTAGTAGTAGTATTATTATTATTATTATTATTATTATTATTATTATATTCGTTATGATTATTAAATTTACTAATTATTTTAATTTTTATTATTATTATGAAATTTGTTATAATTAGTAATTTTCTTCTTCTTATTATTAACTTTATTATTCTAATTAATTAAATTATTCTTTCAATTTTTAATTATTATTATTATTTTCTAACTTTAGTATATATACTTATTGTTATAAATATTATATATTTTTATTATATTTATTATTAATATTATTATTATTATTTTTAAATCCCTTATTATGATTAAATGCATATATATTTATTTCTATTCTTATTATTATTTATTATTAGTATTATTAATTTTCTACTTCAGTATATGTACTTATTATTGTTAAATAAAATTATTCTAATGTATTTTATTTATTTATTTATTATTATTATTAAAATCCTCATTATTTTTAATTTTATTGTTTTTATTATTGAATTTATTAATTTTATTAATTACATATATTATTATTATTATTAAATTCCTTATTATTATTAAATTTCTAGTGACTGTTAAAAATTATTATTATTACTATTATTATTTTATTTTTATTATATTAATTTTTATTATTAAATTCCTTATATTTTTAATTTTTATTGATTTTATTAATTATATTTATGATTATATAATTGTTTGGTATATATATATATATATTGGACACCCATGACATGCAAGCATATATATTTTGTCATTATTATTATTATTATTATTATTATTATTATTATTATTATTATTATTATTATTATTATTATTATTATTATTATTATTATTATTATTATTATTATTATTATTATATTAAATTCCTTATTATTACAACTTTTCTTCTTATTATTATTAAATTCTTAGTAGTATTAATTTAATTTAAGATTTAAATAATTATATAATTCAATTTTCTTCTTATAATTATATAATTAGATTTTAATAAAATAAAATAAAATTTTATTATTAAATTATATTAAGGAATTAAAATGATAATGAACAAATTAAAATATGCAATATTAATAAATTATGTAGAAATTAATTTACAATAATGATGACATTGGAAATGTTTGTCATTTTCAAAGCAATTATTACTAACATTTCCCACCATTTAAGTTATTTGCTTATCCCATTTTCACAAACTTTAATTTCTTCAACCAAATTAACTTACGATCGTCTCCAAAAATCTGCTTTTCTACATCTAATTTGTTAGTCTTCATCTCCCTCTCTGTGTTAAATTTTTAACCATTTGTCTATGTTAACCAGTTATTGAGAAATGGGTGTCTTTTACGTTTGTTTATTTATTAGCTGGTTGTTAAAGATAATTTGTTATTTATTTTTTCATTACAGTAATTGTTGAAGATATTTAGAACTCATTGTTATATAAGTTGTATGTCTCTGTTTAACGTTTTGGTATTCATTGTTATCTAACTGTTAGGCTTCTGTTTATAAATTGTGGTTTTACATATACGTTAGTGATAATTAATATGTGAAGGTTGAGTTGGTTGTTACTTATGTTTTAAGTAAGTGTTGAAGATGTGTGAAATTTTTTAGTTTCTGACTTTTATGAGAGTGTTTATAGCTTTTGGTTTTACATACCTATCAGTGATAATTAATGTGTAACAGTTAAGTAAGTTAACATTAAGTCGTAGTTAATGTTAACGTAAACATATCATTTGTAAAATGGAAACAACTTAGCATCGAATCTCTGATTGTTTTTTCTGTTACAGGAATGAAATACCATATGGATGGAAAAAAAACATCCTATGTTTTTGTTAATAGTCGTTTTAGGTTGTGTTAATAATTATATCTGCAAATAATGCTCCTCGTTTGTTAATTTCACAGGTGTGAAAATGGATGGTACATCGATTCCATGTCGTCGTTTAAATTATGAAATTGATAATGAGCAACGTAACATTGATATTGGATTTGGGAACAAGAGTAGTAATATGAATGCAAGAGATTTGGTTGGAAGAGAGATAGTACCGAAAATTGGCATACAGCTCACGATAGAAGAAGAAGCTTATCAATTTTATTTAACTTATGCAAAGCATGTGAGTTTTGGAATTAGAAGAAGTAAAAGTCACAAAGATAAAAGTGGTAAGTTGATTTGTAGGTTTTTTTTGTAGTGTTGAGGGTAAATAAATGGTCGATAGAAGAGATTTGTATGTAAGAGCTCTACGGTCAGAAACAAGATTCGGTTGTGAGGCAAGGATGAAAGTGAATAGTGTGTAAACTGAAAAATTTCAAGTCATTCAATTTGTGGAAGAGCACAATCACTACCTTTCATCCCCAAACAAAACACATTTGCATAGAAGTCACAGGAAAATATCTTCAGTTGCAGCAATGCAAATTGAAATGGCTAATGGTGTGGGAATTCGATCGAAAGCATCTCATAATCTTATGGTGAGATAAGCAGGTAGGAGAATAATGTTGGCTTTATTCTGGATGATTACAAGAATTATTTAAGGTCTAAACGAACAAGAGACATGAAAAAAGGAGATACACGTGAGGTGTTAGAATATTTGTATAAGATGCAGGTGGAAGATCCAAATTTCTTTTATGCCATTCAAGTGGATGAAGATGATTTGATCACTAACATATTTTGTTCTGACGCAAAAATGAGGAATGACTATTTAGACTTTGGTGATGTAGTGTACTTCGATACTACTTAAAAGAAGAATGGTGAAGGTCGTCCACTTGTTTTGTTTGTTGGTGTCAACCATCATAAGTAAACAACAGTTTATGGTGTTGCACTCCTCTATGATGAAACTATTCTTACATTTGAGTGGTTGTTCGAGACATTTGACAGAGCGATGTCTGAAAAAAAGCCTGCAACTATTCTTACAGATCAGGATGCGGCAATAAAAAAGGCGTTAACTTTAAGATGGCCAAAGACTCATCATCGACTGTGTTTTTGACACATTTATTAAAATGCTGCCATCCATTTGAGTGGTATATTTTCTAAGTTTAAAGAGTTTTCAAAGGATTTCAACTCATGCATATATGAGTATGAAGAAGAAGAAAATTTTCGCATTGCATGGAATAAGATGTTGGAAAAAATATGAACTTGAAGATAATGAATGGTTGAAACGTATACATTATATTAAGGAAAAATGGGCTTTGTTTTATGGGCGCAAAATATTTTGTGCAGACATGATGACCACCTAACGAAGTGAGAGCATGAATAGTATGACAAAAAGGTATGTCAGTTATTAGCATAACTTATTACAATTTTTTAATCACTTCTAGAGGCTTATTGACGATCGTCGATTTGAGGAGTTAAAAGTTGATTTTAGAAGTAATGTCAGCAGTTCAACATTTTCAGCACCGATTAAAAATTTAAAGCATGTAGCTAGTGTCTACATGCTAGAAGTTTTTAAATGTTTTCAAGATCAATAGAATCATTGTCATGATTCTAGTTTTCGTCTTTGCGGCAAAGATGGAACGGTTGAGAAATATAAGATCAGTGTTGCTGGGAAGAGCTACTCTAAATTGCTCAGTTATAATTCATGTAATGATGAAGTTCATTATAGTTGTGGGAGGTTTGAGTTTACTGACATTTTATGCTCTAATGTGTTGAAGGTTTATAACTTAAAAAATATTTGGACAATCCCAAGCAAGTATATTTTGAAAATATGGACAAGGAAAGCAAAATGTTGGACGATTGCTAGTAAGGAGTCAACTGTCAATGAAACTGATATGGATCCTAAACTGTTGTCAACTATAAGGTATAAAGAATTGTGTACATTAAGCATGCGATTGGTTACAAGAGCAGAGAGGAGAGATACCTATAAAATTGTGAAAGATCATCTTTTGAACATGTTGAACATAGTTGATGAGAATTTGGAAGGTGAAGAAATAATTGATTAAGAGAACCAAATGTCACAACATCAAGAGTTCAGCCAACAGTCAAATACTGAAATGAATGTGCTGAATGAAGCTGACATTAATTTTGTTTAAAGGAATCACATAAGAGGTGTGAAAATGAAGACAAAGCCTACATCAAGCAACAAATTGAGGGGTGGACTAGAGAAAAGTTCAAAGAAGAGAATGAATGTGAAGAAATGCAAGATTTTAACAAATATGGTAGATTCGACAGTAATCCCCCTTTCTAATACTCAGGTTAAACTTTTGGTGATATTGTTTTGAAATGATGTATATAATTTTTATACTGATATTTTTAAGTAATTTTTGCCTAAACGACTTTATTCGGGAATTTGAAGATAATTCCCAACAAACTCAAATTATCTCCCACGTACAAGTTCCCATATTACATCAACATTAGGTTGGCATTGGGTAATTAATAACGTTTGCATGTGTTGTGCTATTTATTTTTAACAAAATTTGCTTTTATTGCTTATGAGAAATACCAAATGCAGACAGTTTCTATTTCTAAGGATTTGACAAGTATGGTTTGCAATCATGAAGATCGTATACAACAATCTCAGGTTCTATTTCTAATATTGTCTTATGGGTATAATAATTTTAAACAATTTAAATTTTTATTTATCAACCAATTGGTTATGACAATTACGAAATGCAACTAATAGGTGTTCATATGGATAAGTCAACAATGCTATACACTCATCATCATTATGCAACAAATCCTCTGGTATTCTTTGTTAAGCTATTTGTTTCTATTGTTTGTAATATTTTACGTTTGTAATGTGTTATTAATCTTTGAATCATTTATCATGTTAATTCAATGATGTTGAAACAAGTCAACAAAATATTAGAGTTGTTATCCCACCTTCAATGTGCATGAATGATTTACTTATGGTAAATTGAAGAAAGTTTTTGTCTTAATTTCAATTATTTTTAATAATTGCATTAAATGTTTTTTTTGTTTGAATTATTTAACATGCATATTGATTTATAGGCACAACAGACATTTGATTTTGCAAATTTGGAAGAAGTAAACAATTTAGGAGTTGGTATTTCCATTGACAAATGTCGTAGTTGCCTTCGTTTTGAAAAGTTCTGTATTTGTAAAAGATGATTATGATAATAATGTAGGCTAAAACTGATTATTGGTTGCTGATATAAACAAACTAAACATTTACTGGAAGTTGGTGACTTATGTAATTCTTTAAAAGTTGCATGAGTAAAGAAACTTAACATTTACTGGAAGTTGGTTACTTTTGTAATTCTTAAATAGTTGCTTATATGTTAATGCAATGTAATTCATTAATTGCCAAAATGTTTAATTAATATGTTACTGTAATGCAATTTCATTCTGTGGGAAATTGTTAAGTATATATGAGTAATGAATGATGGAGTTTTGGATTTTTAAGGCTTTGAATTTATGTGAAATACATTTCTAGGATTTGTGGGAAACGTTTTGAATTTATGGGAAACTCGCACGACCGTGCATGTATAAATTTTTATTTCATCTTTGCAGCTTATAAATTTGTTAATCAAGACAGTTATAATTTTTACTTTGTTTTTTAACCTTAAAAATTAGCCCATGACAAGAATCAAAGTTCGCTTTATTTAACAGTAAATACAAAATTAATAATAATAAGAATAATTGAAGTGAATTACACGTTAGTATAGACTTAATAGTCGATATACAAAACGCACAAGAAGGGGGGTTGAATTGTATATCCGTTTTTGAATACAATCCCCTTTTAAACAAACTTTTTATTAAAAAAAATTGCTTTCTCAAATGATTGAGAAACAGTATTATGAAGTATTGCAATCTGCTTCTAAGTATTTGTATCAACAACAAAATTAAAAGTTGAGAGTTGAGAGTAAGAATCGACACAACAGTTTTATATTGGTTCATCCCAAACCGTGAGCTACGTCCAGTCCTCAAAATTTTTTCTGAGATTTCACTATACTTCTTAAAGATACAAGTATTCTTTTCACCGAGCCTCTTCAGGTCTCTTACAATAAGTATTCTTTTCTAACTTAGCCTCTTCAGGCTATCAGCTTTTCTTCCTTCTACTGAAAGATATTTCAAGCTTTGTTACAAACAATAGTAGCTCTAAATTTAGTACAATGAATAAAATTTCTAGTTTTTGAATCTCTTGCCTTTCTTGAAAATCACTAACTTTTTCAATCTTCGACTCCGACTCATATTTATAGTCTTCGTCTTCAACTGCTTCTTGATAACTGCTTCTTTCTTTTTGTTTTTTGATCTTTGAAGAAACAGTTATTCAGTTGAGTTTTGTAACTAACTCAAACTGATTAATCTTTTGATTTGGTATCGGGTCTTCATCTTCGATTCTTTCGTCTCATTTTTTACTTCGCTTCGTCTCATTTCTATCGTCTCATTTTCTTCCGTCTCATTTTCAACTTCGCTTCGTCTCATTTCTATCATCTCATTTTCTTCTGTCTCATTTTCTATCGTCTCATTTTGCTTTCCGCTTTCGTCTCATTTCTATCGTCTCATTTTTCTTTCCATTTTCATCTCATTTTCTCCCGTCTGCATTATTATTTGGTCTTCATCAAAATTAATCGTAAATTCATTTTGACTTAACAATCTCCCCTTTTTTTATGATAACAAATAATCATAAAATAAAAAAAAAAACTGTAGCGAAAATCTTCTTCTTCTTTTATTAATTCTTTTCTTCTCTTCTTGTTCTATTCTTTTCTTGTCTTTTTGTTTTCCCCCTGTGTTTGTCATTTCTTTCTCCTTTTTTCCTTTCTTCCCCTATTTGTTATTGATCAAAAAGATCATAACCACAGATGCTTCATAACTTCAGAAAACATTTCTCTTATTTCAGTGCGGAGTGACTTGATATCTTGTCAAATATACTCTACTTCTTTATGCAAATCACCCACAGAAGCACACAGATTATCAACTTTATCTTCAATGTCTTCATTATGCTTTTGTTTCACTACTTCAAGACCAATGATCGTAGTATATGCATCTGAAGATATGACACATGGTTCAATTATTGTAAATGTAGGAGGTTTGACAGATAAGTTCGGTTCCGGGAGATCAAGATCATCAGGACTGGTTAGTCGTGGAACTTGTCTTCTAAATAGGTGTAGAACATCTCCAATTGAAGATACAGTTCTCAAGGGTCTAATGTTGATATGCACAAGTGACTCAATTGAGTAGCTTAGGTCTCCAATCCTAATGGATCTGTACTGTCCTTCTGTAAGTCTTCCAACTACCTGAGAAGAGTCTTCAGTGGTTCGCTGACCACAATTGCTTCCTGATACTTTTGAAATGTAGTGGAAAACATAGGTTCCTTTCTGCTGGACTGCATGGCATGCTTCATCAATGTTTCTCACTTCAACTTTGATTTGTTCTTCTGTAAGATCACTTGTTATCCCTTCAGGATAAAGTTTCTTCTTCCCTTTTTCCTCATTATGAGCAATGTAAGGTCTTGGTTGAATGTCAGGCACAACCTTGATCACAGTTCTCTTTGTGATTGGTAAAATAGTGTACTTCTGCTTTGTCATCTGTGTGGGGTATGATTTGGTTCCTTCATCCCTCAGAAAACCATACATACTTTTCTCATCATCACTCAACAGATGCATTGTACTACTATTTACCAAGATTGGTTGTAATTGTGCCTTGACTGACCTTTTTGGGGTTTCTTTGATGATTATAGAGTTGTTACTCCTGACAGGTTGGCTTTCTTCAATAATCTTGACTCTCAAATCCTCTTTTCTTAACAGTTGAGAGGTATTGACCTTGTGCTGAATTGCGTTCAACTAGCTTTTCTTCTTCTGAATAGCAGTAGGAGTGCTTTTTTTCATACTGATTTTTTGCTTTTTATTTTCTATAATCAGTCTAGAAGTCTGCTGAGATTGAGGTTTTTCTTTCTCAAACTCCAATTTTCTCTTAATCTCAGTCTCTTTAGCCAACTTTGCTGAATCTTCTTTCAAAACTGAAACTAAAGACCTTGTTGCCTGAGATGTTTTCTTCCCAGAGTCTCTACCATGAATCAAGTCTTTCCCTTTCTTTTCTTTTTGTTGACGCAGGGTTTAAACTCTGGGCAACCTTTTTGCTTGCTTTGGTCTCTCCGAAAGGAGTATTTCCCCCTTTCTTTTCAGGGTCACTTTCTCCCTATATTGCACCTGGCTTCCTTCTTTATGAGAAATCGACTGTCCCTTTATTGATTTATCTGACGATTTCTTTTCTCCTTCTGCACTCTCCCCCTCAATTCTCGCTTTCGTCTTAGAATCTGCTTCTTTTTTCTCCAGATTCCTCAAGCCCATTCTACCAATTGTTGCAGAATTGATGACGCTTCTGGTATTCAGTTTCATCCTATTTCCTCTCTCCAAAAGGACTCCAGAATCTTTGAATATTCTTGTCAGCATCATTCCATATGGTAGGGCAGTCGAGTCTTTCTTAGTCTTTTCCATATAATGGAAAATAAGGAATGATAGATTTATAGACTGGCGATTAAGTAGATGAAATAAGCATTGTTCATCTAGCATTGTTACCAAATGCCTTGATCCTGTTCTTGGTAGAACACAATGGAAAAGAAGTGACTGTAGAACCCTAGCCTTTGAAACAAGCCTTCAAGCCTTCTTCTCCTTTGGATCATTGCTTCCATATAATTGCCGATTGATCTGAGTCTCCTTCACGCTAGCTTGCGTCATCCATCTAGCTTTATTTGTGAGCTTTTCTCCATCAAATGGACACTCAGTGACCTTCTCGATTAACTTCATTGTCACTATAATCGACAATCTATTCACCGTAGATACAAGAGTATCGTCTACCACTTTCATATTTTTCCAGAAGTCATACACTTCATTTATGTAAACTGTCTCTCGAACTAGAAAGAAATTCCTCCAGCCGGCTGTCACAATCTTCGGTTCAATATCCATCTTGTCCTACTTCAATGACTTAAAATCAATAAGTCTTCCACTTTTCATGGCTGGATCCATTTGTTTCTATAGTTAACAACGAACTGAATGCACAGAAGTATTTTTCAAAGAGGTGAAGTCGGTTTCTAAGGTTGAGAGTGTGAGCAAGGAAGGTTTGATATCCAAACAGAGTAATGAAGAGCTTTTGTTGAGGATTCTTCAAAGGTCTATGTCAGGGTATGTCAAGAGTGTTCTAGAATAGGTGACGTTCTCAAGGTTATGAGAAACTTTCCCTCCAAAACTTTCTTATAATGGACGTTACTAGCTGTAACTCACTGTTATTGTTACCGTTAACTCTTTCGACCTTTTGATCTGGATCATGGCGTGTTAGACGGTTGATCACTTAGCATAACCATGTTAAAGTTTCTTCTGATTTCTCTTTCTTCACTTAATGGCTTAGTGAAGATGCCCGCCCACTGATAGTTCGTCTAAAAAAATTGAAGACTTATGATCTTCCTCTGAATGTAATCTCATAGAACATGGTGTCTTACTTAGATATGCTTAACTCTCGAGTGTTGTATAGGGTTCTTCGACAGGTTGATGGCACTTGTATTGTCACAGTAGATTGGGATTTCTTCTTCTTGTATTGAGTAGTCCTCTAGCTGGTACTTAATCCACAACGCCCTGTGAACAAGAATCATACCCGATATATACTCTATTTCGCAGTTGGTAGAATAATTGAACTTTGCCTCTTACTTGACCATGAAACTAGGTTGTGACCAAGGAAGTGACATCCTCCACTCGTACTTTTCCTATCAATCCTATCTCCGACATAATATGCATCACATTAGCCAATTAACTTGAAATCTTTACCTTTCTCATACATTAAGCAAAGATCAATAGTACCTGATAGATATCTCAAAATTCTTTTAACAGCAATATAATGAGACTCTCTAGGATCTGCATGAAATCTTGCACACAAACAAACACTAAATAGAATGTCAGGTCTACTTGCTGTAAGGTAAAGTAAGGAACCAATAATCCCTCTATACAGGGTTTGATCAACCTTCTTGCCAGTTTCGTCCTTGGACAAAAGGTTTGAAGAATGCATTGGAGTTGACATTGGTTTTACTTTTTTCATATCATATTTAGTCAACAATTCCTTAACATATTTCTGTTGATGAATAAAAATCTTTTCTTCGGTTTGCTTAATTTGCAACCCAATAAAGAATTTTAACTCACCCATCATGCTCATCTCAAACTCATTTTTTATCAAAATTTCAAAACTAGTACATAACATTTTAGACGTTGCATCAAAGATAATATCATCAACATAAATTTGAACTATGATAAAATCATTCTTTATGCACTTTCTAAATGAAGTCTTATCTACTTGACCTCTACTGAACTTCTCATTTTTAAATTCAACACCATGATCACTTCTAATACTAGCTATAGACATTCCTTTTTCATTCTGTAACTTTAAAACACTTAAAAGACTCATCTTTATTTCATAAAAATAATATCCAACAAAATCTAGTGAAATCATCAACAATAACAAGACCATACTTCTTTCTGCCAAGACTCAATGTCCTAGTTGGACCAAATAAAGCCATATATAACAACTCTAGAGGTCTAGAAGAAGTTACATCATTTTTAGAAGAAAACGTTGTTTTAACCTGTTTTCCTTTTTGACAACTTTCACAAAAGAAATCCTTGTTAGAATTTATTTTTGGTAAACCTCTTACCAAATCATGTTTAATCAACTTGAAAATATGTTTAAAACTAATATGACCTAGCTTTTTATGCCAAATCAGTTTTTCTTGACCAGTTAATATAAAATAGGAAATATTTTGATTTTGAAAATCTTTTAAATTGATTTTGTAAAGATTGTTTTGTCTTTTGGAAAAAAAGAATATGGACTCATCCTTGTTTTTTACTTCACAAGAATTTTGATTGAAAGACACTTTAAAACCATAATCACATAATTGACTGACACTAATCAAATTGTGTTTTAAATCATCAACTAGCAGCACGTTATCAATGCATGCAAATGAATCTTTACCGATTTTACCAATTCTAATTATCTTTCCCTATTGGTTATCTCCAAAAATTATCGATCCTCCCTTCTTATACTGAAGATTTAGGAACATAGACTTTCTTCCCTTCATGTGTCACGAGCATCCACTGTCCAAGTACCAATGGTGCTGACTGCTTCTTCCAAGGAAGGATATCTGCAAGTGATATTATTTGTCTCTTAGGTGCTCATATTTTCTTGGGTCCTTTAGGGTTAATTCTAACATAATTCATAGTATGATGATGATGCAATTGATGACATTTTTTATGATGATGAGGCTAATGAAATTTCTTCCTAAAGGGAGCATAATTCTCTTTATGTTGAGTATAGTTATTAGCAAACCCTAATCCATTTTTATCATTAGGGTGTCTGTATTTTCCTAGCATATCATTCATTTTTCTAGTACTCTCCATAAATGTTGATAGATCAGCTGAAAGACTGTTTATTCTTTGATTCAACTGATTGATCTCTTCAGATCTATCTACAACTACCTTTTTCTTCATCTCATCTACTTATTTCTTTAACCAAACATTCTCCTTTTCTAACACTTGCGTGTTTTTCAAGTTTTCTATTTACTTTTTCTTAAACAATTTATACTGTTTTAGAATTGCATGAGAATCTTCTAATAATTCTGAGTATGTATCTTGTAATTCATTAAGTTTTGAGGTTACCTCCTCATCACTTTCTCCTTTGACTACCAGGTAAATATTTGCTTGCACCGATGCCTTGTTAGAGTAGTGCCCTGAAGGCAATCGCCTTTAGCGCATTTTGTACAAATTTGTGTACAGTCTTTATGAATAAATAAAGAAAGACATATTTCATTATGTTGCTGTTCATTATTTATGAACTGATATTGATCAATAAGCAAATTAATGAAGTCCATGATATATGGCATAGCATGAAGGAAATTGTGATGTGATCATACTACCGAGATTCCTATCATGTGCAATTATGTCAAGATTCAAATTATCCTACTCATAGGATTACCGAGATCGACATCAGAATCCGGAAAGACTAGCACATCTCAAACTCCTTGATTTGGTCAAGCAAAGGATCTCAAAACCGTAAATATGAGATATTTAGGGTTGAGATGTGGATGCTTACTAGAGATAGTAAGTACATTGGATGACTCGCTATGAGATCATCACATGGATGTCCTATTCTAATGTCGTTGATAATCTCATCATAGAATGGTGCAAGTATCCTTAGACTTGAGGTGCTCAAGGATATCTTGATACCGATTCTATGCTTGACTCCATTCCTTGTTCCTTACGAGGTCGCTCATAGGGTGGTGCTTGGGTACGACTTGAGATATTCAAGGTAATTGAGTAGCCAATAAAGGATTCACCACTTCGTGATAGCGTAAGATGATACCCATGGCCTCTTGTCGTGGTCATTACTTGAAATATCTCGATCGAGTATATATGTCATGAAGAGTATCTTCAAGGACATATTAAGTAATGAGTCCCGTGACAAGAACCGATATCACTGGACTAGATTTTACTTAGTCGGTCTAGTAAGAGTTGACACTTTGCCCATACTCATATCCAAGTGGGGTATAGCATGGTGAAAGGACGAATTGCACGGTAATTGTCTATGGAAAGGTTCGTGATATGGTTCATGATGAATACATGTTCATTCGTCAAACCAATTACTTTCCGGTCAATTGGGGGTCATGATGTGTTGCTAGATACCGCTCATGACTTACTCAGATTAAGTGTTAATCTAAGTGGCCAACATAACTGGGAACCTAATGGGTCACACGCATAAGAGTGTCTCGGAGAATTCGTAAAATAGTTTTGGACAGAGTTCCAATAAATGGAGAGCAAACGAATTAAATGGATCCCGATGAGATCGAGATATGTCCCGATGAGATCGCGACATCGATATTGCTGAAAAGGGTTTTCGGTGTTTTTCCATACGGGACCTTAGAGGCGGTGAGACCGACCCCATGTGGTGATCGACCATTTCAAGATTTATATATACATATATATATGTTATTAATTAATTAAATAATTAATATATATATATATATATATATAAATGTATGTTCACGTGGATGAA
Source organism: Erythroxylum novogranatense (assembly GCA_029891385.1). Taxonomy (NCBI): domain Eukaryota; kingdom Viridiplantae; phylum Streptophyta; class Magnoliopsida; order Malpighiales; family Erythroxylaceae; genus Erythroxylum; species Erythroxylum novogranatense. Next base: position 32,127,626 of record CM057228.1, read on the forward strand.
AAGAGAAGCATTTAGAAGCTTCCTTTAATGCTTAGTCATTAAGTACATTTAATGACTAAAAGACAAAAGAACAAAGGTGAAGAGTAGATGAGCATGTTCGTGGGTGAAGGATGAAAGAAGAATGAAAGAAGATAGGTTTTTTAGAAAGGAAAAGAGTTTTCCTCTCCTTATCTTCGTGAGTGTTGATATAGGATTTGAGAAATCCTAAACATCTTCATCTTTCATCAAAGCCTTCATCTCCTCTTCTCCAACATTCAAGTTCCTTCTTCCATCGTTGATTCAAGCTCTCCAAGAACAAGGTAAGATCTAGCAGTCTTCAACTTGTTCTAGCTATTCCCGGGTCAAAGGATTTGTCCCGGTTAGGTTTTCCGATCTCTGCGTGGATACCGTTAGAGACGGTCTCCTTTGGCCGTTATGGTTTGAGTTTGTTATATAGACACATGGATCCTGGCTTTCGGGAAGGTCTCGGAATAAAAATTTTTGTTTTCCGCACCGTGGGCATGTGATGCTCACACCGGGATTTTCCTACATGCCTCTGAGTCAGTATCTGATTCAAACGAATCTAGATCTTCCTAGGTTGACATCATGCTTTTCTTGCCTTCTCTACTCTTCTTTGGCTTTCTTTTTAACAACGGGCATTCAGACTTGTAACGTCTCGGTTTATTACATTCATAGCATAAAATGGTTGTTTTCTCATTCTTCCCTTCTTCTTTGCTATTCTTCTTGAGGTAGGATTCTTTGTTTCCTTTAGCCTTTTTCTTCCACATGCGTCTGATCTTCCTCGAGATAAAGGATAGTTCATCATCTTCTTTGCTTAAAACATGATTTGATTCACTGGAATCATCATCCTTGACTTGCTCAATCTTCAGCACTTTCGACGATGAGCTCCTTTTCCTTTGATTCTTATGATTCTTTTATCCGGCCTTCAATGCTATGGATTTTTCTCGTCTGGGTTTATCTTCTGCATCGAGTTCAACTTCATGTATCTTCAGAAATCCAAGCAATTCTTCAAGCTTCAATACACTTAAATCCTTGGCTTCTTGTACAACTATGAATTTTGGTCTCCATCTCTTTGGTAAACTTTTGAGGATCTTTCTAACGTGATCTTGATTGTCGTAAGTTCTATCAAGAGCTTTAAGTCCATTGATGATAGTTTGAAATCTTCCAAACATCTGATCGATAGACTCTTCGTCCTTCATTTTGAACAGCTTATACTGGTGTACAAGAATGCTTATCTTGGATTCCTTTACTTGATTTGTGCCTTTGTGTGCGATGAATAGTGTATCCCACATCTCCTTCGCAATGTCGCATCCGTGATCTTTATCGTACTCACTTCTACTTAGGGCACAACTTAGAAAGAACTTGGCCTTCGAATTTAGCTGGAATCTCGTTTTTTGTTCTACAGACCATCTGATTCGTGAAACAACATTTCGTTCTTCATCTACCGGTGTATACGGTCCATTTTCTATTATCTCCCAAAGGTCGATATGAGTAGATTCAATGAAGAGCCGCATCCTGTCTTTCCAGTAATGGTAGTCTTCTCCATTGAACGCAGGAAGTCTAGTGACGGAGGCACCTTCAGCTATATATATGTGTGACTCTGTCATGGATCTTTATCCACACTTTGTTATGGCGATTCTTGGACACCGAGCTCTAATACCAATTGAAGTGAATCACACGTTAGTATAGACTTAATAGTCGATATACAAAACACACTAGAAGGGGGGTTGAATTATGTATTCGTTTTTTAATACAATCCCCTTTTAAACAAACTCCTTATTAAAAAAATTGCTTTCTCAAATGATTGAAAAATAGTATTATGAAGTATTGCAATCTGCTTCTAAGTATTTGTATCAACAAAAGAAATTAAAAGTTGAGAGTTGAGCGTAAGAATCGACACAACAGTTTTATACTGGTTCATCCCAAACTATGGGCTACGTCCAATCCTCAGAATTCTTTATGAGATTTCACTATACTTCTTAAAGATACAAGTATTCTTTTCATCGAGCCTCTTCAGGTCTCTTACAACAAGTATTCTTTTCTGACTTAGCCTCTTCAGGCTATAAGCTTTTCTTCCTTCTACTGAAAGATGTTTCAAGCTTTGTTACAGATAATAGTAGCTCTAAGTTTAGTATAATGAATAAAATTTATAGCTTTTGAATCTCTCATCTTTCATGAAAATCACTAACTTTTTCAGTCTTCGACTCCGACTCGTATTTATAGCCTTCGTCTTCAACCGCTTCTTAATAATTGTTTCTTTCTTCTTGTTTCTTGATCTTTGAAGAAACAGTTATTCAGTTGATTTCTTTAACTAACTCAAACTGATTAAACATCTAACGTGGTATCGGGTCTTCGTCTTCGATTCTTTCATCTCATATTCTTTTGTCTCATTTTTAGCTTCACTTCATCTCATTTCTATCGTTTCATTTTCTTTTGTCTCACTTTCAGCTTCGCTTCGTCTCATTTCTATTGTCTCATTTTCTTCCATCTCATTTTCTATCGTCTCATTTTGCTTTCCGCTTCCGTCTCATTTCTATCATCTCATTTTGTTTCGTCTCATTTTCTATCATCTCATTTTGCTTTCCGCTTCCATCTCATTTTCTTCGTCTCATTTTGTTTTCTACTTTCGTCTCATTTTCTTCCGTCTGCGTTATTATTTGGTCTTCATCAAAATTAATCGCAAAATCATTTTGACTGTTAATAATAAATTTAATATTAAGAAGCAAATACTTAATAATAAGGGTCTACCACATCCACATATACAAATATCATAGTTGCACTATTCACGAAGCTTGTGGAGATCCCGAAGGCGATGGGGTTAGAGATGGCACATCGAGTCCTTGCATATCCTAAGATTTGTGCATTTTGTCGCTCATGTATTGCATATCCTAGGATATCTGGTCCATTCGTTGATTCATTTCATTCAGCTGCTGCTGTGTATTTTTGTTGTTTTGAACCATGAGCGTGTAAACCATGGCCCAACTAGGTTACTGTTGTTCTTCCTTACTTGATGACAAATCGTCTATAGGTTGAGGTGTAGAATTTGAAGTTGCACTTGAAAACCTGTGCTTCACTGCTGTACGTGTCTAAGCATCTTATAGCTGCATGTTGTTGTATTCTATGATCTTCGAATGTTTTAAGTACGGTACATCAAAATACTGATAATCCACAAAGGTTAGTTCAATAACATCAATCTCAAAATGTTGAGCCAAAGTAGTGACTAAATAACCCATTCCTAAAATGTTTCCCTTTCTTCCTACTAATTGGATCAAAGTTTGAGAAACATGAGCGAACATGTTCGGCTTATGCCTTTCATCGATGCACCATAATAAAAATAGCTCCTTCGTCGAGCATTTAGTATTTTGTCTTTTTCCAAACACAACAGAACACATGAATTTATGCACAAACAATCGTTCCGGATTAAGAATGTTTGCATTTGATGCAATATGAGGATTATACTCTTCCAAATCAGTTAAATATTTCCAGTAAGCACTACATGATGAGAATAACTGATGGCCCTCTTCTACCTGTTTTTTTGCAAAACCAAATAGTTGCCCTAACAAATTCTCATCCAAACAATAAGCCTGGCCTCGTAATCTAAACCATAGTTTCTTAGGTTTGCTTGACTCAAACCTCAAAGAAATGAAAAACTCTAGTGTCAGTTCACGATAAATAGGGTAACTAATACGCATAAATTCTTCCCATTTACCTCTCTCACATAATCTCAAGAATTTATCTTTCAGCACTATTTTTTCTAGCACATCAAAATTAAAATATTTAGGTACTTCAATGGTTTTAATCCTCATAAAACTGTACCTCACATCTTCTTCGTCTGAGAAAATGGGAAAATGGGCATCATAAACAACTACAATGTCTGCAGCATTATGCCCTCTAATCTCAGCTATGATGGTTTCCTCAAATTTGCTAGATCTTCGAGGAGACATAATGACGTTAAATGCTACAAATTTCAGAAAACAACCCACTTCCAATTGGCAACGACTTAACTCCAGTGGTGTAACCCTCAACTTTAGATATCAAGAAATCAAAAATTCATGCACAAATAGACGTTCATCGTAGAACAAGTCTCAGTCCTAGGAGAAGATCAGAGAACACCGGTGAAAAAGGAAGAAACGAAGAAAATAACCTAATTTCTATTTGATTTTAAACAATGAAACTGACGACTGATGCTTGCCTTTTTGTTTTCTTTTAATTTATTAAAATATTTACAAATTTTTAATTTAAAATATTCATTTCTAATATTTTAACTAACATAATTGTTATTATTCTATCATAATAAAAAGAATAATAAAATTAATAAATTAATAAATTCAATAATAAAAAAGAATAAAATTAATAATAATGAGGAATTTAATAATAATAATAATAATAATAATAATGACAAAATATATATGCTTGCATGTCATATATATATATATATATGCTACCTTGTCCGGTGGCAATTGCGAAAGCTCCAGGCGATTCCGGTGGTGATTGCGAAGACTCTCAGGCATCGATCGGGCGGCGACCCATGGCCGGCATCGCACCGGTGCCTCCACCGGCTGGAGTTCGTTCTTTTGCCCAGGCCCTTACGGGTGCTAAGCCTTCTCCTCGGACGATCCTCCAGCCTCTGCCCTCTGCAATCCAAATTGAGTCTCGACCCAAGATGTATAAAGGGGAACCGACCTTCTTCCTTTCTAAGGAGGAAGAAGCTCAGCTCGCTGCTCCATTTCACTTGACGTTGGTTGGCAACTTTACCAAAGGTAGACCGAAGATGGATTTCTTAAGATCTTTGTTTGACAAAATCGGGTTCAAGGGTACTTTTACCCTAGGCATGCTTGATTCCCGCCATATTCTCATCTGCTTTGATCTTGAGGAAGATTACCAACATTGTTGGTTGAGAGCCCTTTGGACTTTCGACAATCACCTTATGCGAGTCTTCAAATGGTCGCCGGACTTTAACCCCGATCATGAGTCCTCTGTTGTTCCCATCTGGGTCTCATTTGAAGGTTTGTCGATTCATTGTTTCAATGACACCTACCTTTCTCTGATGGCCACGATGATCGGCGTCCCTCTGAAATTTGATGTTCCCACTTTAAATCTTTCTCGGCCCTCGATTGCTAGAGTGTGCATTGAAGTAGATTTGTTGAAGGATCTGCCATCTCGCTTGAGACTGGGCACGGAAGAGCATGCTTTCTTCCAATCCGTGCTTTACGAGAACTTGCCCTCTTATTGTCGTCACTGTCGGAAGGTCGGACATCTGGAGAATGATTGTCGCCATAAACAACACAAGTCCCCCTCCCCTACTGTCGCTTCGGATTCAACACTTCCAGCAGTCTAGGTTTGGAAGGCTAAAAGTGTGTCTACTGCTACTGGCTTGTCTGTGACTGATACGGCTGCCTCACCTATTAACCCCCCCTGTTTTTACATCCGCTTCTGTTCATGAGACAGTGCTGCCCGATCCACCGTTGAGTAAGGTGCAACCCCCTGCTTCGTCTGCTGCTATTGCTCCTGTCTCCCTACCATCTAAACTGCACTTATCCTCTCAATGTGTGATTTTGTCCGATATTAATAAGGCCTTTGGTTCTTCTATTCCTCCTCAACCATCTATTCCCCAGACTAGTGAGCTTCTTGACATAGTTGATGCTGATCTGGTTAATGCGGTTACTGAATCTGTCCAACCTTCTCCTTCAACCGCCTCGCTTCGTATTTCGATATCCGCCTCACATCGACACTCGCTATCGCACCAATTATTCCGCTGGAATTTTATGGGACTCGCTAATAAGGTTTCATTTCAAACCGACTTGGCCGCACTAACTCAAATTTTCTCAATCGCTGTTGATTTTCCTCCATCTTTTATGAAGGCTCAGACTAACCCAAGTTCGATGACTTCGGTCAGGCACAATCTCTCGTCGAGAATGTAGAAGTTTCGAATGGTCCATCAAGGCGAAACCACTTTACCGAAACGAGGTCGTCCTGTGGGTTCCAAAAATAAGAAAGTTACATTTGCTGCTGAATCTCTTCACCGATCGACGAGAGCTCCTAAGACTACTCCTGCTCATCACTCATGATTAGTAGCCTTATTTGGAATATCCGTGGGGTGGGTAACCCGGCCTCCCAACGTCGTCTTAAATCTCTGACTGATATGCACAAATTGTCTGCGGTTTTTGTGATTGAGCCAATGGTGCAACCTGTTTCTTTGGACGGACTACTGCGGAAATTACATTTTACTTCCGGCTATGTTTCCGACACTAATAAAATTTGGGCCCTCTTTTCCAATGCTTATTCGGCTACACTATTTGGTGGTTCTGAACAAGTTTTGCACTTGAAATTAACTCACGTTAAAATGTCAACGGCTTTTTATATCTCTGTCATCTATGCGCGGTCGACAAGGCGGGGCCGTCTTGAATTGTGGTCTGAATTATGCGCCTTCCGCACTGCTCATGCTAATGTCCCGTGGTTATTGGGGGGTGATTTTAATGTTATCCGCAGTCTTGATGAATATAGCGGTCTTGGATCTCCTGAGCTTGCTTCTATAGATGATTTTAACTCCTTCATAGCTTCTTGCAGCCTGTTGGAACTTCCCACGCAGGGTGCTGAATTCACTTGGGTCGGCACTAGATCCAATGGTCGTGTTATGAAGAAGATGGATCGAATCTTGGTTACTACTGAGTGGAACGATCTATTTCCGATTTCTACAACTCAGAATTTAAATCGAACGGGGTCCGATCATAGCCCGATGTTATGCCAATTTAACATGGAACAAGTTTCCCACCCACGCCTCTTTCGTTTCCAGCGGATGTGGCTACGTCGCGATGATTTCCTCACTTTGGTACAATCGAATTGGGCTCAGCCAATTGCCTGTCATGGTATGTTACGATTTTCTCTCAAGCTTCACCGCCTCAAATCTTGTTTGCGCCTCTGGAATAAGGAGACTTTTGGCGATGTCTTCCTTAATCTAAAAACGGCGGAGTCAGCTGTGATGCAACTGGAACGGGAGTTTGATGAATCTGGGACCACTGAGGTTCTCCTCAAGTTGAATAAATCCAAAGCTGAACTGTTACTACAGCTTAAAGAACATGAGGATTTTATGCTTCAAAAGTTGAGACTGAAATGGCTTAAGGAGGGCGATGCAAACACTGCCTATTTTCACACCTCTTTGGCAGAGAAACGAACACGATTGGGGATACACAAGATTCGAGATAGTAATGGGATATGGCTAATGCACCTAGCACACATTGAACTTGAAGCGGTCGATATTTTCAATCCTCTTATCAACGGAGGCAGTAGCGGATGAGGAAGAAGCCACATCTAGGCTGCTAAGCCACATACCGAGGCTTGTTGAGGATGCGGACAATGTATTGTTGATGCAACCGGTTACAATGGAGGAGGTTAAGCAAGCAGTCATGAGTTTATCGTCTACTAGTGCACCCGGAATTGATGGATACTGTGGAGCTTTTTATCATAATTGTTGGTCATAATTGTTGGGACATCATCTGTTCTGATCTATTTGATGCCTGTACTGAATTTATGCCAGGGGTTCCAATACCTCGTGCAGTACGTAATACATTGATTACTCTGTTGCCGAAAAAGATGAGTGTCAGTTCTTTTTTCGACTTTCGACCAATCAGTCTCTGTACCTTCCTGAATAAAGTCTTCACAAAGATTCTTACAAAACGGCTAAAAGCTGTTTTAACCAAGTTGATCTCTCCGGGGCAGTCGGCCTTTTTACCTGGGCGAGACATTGTGGACAATATATTGATGGCTCAGGACTTATGTCAAATTCTTCATCACCCTGCTCGAGGAGGTAATATCATTCTCAAACTGGATATGATGAAAACTTTTGACCGTGTTTATTGGTCTTTCCTCTCCCGTATACTGGCGACTTTCGGTTTCCATGGTGGGCTTATCAGGCTTATTATTGGGTCCATTTCCAGCTGGTTGTCAATCTTGGTGAATGGTAGTCCAGTGGGCTTCTTCCAGTCAACCCGAGGCATTAAACAAGGCGATCCTTTGTCACCTTACTTATTTCTCTTAGTTTTGGAGGCTTTGACTCGCTCTATGCAATCCTTTGTGATGCAAGGCAGGATATTGCCCTATGGTGTGCCTACTAGCTCGGCAGTTGTCTCTCATCTCTGTTTTGCTGACGATTTAATTATTTTTATCCGGAGTGATAAACGGTCGCTAGTACAGCTTAACCTTTTGCTTGCCGACTATGAAGCAGCCACGGGACAAAAGGTCAATAAATAAAAAAGTTGTTTTATATTGCTGTATATGTCTCCCAATCATCAAAGAGATGTTTTGACTCCCGCAAATGGGCCAAGGCTATTTTCCTCTGCAATATCTAGGTTGCGAGACTATTCCAAGCGTAAAGACAGAGCGTATGTTCACTCATTTAATTGAGGCAATTGAGACAAGAGTTTGCAGTTGGAAGAATAAGTGGCTCTCCCCTGCAACTCGGATGATTTTAATCAAACATGTTCTATCCTCCATCCCACAACACGTCTTCACTGCTATTGAGCCTCCTAAATCCATCTTATATAAAATGGAAAAGATTTTCCAACAGTTTTTATGGGGGAGCTATTTTACAGATAATAAACAACATTGGTTTTCATGGGATCGCCTTTCCTTTCCGATAGAGGAGAATGGGTTGGGATTCTGAAAATTGGAGGATATTGTTGTAGCCTATTCGATTAAGTTATGGTGGAAAGTCAAAAATCAAGTGGGTCTTTGGGCTCAAATTGTCACCACATTATCACCGACTGCACGTCGTAGAACGCATTGGCGGAGAATTGCCAAAGTAGATCGGCTTGCTCAGGAATATGAATACGTTTCTATCCATACTGGGTTGGTATCCTTCTGGACAGATAATTGGTCCGGTCTTGGAGCTTTTTCTTCGTTGGACCAGGTACACCAGTATCCTATCCCACTGCTCACCGTCCGGGACTTCTTTTCCCAACGAGAAGAGTTGTTGGACTGCATTCTTCCTCTCTTGCAACCTGCTCATGCTGCATTTCTTACTACTCATTCCAAAGAAGCACTGGCTCGATCGATTTAATTTGAAACCAACTCATTACGGACATTTCAACCTTTCCTCAAAGATATGAACTGCATATCCCGCAACCCCGTCCATGTCCTTCTTCGTCAAGCTTGAATAAATTTCGCCAAAGAAGATCTCTATCTTTGTATGGCGTCTATAATTCCTTCTTCCTTTCCTAAACATTGAACAAGTTAGGTTTCTTTTTAAATCCATCGAGATGTAATATTTGTTCCTTGGTAGCCGACTGTGTGCAGCACACCTTTTATGAGTGTCCCTTGGCCAGACTGGTATGGAGACATTTTTCCGCCCTGCTAGATCTCCATTTATCCTTTCCCCCTAACCTTTGGCTCTTTATACGGGAGTGGTCTATTCTAGGAAGAGGGGCTACTGCAAGATCTGTGATCATTTCTGTCATACCCTACTTCATCCTTTGGGAACTGTGGAAAATGCGTACCTTACACATATATGAGGGTAAGTCTACAACAATCCCAGCCTTGATCTTTTTGATAATACAGCACGTTTCCTCTATGGTGCGAGTTCATAAATTACTTCCAAAGAATATACAGGAAATGATTAACTTATCCACTTCCTTTCATTGTCATTTTCAATTGTCTCGCAAACCTGTGATTATGACTTTATGTTGGAGGCCCCCGAATGATTGCACTGTTGTTCTAAATACTGATGGCTCATCGCTTGGATCTCCCAGTCCTTCTGGTTGGGGATTTGTAGTACGATATGCCACTGGTTCTTTCTTGTTTGCTGAGTGCCGATACTGTAATTCAACTGTTAGCTTCGCCATGAAAATAGAGGCCATAGTTTGTGGCCTTCAATTTTGTGTTGAATGTGGGTTCCGAAAAATACAGGTTCAAACAGACAATAAGGGCATTGTGCACCTATTGAACCATAAATCGAAATTTTGGCCTTGACGTTATGAAGCAACACTTGAAAATATTCGACATATGCTCTCTGTCTCGACGTCGTCCATTATCCATGTTTATCGAAAGGTTAATAGCTTTGCGGATTTTTTAGCAAAGCTAGCTTCGGCTGGTACTTCGACTATATTCGCAACGGCACTTGATCTACCTCTTCTTCTCAAGACAATCTTGCGAATGGAACAACTTTTTGTTCCATACATATGATACAAACCATGAGTCTTACATTCTTATTTTCATGACCTTTGTACTACAATACCTCTACTCTTGTAGAGCCATGCATCAATAAAATTCCTTTTCTTTATATATATATATACCAAGCAATTATATAATAATAAATATAATTAATAAAATCAATAAAATTAAAAACAATAAGGATTTTAATAATAAAATTAATATAATAAAATTGAAATAATAATAGTAATAATAATGATTATTTTATTTTTACACAATAATTAGAAATTTAATAATAATAAGGAATTTAGTAATAATAATAATTAAAAATGTAATTAATAAAAATAAAATTAATAATAATGAGGAATTTAATAATAATAATAATAATAAATAAATAAATAAATAAAATACATCATAATAATATTATTTAACAATAATAAGTACATATACTCAAGTAGAAAATTAATAACACTAATAATAAATCATAATAAGAATAACTAAATTAATAAGAAAACTAAATTTAATAATAAGAAGAAGAAAATTAATAATAATAAGCAAATTTTATAATAATAATAGAAATAAAGATATATGCATTCAATCATAATAAGGATTTAATAATAATAATAATAATAATAATAATAATAATAATAATAATAATAATAATAATAATAATAATAATAATATTAATAATAAATATAATAAAAATTAATAAGATTTATAATAATAAGTATATATACTAAAGTCGGAAAATAATAATAATTAAATTTTAAAAGAATAATTAAATTAATCAGAATAATAAAGTTAATAATGATAAGAAAAATTACTAATTATAATAAATTTCATAATCATGATACAAATTAAAATAATTAATAAATTTAATAATCATATCGAATATAATAATAATAATAATAAGAAGAAGAAGAAGAAGAAGAAGAAGAAGAAATTTAATATTAATAATGAATTTAATAATAATAATAATAATAATAATAATAATCAATACTCTGCAAAAAATTACTAATAATCAGAAGAAATTTAATAATAATATTTAACAATTATTATAATAATGGAAATAAAATTAATTAATAAATTTAAGAATAATAATACTAATAATAATAATAAATAAATACACTTAATTATAATAATTAATAACAATAAGTAATTTAAATTGAATATTTAATAGTCATTATAATAATGGAAATATATTTATATAATGTTAATAAATACAATTATATTCTTATATAATAGGTGTAATTTTATTATTATCAAAATAATAAAATAAATGTAAATAACTCAATAAATAAATATATACAGCTAATAAGCATAACAAATTTAATAAATATTAATAACAACTTCTCTTCTGCGAAAGTAGAGAAGTATAAAAAGAACAATACCATCTAACATATATATTTATTTATATTTTCAAACACGGCTGGCTTGCGCTTCTTCTTAAATAAACGGCGCCTGTGGATGGGACCCACAGGCGCCAGTGCATCTGCCAAGTTATAAGAAGAAGCATGCAAATTTTCAGTGGAAACCGACTCTCAACACCATTATGACTTCTCAAACTTCTACCATCCTCGATGTAGACAATTTAGAATTAACTGAATCCTTAGGAACTTTTCAAGTTTCTACCTTAATAACTCAAGATAAAAAGAATCAAATTGCTAAAGCTCAATTAGATTTAAAGAAAGGTCAAGACATTCACAAATCAACAATAAAACAAATCTTTAATAGACAAAATCTTATTTATTATGGAAAAATTATTCAAGAACAACCTATTCGAATTGATCAATGTCATGGAAATTTAAGAATTAGTTTAATTAATCCCGAACAAATTCATAGACAACTACAATTGTTACCGAATCAAAACGAAAGAAAATTGGATATATTCAATTATCTACCATCCAAATATTATTAAAATCCACTTTTCAACAAGGAATTGATACTCCTATTAGAATGGCAATTTTAGATGAAAGAATGAACAATCTAAATGATCAAATTTTAGGAATGATGAATGGAAATTTACAATATGGAAAAATCAAATTTAACACTCGCTTAAAATTAGGAATTCCTTAATTTCTTGAATTGGATAAAGCTATTACAATTGCATATAAATTTTATAGAACTAATTTAATGACTCCCGGACAATATCCCTTTTCATTAACTTATCAAATTAGTTATGCATTAACTAATTCACATCATAGTATTGATTTCAAACATACCGAACAAATCTATTTAGATCAATTGTTCCAAGAAGTTGCTAAAGTAGGAATAAAAATTCAACCAAAAGTACAACCACTTCCAGCAATACAACAACCCTTTGAACCAGCAATTCCATTAATTGAAAATTATCCATAAATCGTTGATAAATACTTGGTGCTTGTTTTAATCCAAAGGGTAGTACATTCCATTGATAATGTTTTTGGGGTGGACAAGTGAATGCTGTTAATGCTTTTGTATTATCATGTAATCGTAATTGCCAATATCCTGATTTTGCATCTAATGTAGTGAACCAAATATGACCTTTTAGTTTATTAATAATATAATCTTTCCTTGGTAATTTATAAGCATCTCCAATAGTTGCTTCATTAAGTCTTCTGTAATTTATAACCATTCTTCGTTTTCCTCGTTTCTTTTCGGCTGAATTATTGACGTAAAAAGTCAAAAGTAATGTTTACTAGTACTGGGTGTAATTAAGCCTTTTTCAAGTAATTCTTTACATTCTTGTGTAAATTCTTTTACATCTAAGGGAGTATATGGTATATTATTCTTGATATTGACTTCTTGAAGAGGATCCTTTAGTTTAATTTCAATAATTTCTGTATTATGATTTTTGGTAGGATCTAATGGATTTTCACTACATACTTGATCTAATAATTTATCGACTTCATTTGTATGGTTGTATTATTTAATAGATAAAACTGTAACTTATGAAGTTTCTCATTGACTATTTTTAATTGTTGATAATAAGATGTATGATAAATAGGGATTCGTAAAATAACGGATTTCTGGTGATTCTTAATATAAGGGGTTCGCAAAGTTATATAATGTAAATATTGACAAAAAGGGTTATATAATTTGAGAAAATTATTTCAAGTATTAACGGTAATCCCGATTCTTTTGATAGATTGATGGGATTATAAAAGTGTAGTTTTCAATAATAATAGTGTTATAATAACTTACATACCATATGGAATTAAAACTTCCATCGGCTATTTTTACTTGTAATGGTTTATGTAATTTCTTCCATTTTAAATCTAATTGTTTTGATGCTATCTGATAGTTGTCTCTGTATCTATATATGCATGTACTTTAGTATTCGCTTTCCGAATTAGTACTTGAATAAATGTTGAATTGGAATTGAGTTTGAGTCGAGTTTTGGTTATCGATTCATTGGATAAAGATTCATAAATGTAGAGAGATGTGTCTGTATTATAATCTGATTCAATTGGTTCTAATTGATGTTCTAAAGCTGAATGTAAAATTTGTATTTTATTATTATATGATTTTTCTTTCTTTTTAGGACATTCATTTGCATAATGACCTTCTTCTTTACAGATCCAACATTTACAATCTTTTTTCTTTTTAGGGCAAAATTGTTTTCTGTTTTTAGATTTGGGATTAAATTTATATCTACGAAAATATTTGGGATAAGTTTTTGGTTGATAACGTTGTGGTTTATATTTTTTCCATCGAAACTTTCGAGAATAATGTTTCTTATATTTTGGATTAAATATTTTCTTTTCTTTTATAATTTGAATAAGTTTTATTACATCCATATTGTTTGAGGGACGTCAGCATTTTGATTGCAACATAGTTTTAAATTCTTATGTTTTAATGTTCGTTTTAACTGAGCTTCTATACAATAATCAACTAATAAGTCTCTTGCTACTAATATTGCTCCACCTAAATTATGAGCTATTGTATGATTTTCTATCCGCTCATAGAATTGTTGTTGAACTTTTAGATTAAAAGGATATGGTAATTTTGTATAAAAATGTTAATATACATTTCTTGTTCAATCCTAGGTAATTTATAGTAATGTTTTTTAAATTCACAAATAAAAGCTTCTAAGTAATTTATATCACATATCATTAAATTGTTTAAATGTCTTAATGCTTTTAATCGTTTTTCTTTAATATATCTGCTTGATGAAATATAATATCTTTTCCAAAAATTCTTTATATATTTCTTCGCCAATAATTTCAAATTTATCTTCATCTCGTTTGACTAAGATAATGAGGTGTATTTTGTAAAGCTTGTGCATTATCTCTTAAAAATTCTTGTACTATTCCTGAAGTTTTATATATAACAAAATAATAGAGAGAATCTTTTGTTGCAGATTGATTGCCAAAAGGTTTTTCTACTTGTAATAATAATAATATTTTGGAAAACCATTCTTGAAAGATTTCTTCAGCATTTGTTGTACAATCTAAATTTAAGATATTGTCAATTGTTAATTTTGAAATTTTTGGTTTATATTCATCTGGATATTTTCGTATTTTTGTACCTTTATAATAATATCCTTGTTGATGTAAAAAATCATCTTTGTCATTTTTCCAAGTATAACTTGATGGTTGAAATGTTGTCTTTCTTTTATCTCCTAATTTTTCTTTTAATTTTAATTCTTGAGTATTACTACTTTCGGGTTTTTCGTCATTATCCATAAAAAGTTCTTGATCTTGTTCAGATTCATAACCTAAAATTATTTCATCCTTATGTTCATTTGAAAATACGGGACCAATATATTCTTCTTTTTCGAGAGGGGTAAGATGTAATTTCTGTATGAGATCAGTTACTTCATGTAATTGTACTTGAATATTCTTTTCAACTTGTTCGATTGATTCGTCTTGCATTTAACTTCGTTCTCGGGGTATTTTTGTAATTACTAGCTCTGATACCATTTTCGGGGGCGGATCTTTTACAATTCTTTGGTCATTTGTCTCTTGAATTTTTTGCTGTATTTGTTGTATTAATGATACTATTTCTATTTGGGTTTGTATAATAGCTTCGATTTTCTGTTCTATTATTTCTTGTGTTTGTACTATTGATTCTAGATGTTGCGTAAGGTTTGTTAATGTTGTCATAGTTTCTGCACTAAATAAGTTGATAGTGTAGATAATTGCCGTTGAATTTCGTCTAACTGTCTTGTTTGATTATTAGGTTCTGTTATTCTTAATGGTCGTTCTATATAAAGAGGTCTTTGATGTCTTAATGATGAGATCTTAGTAAAGGAGTATTATTTGATGATGATTCGAAAAGAATGTCTTCTTTCAATTAATGGAATTCTTTGGTTCAAAGGGTTGTTGTATTCTTTGAAGTGGTTGTACTTTTGGTTGAATTTTATTCCTACTTTAGCAACTTCTTGGAACAATTGATCTAAATAGATTTGTTCGGTATGTTTGAAATCAATACTATGATGTGAATTAGTTAATGCATAACTAATTTGATAAGTTAATGAAAAGGATATTGTCCGAGTCATTAAATTAGTTCTATAAAATTTATATGCAATTGTAATAGCTTTATCCAATTCAGAAGAAATTAAGGAATTCTAATTTTAAACGAGTGTTAAATTTGATTTTCCATATTGTAAATTTCCATTCATCATTCCTAAAATTTGATCATTTAGATTGTTCATTCTTTCATCTAAAATTGCCATTCTAATAGGAGTATCAATTCCTTGTTGAAAAGTGGATTTTAATAATATTTGGATGGTAGATAATTGAATATATCCAATTTTCTTTCGTTTTGATTCTGGTAACAATTGTAGTTGTCTATGAATTTGTTCGGGATTAATTAAACTAATTCTTAAATTTCCATGACATTGATCAATTCGAATAGGTTGTTCTTGAATAATTTTTCCATAATAAATAAGATTTTGTCTATTAAAGATTTGTTTTATTGTTGATTTGTGAATGTCTTGACCTTTCTTTAAATCTAATTGAGCTTTAGCAATTTGATTCTTTTTATCTTGAGTTATTAAGGTAGAAACTTGAAAAGTTCCTAAGGATTCAGTTAATTCTAAATTGTCTACATCGAGGATGGTAGAAGTTTGAGAAGTCATAATGTATTGGGATGATATGGATGATAACAATGATGATTAGTTTCAATTTGTTCTAATTGTGTTAATTGTTCTATATATTGTTGATGTAATCTTTGTACTACAGATAAATGTTCTTCATAAGGTCGTCACGAGACGATTGATTCTAGAAATATAAGACTATCGATCGATTTTCATTGTATTGTATATGATCTTTATAATGATTTATAGCTTGTTGTGTGTAATGAATTCTATCTTGTAAATCTAAGCAGATGGGACGCTTCATTTAAAATCTTGGGAAATTACTACAATCGACATTGTCTAAATCATAGTTTATATCTTCATCTATGTTGTCATAATCAAGATCTTGGTGATTTCTATATCTTCTATTTCGTATCGGAAGGAAATAATTGTGATAGTGATTCTGAACAATATAATTGTTGTTGTAATTCAGTATCTAAATTTCTTGAAATTTGTTCTAAGAAAATATCTTGTTGTATTTGTGTTAATCTTTCTATTTCATTTTCATCTTCTAATAATTCAAAGGTTTCTGATTCGTCCTCAGATTGAGGTGAGAAATCAAAAATTATATCTCTATCATCGAGTCGTATGAGATAACCGACACGAGTATTGAGACCTAATATAGTTCTATATAAATAATTAAGAGTAATATCTAGATGATGACAGCTAATTTCAAAATATTGACAAATTATTTCATGAGGAATAAATAATCGACTTGCAATTATAAAGAAAAGTAAAGGCTGTGCTTGAAATAAAGTAAAAGCATAAACATGTATTTGATTAATAATGACAGGTAAACAATAATTAATAAAATAAGATAAATGAAATGTCATGTTGATGGAATGCTTTAGTCAATAAGTAAATCCATTTCTTGTTCAAGTTCATATCTATCATTTTAACGAATTATAAATATATAATGTTTGATCTAATAAAACTCTTGCATTTATTAAAAGTTGAAAACATTGATTTTCTTTTGCCATTTTTATATGTTCATGATATAAGTCAATAAACTTTCTTTGTTCCATTTCGATTTCTTTATAAAAACGAATTCTTTGTATAAGTGATCGGCGATGATCAAAATAATTCATTTTATTTAAATGATAAGAAGAGATAATTTGGATACATAATATTTGCGTTCTGCAATACAATCTAAAATACAATAATCTAAAAAGCGAATTAAATCATTGATTCTTCAATCATTTGCTTGGCAGTAGAAAGAATTTCTTGTTCTTCATTATAAAGAGGGTGATCTGGAGAATTCTTAAAACGGGGATCAGTGTAAATATCATTTGCTTTCTTGTTTCTTGCAATTGTTTTAATCTTAAGTTCTTCAGATTCGCTTGCGATTATCTAGTGCTTTGATTCGTTGCTTCAACATCGTTTGATGTGAAAATAAGCCATTCGAAAATCAAAATCTTGTAAGTCGTGAAAAGATTTTAAAAGAATGATAATAAATTTAATAATTTTAAATGATACCGATTGTATAATGAAGATTGCATGAATGATAGCTATAATAAATAAAATAATAAGAAGTATGATTTGATAAAATATATGCATGATTTGTATGCTTAAATTAATCGAAGGTGACAAGAAGTTAACCATAATCACTCTAACTCGTTCTTCCGGCTCGCTGAACGCGTCTCGGACTTAAGTGCGAAGAGAGAAGATAGAGAGAGTAATGTATGGAAAGCTTGTTGTACCCATTAAGGATACCCAAGCGCCTATTTATTATCGCAGAAAGGAATAACATAGTATGCATGCACTTAACATAAAGAAAAGCCTAAAAGAAGAAAAGACTTAAAGAAAAAAGCAAGATGCTAAAGGGGCATCTTACATGACATAAAGAAAAAGTAAAGAAAAAGACAAACAGGTGGACAGTCAAAGGACTGCCGAAAGCAAAAAGACTACATTATTGCGATAGTAGTGCTTCGTGCTTGATCTGATGTTTTATTCTTCAATGATAATAAGTTCGTCGTCCGGGTTGCTTGTGCTTTCTCCTTGTGCTTGAGAGGATGGACAATGTTTACATCTGTGAGTGGGATATTCTTGTAACTGCTTGCAAAGTGCTTCACGCCAAGCAAAGCTTAGAGTGTGAAAACATTCTGATAAGTCATTGAACGGTGCTTGAAAACGTTGTAAGACTGGTAATTCATGTGCTAGGATGGGATGCTTCCATATTGACGTTAATAAGATATTATGGCCACGATAGTTGATCTTGATTGTTGAGTCTGCTTGAATCTTGAGACATTGAGTATAAATTCCTTCAAAACAATTCAAATTGAATTTGTTTACCAAATCCCAATTGAATTAAGTAATGAGGTGCTTCATCTATGGAGGATATTGCATATTGCTTATGCCAATCAAGAAAGGCAATTCTTGAAGTAATGATTCTTTGCTCTCATCGGTCGCTTTCTTCATCCGATGCTTCAAAATTGGATAAGCTACTTGTAGACTTTAATATATATTTCTTTTCACGTGCAAACGATCCTTGAATTGCTTGATAGCATGGACTAAACCGGATGGGAAGTCCGCTAATAATTTCATATCTTGTAGATAAATGGTGTCACTAATCCACTCAAATAATAAATAAGTTGTTAATGGTTCTCTCCTGGGAAGATGACTGCTTTGGGACCATACTTGCCACGATTTTGTGGGTAGTATTGAAATTGTTTCATTTCTTCAGTCCAATGATTGAGTGCTTGGACTCTTGATTATCAGCCACCTTTTGAGGTACTGATGAGGAAGTTATTGATGATGAAGTACTTATATATGGTTTCACAGGAAGTGAAACTGGTGCTTTTGATATTTGTATTATTTCAGGGACCGTGGAAGGTGCAACCTGAATAGCTTCTTGTATTACCTGAACAGATGCTTTTGGAATTTGAGTAGTTATAGTAGCAACAGGATTGATCCTGGATGCTGATGTTGATGCTTTAGAACTTTGCTCCTTTGGTTTTAAAACCAGGAGTGTCTGCTTTAGCTGTTCAAGTTCACTAGTAATTTGTTCTTGTTTTACCTGAATATTCATACTTTGAAGTTGTAATTCGGTGAGTTCTGCTTCCTTTAATTCAATTGTACTTTCGAGCTGAACGATTAATGCTTCCATTCTCTTGTTAATATATCTGCAAGAAAATTGTTAGCCGATTTAATATAATGAATATTAAATTGATACTGACCTAGCTCTAATTGCCATCTGATCAGTCGTCCTTGATTATAATTGGTACTTGATGAAAGCTGATATCTTGTAAATCCACATAAGTATTGAGAATCTGTATGAATTGTAAATTTTATTGGGAGTAGATCTATTCGCCATTTTCTCAAAGTTTTGAGAACCGGCCCGACCATTATTAATAATTTTTAATATTATTTATTATTTATTATTTAAATTAATAATATTTATTATTATTAATTAATAATAATAATAAACTATTCATCATCAATGGCCAAAGAAATGGTCATTCTCGCTAAATGCCATTTCTTTGACAATCTTCGGCCATTAAGGCATTTGCTGGCGAGAATGGCCAGCAAATGGCCATTTGCTGAATTTTTTAATTATTAATTAATATTAATTAATATTTTTATTATTGTTATTGTTATTATTATGGTAAATAAAATTATTATGATGTGTTATAATTTTGAATTTATTTATTGATGATGATTATTATTATTAATATTATACATTTGAATAATAATAAATATACAATATATAATAATAATAATAATAATAATAATAATAATAATAATAATAATAATAATAATAATAATAATAATAATAATAATAATAATAATAATAATAACAATAATAATCATAAGATTTAGATAATAATAGAAATTAATATAATGAATGTATTTAAAATCATATCTAATATAAATACAAATTATATAATAATAATAATAATAATAATAATAATAATAATATTATTATTATTATTATAAATTATAATAATAATAATTTATTATTATGTTTCTTTAATTATTCTTATTAATTTAATTGTTTTAAAATATGATAATTATAAATTTTCTACTTACTATTATTCTTATTATTTATTTATTTATTATATTAAATAATATTATAAAATTCCTTATTATGATTAATTTTGTTCTTAATAACAATAAGGATAAAATATATGTTTATTTATGCTAATTCCTTATAATTTGTTATTTTATAAATTATTTTAATAATTATTATTATTTTTGCTAATTTAATATTCCTTATTATTATTATAAATTATATTATTATTAATTAATATTATGTTTCTTTAATTATTCTTATTAATTTAATTGCTTTAAATTATGATAATTATAAATTCAGTATAATTTGTTATTTTATACATTATTTTAAGAATTATTATTATTTTTCTAATTTTATATTCCTTATTATTATTCACCATTATATTATTATTAATTAATATTATGTTTCTTTAATTATTTTATTAATTTAATTATTTTAAATTATTATAATTATAAATTCCTTATAATTTGTTATTTTATAAATTATTTTTGCTAATTTTATATTCCTTATTATTATTCACTATTATATTATTGTTAATAATTGTTATGTTTCTTTAATTATTCTTTATTAATTTAATTGTTTTAAATTTTGATAATTATAAATTTTCTACTTACTATTATGCTTATTATTATTTAATTATTTATTTAATAATTATATTAAATAATATTATTAAATTCCTTATTGTTATTAATTTTGTTCTTAATAATGATAAGGATAAAATATATGTTTATACTCATCATCAAGATAAAAAGAATTAAACAAACAAACAAAATTATTTGTCTTTTAGAATCAAGACAAATATTTAATTATGTACACAAATAATAAATAAATAAATAATTTACTATATACATTATGTAAAAAATTTCATTATCATTAGAAGTAAAATAGCTTTAAAACGGCTTGTACAGGAAATGAGCCAGACGCATCTGTGAATTGTGAAATTTTAAATAAAAATGACGTTGTTTTAACGTTAGAGAGAGTAAGATGCGCTAATCTTAGGTAAAGAATCCAGACACGGCATCTTAGGGCTAAACAAAGGAAAGAATAAGCGAAGGATGTTCGTGATTATGTACAAGCGGTTCATACTATTATATTTTGAAGAATTATAATTCAAGAACATCTTTTATTGATTAGAATCATTTAATGTAATTTTTAATTTATAGAATTATTATTTACAATTAATTTGCAAATTTCTTTAATTATATAAGTATGCAAATATTTTATTTCTAACCACAATGAAAATTAATTAATTTAAAAACATCATATATTATATTAAAATAATCAACATAAGAATATAATTAAAAAATAAAAAAGGACAATAAGATTTAACATATTTATGTTTTAACTCTTTACTACAAATCTTAACTAAAGAAGTTTTTGTTTTAGATTTTATACTAAAATCTTAATTAAATAGGTAGCCAGAATAAGAAAATAAAAACTGAAAAACAGAATTGAAATTAAATAGTAACTAAGCGGCTGTTTGTTTCTGTTTGTTTTCTCCGTTTTTTATTGTCGTTTTTATAAAAAGAAAAATAAGTAAGTAAAACGTGTTTGGCTTATTTTGTTGCGATTTTTTGTTTCTAAAAATAAAAAAATCACAACAGTTTTACAGAAACAAAAAAACATCATTTCTCTTAATTTTGATATGTTTTTCTACAAAAATCAACATAATCCTAGTTTCTATCTCAAATAATAATAATAATAATAATAAGATAATTAATTTAGTATAATAAAATTAATAATAAAAAAATAATATTAATAGTATTAAAATAGTAAGTAGAAAATTTATAACAATAATTAATAATAATTAATAATAATATTATTATTATTAACAATAAATAATAATAATAATAATAATAATAATAAATAAGAATAACTTATTAAAATTAATCATAATAAAATTAATAAGAATAATAATAACTTAATAATAACAACAAAACAAAAAATAATAATAATAATAATAAGTTTGATAAAAAAAGTAAGTAGAAAATTTATAACAATAATTAATAATTAATAATAATAATAATAATAATAACTAATAATAATAATAATAATAATAATAATAATAATAATAATAATAAGTTTATTAGAAATCTCAACCAGATAGGTTTTTATTTTCAGTTTTTATGTTACAAATCTTAACTAAATAAGTTTTCATTTTTTTAAGTAAAAAAATAGAAACTAAAAACAGAAAACAGAAACTAAAAACAAAAACAGAAACAGAAAAACAGGAATGTAACCATACGTGCCCCTAAGCTTATAGCATACATAAGATATTACTGTCTGCCTTCCCGCCTGTCTTTTCTCCATTCCCATGGCTCCTCAGGGTTTGGTGCAGCCCACAGGCCTGTTCGTTTTAGCCGTGCCTCCTTTTCCCACTGATGCAACGCAGCCATAAACTAAGCCTCAGCTTTACAGTTCACAAAAGCAACAAAACCACAGCAATGTATATCGCATACCGATGCTAGTTCCACGCGTTGGTCATAGGCTGTATAATGCCATGCGCACCCTTTCTTCAGCAACGCCTCCTATGATTTTATTGAAAGAAATGTTGTGAATAATGCGTGCAAACTGTTTGTGTAATCTCAAGTGAAACCGATTTGAGCGGAAGGGAACACCTGTACAAAGATGCCATTGCAGTGTACGTCGCCCACCAAACGGCCATAACGATCTTCCGTATACACAAATATTCTCACACTCTTTCCCCGAATAAGTTTAATCAACTCCTGCTTTGCCTCCTGCCCATATGGCATCGAACTCTCCGGCGCATCTATTCCCCTATAAATGCTCAAACTCATAACATTATGAAATTATAAGAAAAACACACACCTAATTCACCAGAGAGTATAGGCATTACATCAATCGAATTCGGTACTTTCTTGCAAGAACCTCCTGATTCTGGACACTTATCACCCTACAGAAGAACAAATAAGTTCCGATTAATTGAACATTGGAATAAAAACTGATAAGGACAACCAACCGATATCCAGAGTCGATAATTTGCTGGTGAAGTTCATCAGCCCTCTCATAGTTTCTCTCGGCTCGTGCTTGTGATCTTTGAACAGCTGCCATTTGGACATCAAGTGGCAAACAGGACGATTCTCTTGGATCCGTCGTGCTAACGTAGACAGTCATGCCGTCTCCATCAGGTATAGCTCTTGCATCCACCTGGTTTGATCATTTAAACAATAGCTATTCCCAAATCAAACCCTTGTTTAAGATTATGCAGACATAGATGTTGTTATTACCGGTAGTGTCTGCAATTCGAACTTCACACCATGGGGTAGTGATGTGGGCACACCGGCGGAGAGTTCAAGAAGGGCGTGAGGAAGTGGCAGACCATAAAAAGCCAACAAACCCTGAAACCATTACATAGATCACATTTTTATCAACATTTGACTAGGCGTTGTGTTAAGCAGCAAGTTGTAAGATGTAATAAATGTGTTCAACTGCCTACCTCAACATCTGCTTTTTGGTGTTTCTTTAAGGTCTGGATGATTAGCCTGGAGGCTTCTTCAGGCGTTTTGGGAGGAGGTTTGGCTTCTCTCCACGCCTCTGACAGTTTTCTATACCTTAATACAACATTTCAAAATGATTCAACGAACTTAGCAACTAATCATTACCATGACTTGGCAGTGAAATGGCAAATGAATTAAACATGTTTACACAATTACCAATTGGCTTGAGCTTTCTTGGATGAGACTACGTGGTTACTGAGTCCTTCTGGGACCTTATGAAATGGAGCAGAGAGGGGAAAAGTAGAAGCAGATTGTAATAACAAGTTCCAACATAACACAAGCAGCTAAATTTATGAGAGAGAACCTGAGAGTTGATTTCGAAGTTGAACAGATCATGGGCTAGAGCGGAAACACCAACGGAGGTAGTGGAGACACCGTGAGGCCCGAGTGATTCGGACTCGCCCGAGACGGTTGGTTTGCAGCAGTGTGCGTACAAGAAACGTAAAGCGTTTCCCATATTGCAATTTTCTCAAAGCTCTGCAAATTCTGATGATCGTAGTCAAGCAAAGGGCGAGAAAAGAGATGAAGGTGATGATGACTGGGGAAAGCAATCTAACCAATGAATAAAGATTACGTGGCATCTTTTGATTGGTAAAGTAGTTTTAATAATTTACTAACTGTTGACTTGAGTCGACTGAACGCGGTCTGAACTCCGAACTGGGCACAGCATCTTCCCGTACGTTTTAGGGGGGAGGGCAGCATACACGGATAATCCTATTGGTCATTGAGAAGGAAAGAGAGTCCTAAGGAGAGGGCAAATTGGGTAAATTGATGATTTCACTTTCATATGAAACGGATGGATTAATTAATTTAGTTTCAGTTAATTGAAATAAAATGGCCCCCGTTACGCTGTAACTCTTTTCATATTACTGCCTACAATTTTTAAAAATAAATCAAACTAATTCTTGTATTTTCTAATATCAATCGTCCTTAAATAAAAATCCTTTGCACATGTTAATCAAAGCATACGAGGCTTTTATTTAATCAGAAATGTTGTGCAACGGTTCATTTCCTCCCCCCTTGCTCCAGCTCCTTTGGGAGAGACAATATTCCATCCTTCAACATATTAAGATGATATTTAAGAGTACCTTTATGGTCATGAATGGGCAACTTGTTCTTCCATGCTCCTTGTACCGACGTAGGATCTTGTTAGGTGTTTTTGGAGTCAATTATAGTCTGAGAAGTATCACCGAGTGTCTTGTTAGCTACAACAAGGTCTGGGTATTCAGTTAGGCTCATATGTGGGGTTGATTCTCTTGTCACGGCCATGAGCTAGGCCTTACAGGCCAATCCCCAAACGGAGGAGCTCGGCGGAAGGTCGATGAACAGAGGCTGAATAGGCAGGAAATTTCCAAAAATAGAAGGCAAGTGAGGGTAAAATCCTTAGAGAGAGGCCGGAGAAAAAAGTGTAGAGAGAAAGTGTAGACATGTGCTATCACACTTTAATAAAACATATGCTAATTACGTGGAATACGATGTAGTTTTGTTTTTAAAAGATTTCTTGTTATAATAGAAGTAAAGCTTAAGTTTTAAAAGATTTTAGTTAGATTAGAAAATAACAACTATTGGAAAAATTCTAATTATATGATCTTAACTTCGAATTATAATATTAAGAATATAATATTTTAAAATAATGAAAATCTTATTTTAAATTTTATGTGAATTTATTTCAATTTATAAATTTAATATGAAGTTTAATTGAATAAACTATCAATACTAACATATAAAAATAATTCTTTTATTTAATTCAAAAGTATGAAAATTCTAATTTCTTTCTCTTGAATAACAAAACAATCTTTAAAAAAAAAAGTTTAACAAGCACTCTTCTCCTTCATCCCAAAAATAAATTTTCAAAAATTTTAGTTGAATTATCTGACAACTTGATTATATTGTGGTACTGAAGATATCTTTAAGGTACATTGTATATAGGATTTGAAATGAAAGAAATAAGAGAATTTTTCTAAAGATATTTGTTCAAATAGATGCAATATGTTAGAACTCACAACAAACATCAAGGTACATCTACTGGTTTGTTAAATGTAGAAAAGATGCAGCTTACCTATGGTGGCAAATTGTATCCTAGCCAAGGTTTAAGGATATATTATCCCTTACTACTCCATAATGGAATGAACTATAGTACTCTTATTTCATATTAGTCCTAAGGTTTTGGTAAGTTGGCTTAGCTAGAATTACATGTTATCTTTTTTTCTTTGAAAATTTTGAATGAATTAAGCCATAATAGGCACCATAAGTACAAAAATTGAGGTAAATACAAAATATTGTATAACTGCTAACATCTTAAGCCAATACATTATAATACTTATATATCAACTTAAGTAAAAGTATTGAGAAAGAAATTGTTTCGGGGTTGCTCCAGCTTGTAAGGAGGAATTGACTACATGTGTGCTTGTCCTTGAAGGTGTATAAATGACATGTGACTTTCTCAATGAATTTCGTTGTTCACACCTCTTTTTTTTTATGTATTGATTGGAGAAGAATTTCATGTTTCTTTCATCACATATAGACATAATGAGATAAGATAGAGCAATTTGATATATCCAAGCATCCCCTAGGTTGTTTTGATGCTCCAGTCCCCTATCTCAGACCATAGCTTAGGAGGATTAGCTAACTTACATATGTATGATAGCTCCTTTCATAAAGTTTTGGGGAAGTTGCATTATCCAGTGTTTTAAATGATGCTTTACATATTATGCTCCAATTGGGGCGTTTACATATTTTGCAATCCTATCCAATATAGGTAGTCTACCTCTTATAGCAAGCCACAGGGTATGAGTAGCTCAAAGAAGAATGATCTTACTCCAAACTAATTTGTACCATGGTACTTTAGGAGCTGGTGAATTGAAGAGGAGTCCACAAGATCAGTTGATAAAGATGCAATTGTTTAAGGCCTTCCAAATGATTTTGTCTTAATGTTCAGGCCTTAGAGTAAATTTATCAATGAAGGAGGAGAAGATAGAGGCTAGGATTAAGTGACTAATTAAGCTTTAATTCATTACTACTTGTGATACAATGGCTTTCATTAGGCAGTATTGTTTGGAAGGTAAAAGAAGATTTATGCTTTCCTGAGGGCTATAAGGTGACCAATTGTTAACCCAAAGGAATAGGTTGAGGCCATCCCTTATCATCATATGATATTGTGTTCTTAAATTCTCCCTGATACTGTAAAAAAACTTCATTATAGAAGAGGTTGTTCATCGTATTTTGTAAATCTATACATTCTACCCTTCGATATAATAGGCATGAACCCATTTAACCCATAATTCATCTTTGTCCTTGCATAATCACTATACTCTTTTTTTATAACAATATGACATTTTTGGTTGACATATCTTAAGGGTGCTTGGTTCATGGGTTTGCGAATTAATCAGTGGAAATGGAACACACACAAGTGGTTAGTTTTATATTATGGTTATAAGAGATATATGAGTAATTAATTCAATATACTTAATTAAAATATAATTAATTACATTTAATTATATTGTAACTAATTAATTACAATATAATTAATTAATTATATTTTTCTCTTTTTAACAATTAAATATAACTAATTAAAATATATTAAAATTTGATGAAAAATTAACAAAATTTTATTTTTAATATATTTTAACAAACTAACCACTATCAATGATAATAGTAATCATTCTTTCCTCTTAATCAACCGTCACAATTATAGTGATTACATCCATTCTCATTCCTTATTATATTTATTTTCATTTATATTATCATTCCTTTATGTAAATCAACCGCCCTCTCAAACTATTTGATTTTTAGTCTTGTCTCCTTCTCCTTTGTTGGATTCCGATCTTTTAATAGAATTTAGAAATGTTAAATGAAATTAAATGGGTGTTTTGAGTATGTATGTGTTGTGGGTGTTTTAGAGTTACATGAAATTGATGTGAAAAGAAGTAGATTTTGGTTTTTGATGACTTGAAAATTTTGAATAAATTTGTGTGTATAAGGGTACCATGACAATTATAGTAAATAAATTGATTTAAATGGAAGTTGAAAAGCAAGAAATGAATAATGAAAATGTGAGATTTTGAAGAATTGTAAGTCTGAAATTTTTGGGATGAATAGTAACAGAGAGTTGACTTTTTGATGTGAAATCTTTGTGAATTTTTTTGGGTTGATTTAGGCAGAATTTGATAAAATGGTCTTCATGAAAGTTGTAGCTTCTGTTGATAGCTTTCTATCACTATAAAGTATGACGTGTTTCAATACCGGGATTGAAAGTTATAATCTTTCGAATTTAAGTTATTTTGCTTTGTTTTTTAAAAAGCTCATTAGGTTAAGTTTGTGTATACTCTACTTTGAGGTCAATTTTATACTGATGTGATTTGAATTGGAGTAAGTGGTCTACATGAAAGTTATAGAGAAATTGCATAGCTTTACAATGATGTATAATATGTTTTTTTGATTGTGGAAATTGGAAGATGTGAAATTTGGATGTTTGGATGTTGTTTTAGGATAACAAATTTCTGACAAAAACTTTAAAGTAAAATTTGACTAGTTAGAGGTTGAAATTACTTTGAAGTCCTTCTTGAAAGTTGAAGATTGTGTTTTGATCTTTCCATTGATATAAAGTATGGAAAATTTTTGGGCAATAGAATAAGAAGTTATGATTTTTAGAAATTGTGTTACTGTTCAGGATGATCATTATTGGACAATAATTTTGATTGAACTTTTGAAACTTATAAAGGCTGAAATTGCTCTTAAAATCTTCATGAAATTTGTAAATCTTTCTTTTATCTTTCCAACGGTATAAAGTTTGTAAATTTTGGACATCGGAATCAAAAGTTATGATTCTTAGAAGTGGATACATTCTAGATGCGAAAAGCAGACGATAGAAATAAGACGGAATAAAAGCAGACTATAGAAATGAGACGGAAGAAAAGCAGACGATAAAAATAAGACGGAAGAAAAGCAGACAATAGAAATGAGACGGAAGAAAATGAGACAATGGAAATGAGACGATAGAATTAAGATGCAAGGAAAGTGAAATGATGCAAAAGTGAGACGATACAGAAGCCAGACGATAGAATTAGTCTTCGAGGTCTTCATGAAAGTTATAGATCTAGAAGTCCTCTTTCCAATGATCTAAAAACGAAGTTAATCGGACCTATATAACAAAAGTTATGACATTTGTACTGAGACATGTATATTTTAGGTGAGGGCATAAACGTGTTGGAGTCTTTTGGCCATAACTTCTTCTCTAGACCTCCAAATGACTTGATTCTTGAACCATGGGATTCTTAAGACTTTTCTCTATATATCCACCAATAATTGAAGAAATCTGAAATTTATGGTGAGAGATTGAGTGAAAAGAGTGAGACGGGTACAGTAAGTGTGTTCTTCAATCATATGAACTAGCGTTATCTCACTGAACACGCCTCAGTATTTTGGTGATATCTTGATATGTGGAGATCCAATTGAGTTGATTCTTGTTGAAAAATAAATTATATACATGGGGCTACAAGTTATATAAAGGAATTGAATTTCAATTTAGTCCGTAAGATTTTCAATTTCTGAATTGAATATGGGTATAGGGTTCAGTCTCGGATTAGTAAGAGCTGAAAGTGTTTTGACAATAACTTTTGCTCTAGTCATCCAAATGAGGTGATTCTTGATTTGGATTAAACTAGAAAAATAAGGATACAATTTTTCTGATGAAATTAATTTTCAATTTAGTCTTTAAGACTATCAATTTTCAGATAGAAGTCAATCGCAGGAAAATGTGTTAGCATAAGAATAGTCCGAAAATGTTGGAGTATAACTTTTGGAGTATTGAACCAAATGGAATGAGTTCGGTGACATTCGAAACTTAAGACAATGGGAGAAATTTTCTAGAAGAAATTGTTATGTCAGAATGTTCAAGGATATTTTTGGCAAGACACTTAAGGTTAAAAGAACATAAGCCTATAAGGAAGGATAAAATAGATTTTTTGGACTCATTAAGGGCACAATTGGAAGAAATAGTATTGTCTTACTTATAAATAAAGGAGAAAACGTGAATGATAAGATTCTAGAGAAACAAAATGTGTGGATGAGGGGAGAGCGTCATGAAGAGAGAGAAATATGAAGAGAAGAAGAGAAAGAAAGAAAGAAGAGAAAACAAGTTAGGGTTTTAATTTTCTTAGCCTTCAAGAGAGATTTTGAAGCTGTTCAAGAAAGTAAACAAGTAGAGGAAGAGAAGAGCTTTCCTTTGAGCTAAGGATCTCTTCATTTGGTGAAGAATGAAGGGATCAAGAGGAACAAGAGAAAGAACCTTTGATACCTCAGGTTGTTTGCAAAGAGAAGAGACATTTTGAGCAAGTCAAGTCTTTAAGCAGGGAAATTAAGGTGGGTTCCATGTTTATAATTTGAGTAATGAGCTACTAAAGTTTCTTTTTAAATGATTTAAAGGATTTGCTTATGTGTATATATGCTTATTTGATGGAAATTGAATTGTCGTGAATGTGTGACAAACTCATTTATTCATATATATTTTCATATCTTTTGGATGAGTCTTTGTCACTAAATTGGTCTTTATGGTTTTATTTAGATATTATTTGAATTATTATGCCTTACATTTAATTTTTATTTATAGGGAAAAATTGTCGTATTTTGGTTTAACTATGATAAATTAATTTTTAGACAATTGATGCTACTTTACTTGTAATTTTTATTATAGGGTATTTGGAGAAATTAATGTTCAAAAAGATTAAGTAATAATCTACAAAGCCAAAGAAATAACCAATATAAAAACAGCAATCCAAAACACAAACATGATGGAAAGAAACGACAGCAGTGGGACATTGAAGAGGACATCAAAACGACAGCAGTTTGAAGAAAGAAGAAAGAAAAAATGACATGTACAGCATGAGAAAGAAACGACAACGTTGAAGTTAGGAAGCAGAAAACGTGAAGATTGCAAGGGTTTTGAGCAACAAAAAGGATGAACCAACTTAATTTGGGGAGATCACAAAAATAATCAAGGAGGCAGCTGGCGGCGTAAGTGTGTGAGTGTGCTGCTGAGAAAGACAAAAAAAAAAAGAGTCATATCAAGTAGAGGTTGGCGGCAGTGTGAACTAGGAGGAGGCGTTGCAGGCTGCGTGTGCGTGAATTTAGGAACTGGGTGGTGTGCGTGCTTAGCTGGAGAGAAGAATAAAACATCCAAAAGTTGGCTTGTGAGTGAGTGGTTTTTAAGAGAATAACTTAAATTGTCAAATCAAGTTATTAAATGAGGAGAATGGAGGTGTTTGCCAGCTGCGTGAGTGTGCTGGGAGAAGAATAAACACATCTCGAAATAAGGAAGAGGCAGCTGGCGTTGGAAGTGCTGCCTACTGCGTGGTATTGGAGGCTGCGTGAGTGTGCTGGGAAGCGTGTCTGTGGTAGATTGAGCGGGTCTGAAGGCTTGCCAAGCTAGCGGTGAGTGCGTTAGAGCTGGTGTTGGAGGTGCTGCCTGCTACGTGGTCTGCGTTGACCTAGGAAGAAGATAACAAAATCAGTAGGAGACAATGTGAGAGGCACAAAGTTGGAGGACGCATAAGTGAAACCTAAGAGATTCAAACCATTATTCTTACACATTCCATGGCTGATCGTTGGAGCTTAACATTGGCAGCATATTCAATAAATTTTTGTGGCTAATTTATCTTAATCCTTTGGTTCAATGGCAATGGTAGGAGCATGGATTTTTATAGGGGAGTTTAAACTTTTCTTCAACCATTTAATTAATTAGCTATTCCTAGATCTTAGGATAACTATTAATTATTTGGAGTTGCGTTTTGATTATATGTTGAATTGGAAGATTTTGTGACTGGATTAATGTTTGGTAATTGATATTGTGTTGATTTCGGATTTAATTTCATTACTTTGTTTTGGGTCAAAACTTTGTATTAAGATTTTAGCGAGATTGGTGATTATTCAAGGTGGCTTGAATTATTTGGATCATTTTATTTGTTGCTGGCATTAATTCTGTTTCTTAATTATTGCATAACAGTCGAGCATTGGTGTTAGTATCCTTAGTTCTATTTTGCTGGTTTGATAGCAGTTAGTAAATTAGGATTTTTTGGAAAATATTTTTGTAACATTTCGAGGTGGCTCGGTTGTTAGTTAAAAGCTCGATTTTAATTCTTGGTTCAATTGTTTTAATTCCCATATCTTTTTGAGTGATGATTGCCTGCGTTATTGAACTGGAGGATTGCTTACTTGTGTTTGTTTTCTTATTTAATTCACTCTTTGTCATTTCAAATTTCTTATTTCAATTTTTAAAATACCAAAAACAAGTCCCTTGTGTTTATTTTCATTCGTTGCAAATTTTAGCGGTAATTGTTAAAATCAACCCCATTTTATAGTTTAGTTTACATTGCATCTAGTAACTTAGGAAATTAATTTCACTTTTGGTTCTTCAAGAGAACGACCTGAGGTTGCGCTATACGAAAACCTTGGTTAAATTTTTGAAGTAACTCCAAGGCGACAATCGGATAAAAAGGTTATTTCAAGTGGCGTTGTTACCGGGGAACCAAGAAATTGGTTCCTAAGTGTCAAGTAACGATTAACTGGGATTTTTGTGTTGAGCCTCATAGTTGCATTTTTTTTCTTTTCTTCTTAGATAGATAAAAGTTTTGTGTTTCTTTTTTGTGCATATTGGTACAATTTTTGACAATATTTGATTACTTGTGCATATTACAAGGTTTTCACACTCTTCCATACACTACAAAGGACATCGTCATCCATACTTATACATTCATACACACACACTTGCACTTATTAGATTCTTCATTTTTTTCCTTACTTGAATTTTATTGTGTGAGTCAGTTTTGCACCTTGTTCTTTTTGTTACTGTGTATGCCTAGGAGTGAAAGGGCTTTACCTTTAAATCCTTTAAATCTTGAACTTGAAAGGTTAGTGAAAAAGATTAGAAGAGAGAGGAGAATAGAGAGGAGAAGTCAAGTTCTTATTGAGGAGGAGCATATTCCACAAGAGTTAAATTTTATCATCTAGTGAACAAGAACCTAGAGAGAGAACTACCTCTAGTGAACACTTGTCTGTTAGCGATTTTGAATTGGAGCAAGATACCATGGATGGTGGTAATGGTAATAATGGACATAATGGGCCTAATGGGAACAACGAACATGGTGAGAATAACATAAGGAATAATGTTGAGGATAATAGAAGCATGAGGGAGATTAATAATTCTAATGTTGATTATGATCCTTATGGCTTTTATACTGATGATGTGAACTTCGAAATTAAAGGCGCATTAATTTCTTCCTTACCTAGATTCCATGGCTTTGCAGGTGATGATCCACATAGGCATTTGAAGACTATGCACATGGTGTGTTCTTCCATGAAACCACCCACGACAAATCTTGAAGATGTATTGAGAAGAGCATTCCACTTCACTTTAGAAGGAAAAGCTAAGGAGTGGCTTTACACATTACCTCAACATTTCACCACATTGACCTGGGAGCAACTGAAAGGAGCATTCTTAGATGAGTATTTTCCCGCTTCTAAGACATCGAGACTCAAGAAGGAGATAACTAGTGTGGTGCAACGAGACAATGAATCCATGCATGAATATTGGAAAAGGTTCATCACACTTCTAGCTCATTGTCCCCACTACAACATTTCGAAGAATGATCTAGTCAACTCTTTCTATGAAGGGCTTCTTCCACATCATAAGCCCTCAATTAATGCCGCTGCAAATGGTTCGCTCAGAGAATTAAGTCCCAATGCTGCATGGGACCTACTTCAGAAGATGGCTACCAATGACTCCCAATCTGGAGACTCAAGAAGGGTGTCCAATACCTCTTCAGTTTCTTCCCAAGATATTCTTGCTGAAATTGCTACCTTGGGAAATCGAATGGAGAAAAGACTCAATATTTTGGAGAATAATGTGAAGGCTAAGCAAGTCAATTCAGTGAATCATTCTCAAGCTATAGTAACTGGTTGTGAGTATTGTGGGTCCATGATGCATGCTTCCAATAACTGTGCCAGATATGAAGAGGTTCATGCCCTCTACCAAAATAGGAATGGCCAATATCAGAAGAGGGATCCCTACTCCAATACTTATAATCCAGGTTGGAGAGATCATCCTAATTTTAGATGGGGTGGAGATCAAGGAAACATTCAAGGAAATTCTGCCAACCAAATAGTGCCTAATCAAGGGACATCATCTACTATTTCTAAGGGTGACGAATTTGCTATGATCATGAAAGGCTTGCCGAGATAAATTCGAGACTAGATCAAGAAAAGGCATAAACTAATGCTAAGTTGAATTCCATGGGAAATAAGATGGACTCTTGCTTACAAAATGTGTTCTCCAAGTTGGAGCAAATGGAGACCAAGCATGAGAACTTGAACACTTTTGTTACTAAAATCTCTAATAATTTGACTTAGCAACAAGGAAAGAGCAGTGGTTCGATACCCTCCAATACAGTGATAAATCCAAAATCTTTGAATGCAATCACACTGAGAAGTGGGAAGAAAATTGGAGCTAAGAAAGTGAGTTTCAAAGAGAAGGAAGAGGATGAAAAGCCGGTTGATGAGGAAATGGAAGTTGAATCTCCTCCTGCTAATACTACTCAAGAAACATCCCAAGTTGAGAAGAAAGTTTCTATTCAATCTGAAAGCATTCAAGAAAAGAAGCTCATGGAAAAATCTCGAAAACAACCAGTGGTACAAAATGAGGAAGAGGTAACAACTATCCTGAAGTGACCAATGGAGGAAGGATCACCTTCCAACTCCAAAGGTGATGAGGTAAAAATTCGTGACTTGCCTTTTCCAAATTCCTATTTGGTTAGTAAAAAGATTGTTGACAAGAAAGACAATGATGAATTGTTTGAAATGTTTAGCAAACTTGAGGTAAATGTGCCATTGCTTGAATTGATTAAAAAAATGCCCAAGTGTGCTAAATTCTTGAAAGACCTATGCACAAACAAGAGAAAGTATAGGCATAGTGAAAGAATTCAACTGGGGTTAAGTGTTAATGCCTTATTTAAGCCACAATTTCCCATTAAATGCAAGGATCCAGGTTCTTACATTATTCCCTGTATCATAGGAAGAACGACTGTTTCTCATTCCTTACTTGACTTAGGTGCAACAATCAATGTCATGCCAACCTCTGTTTATAAGACCTTGGGTATTGCAGCTTTGAAAGACACTAGTGTAGTGCTTGGTCTCGCTGATAGGACTGTGAGATACCCTAAAGGCATTCTAGTAGATATCCTTATGCAATTCAAAGGTCTTGTTTTCCCTGTCGACTTTTATGTTCTTGATATGACTAATGAGCTTCCATCTGAGAGTACTTTGATTCTAGGTAGGCCTTTCCTTTTGACTGCTGAGACCATAATTAACATGAAGAAGGGCCTTATCACTATGGGAATTGGGGATCAAGAAGTGCAATTTAATCTTTTAGAAGCTATGAGTCATGGTTATGAGGATTGTTCTTACTTGGGTATTAGTTTGATTGAATGCCATGATGTAGAAAATTTGCATGAGACTGAGGTGCCTGAGCTTGACTGTTGTAATATAGGTGTGAATCATCATAAAGCACTTGCTTGTTTATCTTCCTCCCTTTCTTTTAATTTTTGTGCATGTGAGGGTAATGTATCATGTGTTTATTATTTAGAAATAGATAGCTGGCTTTCTACTCCGCAAAATTCTGACGCTTCTTTTTGTTTTGATATTACTGTTGATTCTGCACTTGATAGCCTCGAGGAAGGTGTGTTTCTTGATTTTGCAGGAACTGATGAAAAAGAAGCCTTTATGCAAGCTACAAATGTAGCTTCTTCTTCAAATGGTGTTGGAGTATTAGAAGAGGATAGCAATGACCCTACTACTATTCTAAACCCTTCTAAAACTACTCTTACTTCTGATTTACTTTCTTCTTCTACTGATCAAACTGAACCTAATTTTTTTGTTTCCAGGTCATTTAATTGTGGAACTGATTCGGGAAGTGGAGGACATACACACTGCACAGAGCTTATATCCTCATCTCGAAGTCACATGGACGTACCACTTTCACTGAATGCATTTGATATACCAAAGCTGGTTCCTTCTATCAGGCAACCCCCGATTTAAATCAAACCCTTCCCTTAACTTGAAATATGTCTTTCTTGCTGAGGATTGCAAATTGTCTGTTATCATTTCCAGTTCTCTAAGTAGTTCTGAAGAAGAGAGATTAGTTTCCATGTTGAAAAAGTATAGGAGGGCTATATGTTGGTCTTTAGGGGACATACCTGGAATTGATCCTTTGGTTTGCACACATAAAATCCTTTTAGCTGACGGGTCCAAACCAGTTAGGCAGCCACCCCGGAGGTCGAATCCTCTTATTCATGATTTGGTTAAGAAGGAGGTGCCTAAGTTGTTGAGTGCAGGGATCATATATGCCATATCAGACAGTGAGTGGGTAAGCCCGGTACAAGTAGTACCAAAAAAGAGTGGTATCACAGTGGTGAGAAATGAGAGTAATGAACTCATTCCATCAAGAGTTCAAAATGCTTGGAGAATGTGCATCGACTATCGGAAGTTGAATGAAGCAACTAGGAATGATCATTTTCCATTACCTTTTATTGATCAAATGTTGGAACGAGTATCTGGGAAATCTCACTATTGTTTCTTGGATGGTTTTTCAGGTTACTTCCAGGTACCAATTGCACCTGCGGACCAAGACAAGACTACTTTTACCTACCCTTTTGGTACATACGCTTATCGAAGGATGCCATTTGGGTTATGTAACGCTCCAGACACCTTTCAAAGGTGTATGATGGCAATCTTCTGTGATTTATTAGAGCAAAATATGGAGATTTTTATGGATGACTTCACTGTTTATGGTGATAATTTTGATGACTGCTTGTTTAGTCTTGAACGTGTTCTTGGTAGATGCATTCAGAAAATTTTGGTTTTGAATTATGAGAAATGTCATTTTATGGTAGATAGTGGCATAGTGTTAGGAGATCAAATCTCCTAAAAGGGGATTGAGGTTGATAGAGCCAAGATTGAAATCATTTCTTCACTTCTTTATCCTACTTGTCTAAAAGAATTGAGATCTTTCTTGGGGCATGTGGGGTTTTATCAGCTCTTTGTAAAGGATTTTAGTAAAATTGCTTTACCCCTTTCTACATTGTTGAAAAAAGATATTGATTTTCACTTTAATGATAAATGTAGACATGCTTTTAATACTTTGAAGTCTTTGCTTGTTTCACCTCCTATTCTGACTACACCTAATTGGGATTTGCCTTTTGAGCTATCTTGTGATGCTTCTAACTTTGCAGTTGGTGCTATGCTTGGTCAGATGGAGGAAAAGCGATCTATAGTGATAGCCTATGCCTCCAAGACACTTGACTCAGCTCAAGTGAATTATACCACTACTGAGAAGGAACTTTTTGCTATAATCTTTGCTTTAGATAAGTATAGACATTATCTGATAAACTCTCGAGTGGCTGTTTTTACAGATCATACAGCAGTGTGATACTTGTTCAAGAAGCCCCAATCTAAACCAAGACTGCTGAGATGGGCGTTAATGCTACAAGAGTTTGATATTGAAATTAGAGACAGAGCTAGACCAGAGAATCATGTGGCTGACCACCTTAGTCGGTTACCTGAAGGCACCAAAGGAGTTGACTCTTCTGATCTTACTGTTGATTCTTTTCCTGATTCTACACTTTTTGCCTTGGCAGTCCAGGAGCCTTGGTACTCAAACATTGTTAATTACATCGTCACTGATTTTGTGCCTCCTTTTATGTCTAAGTTTCAGGTTGATAAGCTGAAGAGGGAGGCAAGATACTATACATGGGATGCTCCAATTCTTTGGAAGCAATGTAGTGATCAAATCATTAGACGATGTGTTCCAAACAATGAGATCCACTCTATCCTTACCTTTGCACATACTTTATCTTGTGGGGGGCATTTTAGTGCTAATAGAACTGCTAGGAAGGTTTTAAAGTGTGGGTTTTACTGGCCTACCTTATTCAAAGATGCTTATACTTTTTGCAAGTCTTGTGATAAGTGTCAGAGGTTTGGGAGTCTAGGTAAAAAACATGAAATGTCTTTAAGATCTATGCATTTTTGTGAAATTTTTGATTTCTGGGGCATAGATTTTATGGATCCCTTTCCTTCTTCATTTGGATTTTCATATATATTACTTGCAGTAGATTATGTGTCTAGGTGGGTAGAGGTGATGCCAACTAGGAAATATGATGCTTCTAATGTTGTCAAGTTTTTACGTGCTCATATCTTTTGCAGGTACGGCATTCCAAGAGTAATTTTCAATGAACAAAGAACACATTTCTGCAATAGGACAATCAAGTCTTTACTTGCTAAGTATGGAGTTAATCACAAGCTGACCACCCCTTACCACCCTCAGACAAATGGGTTGGCTGAAGCCTCCAATCGGGAAGTGAAGCATATACTAGAAAAAATTGTGAAGCTATCCCGAAAAGACTGGAGTGAAAGGCTTGAGGAGGCGCTATGGGCTTATAGGACTGCCTACAAGACCCCTATAGGCATGTCCCCTTTCTGGTTGCTCTATGGCAAGTCTTGCCATCTACCTATGGAGATCGAGCACAAATCTTATTGGGCGATCAAGGCATGTAATGCAGACCTTGAATCTTCACTTGAAAATCGGACAATGCAACTCCAAGAGCTTGAAGAGATGAGACTTGAGTCTTATGATAATGCCAGAATCTACAAGGATAAGTTGAAAATGATTCTTAACAAACATATTTTGAGGAAAAAATTTCATGAAGGTGATAAGGTTCTAAAGTTCAAGGCTCGACTAAAGTTGATGCCCGGAAAGTTCGTCACCAAATGGGAGGGGCCTTTCAAGGTTACCAAGGTGCATTCATTTGGAACGATAGAGCTAGTGGATGAAGCAACTGGTCATGTTTAACAAGTCAATGGTCATCTGCTTAAGCACTACCAGGAGGATCAAAGACCTCCCTAATACCACGGTTGTTCCCTTCCACCTTTCTCCTTTATTCTCTATAATATTAATGCTGATATCTGTTTGCTGAGATAGTTCGGAATAAGTGTGGGGGAAGGGAACCTTTCCAATAGGAAGTAGTTGCTGTTTATTTTGTTTTGTTATTATTAGTTAGTTTCCCCTTATTTTTGCCATTTTGCCTAAAATTATTTTTCTTACATTGAGGCCAATGTATTGATTAAGTGTGGGGGAGTGATTGATTTTGTTGAATTGTTTGCCACTGCTTAGATTGCCCACTGCTTGGATTGCCATTTTATTGACTTGTCATTAGACACTGTTTGTTTGGCTGAGCTAAATTGACATCCGCTCACTTGACTTTTGCAGTCCTTGGGTTTTGTTTTCAAATCCTTGTTGCTTATGCATGTGAACATTGGCATGTCAAGGTTTGAATACGTTTTTGATTTGAGTAATTTTTATTTTTAGTTGATTAGCATAGTGGAGTGCCTTTGGTGCAGTGTTACTAACCTTGTGGTATAACTTGATTTAAAGAAGGAAATATCTTAGATAAAACCTTGTT
Organism: Erythroxylum novogranatense; assembly: GCA_029891385.1. Classification (NCBI taxonomy): domain Eukaryota; kingdom Viridiplantae; phylum Streptophyta; class Magnoliopsida; order Malpighiales; family Erythroxylaceae; genus Erythroxylum; species Erythroxylum novogranatense. The sequence continues at coordinate 32,166,863 of CM057228.1, forward strand.
GGAAGGAATTTTGAGCCTTACTTTTCTTTCTCATCTTGTGTGATTTCTACCTAGCTTGGTTAGCCTCTAGAACTTGTATAGATTCTTTTTCAAAGTTGCATTAATACCTAGATTTATGGGTATGATAGGGGCATTCTTTTCTAAACCCTTTTGCCCAAACACAAACTGTTGGGACCCGATCTCGAAACCGGACCCCAACTGGAACAAACGGAAACACAGATCGAAAAACGAATCAAATTCTTAATGAGCCATAGAAAAATCGAGAGGCTCGGATTTACAAAATTTCAGAAATAAAGAAACAAAACGGATCAATCAACCACAAATGTTGGATCCCGTTTCTGGAACCCAACCTCGGAATCATAATCGAACAAATGTACAAAATGTGAGAAAACTTATACTTGACGAAAGCGAAAGAATTGGAAGCGAAACGAATTGGTTCGGAATCAAATCAAACATATCGCTAAAGGACAAAACCTTAACTCTGACATCCGAAAAACAATTATTTTGGAAAACATCGCGTTGGAAACCCTATGACTAAACCAATCTGACACCGGTATAAATTTTTTTCTTTCATTCTTTCCTTCGTGTTTATTCCTTTCATCTTTTTCAAACTTATTCATCATATACAATTCGAAACTCAATTTTCCTCACTCAAATCTCAAATCATAAAATTCATCTTATACAATTATACAGATCCCATAATTTCATTTGCCATAAAATCTCATGCATAACAATCAGCCATACACAAAAAGCACTTCAATATCCAAGGCACATTCACAATTCGATTCTATACACAATTCCATAATTCACTTTTCCATTCTATATACAAATCCATAATTCAATTTCATCATGATATACATGCTTACTAAACCTTAATGGCATTCCAAGCCATGTTACAACATCAATATCAAAATCTAAAATGCACAAAATACAAGAATCCCACAATTTTCATCATGTCTGAAATCTGAATCTTACAACAAATTAACTCAAAAGTCAATCATGTACATAACGAACGAACGTGTAGACTTTCTTTCATCCAAACTCCATCTTAATACCTGGAGATAGGGATGAAAGGGGAGGTGAGCTTTACAGCTCGTGGATAACATGTTTATAAATCGAAAAATAAGCAAAAATCATCTTTTTAAAACTGTTGCCATTTTATAAAATTTTCACAGATGAAATTCATCAAATACTTATTTCTCAAAATTTCTCAATTTATCGAAGAATTCATGAACATTTCTTAAAACATGTATGTAATCACACTTAGAAACAAAACAGAAACACATAAACACATCAAAATGGTTTAGATCAGTCCAGAAACAGAACGTACTGTACATTCCCGCATAGCGGTCTTCAGCAACCAGAATAAATATATTACACCTTCCCAAGATAATGTCCGTTAGTAGCCGTGAACTTATGGGAGTCCTTAACGAGCTCCAATGCCACTAGCAGCAAAGGCATGAAGAAGCTGAGACAAGTGCACTTGACCCTCTTATGAGACCTAACCAAACCCACATAACAGACAATTTACACTTGAAAATCGGACTGCCCAAAGGCATATTTCGAAAACTTAATTTTCATACACGTGTCATAAATCAATCATATTTCCATTTGCATTGCACATTTTTCATCCAAATTCACATGACAATTTCACATTCATTCAAAAATAATGAAATCATCAATTATAGACATTTCTCAAATTATGCAAAAACAATGCATTTTGCAATTGCAGCAATTTATCGAATCATTAACAATGAAAATGAAAAATATTTATCTCCTTCTTGATTTTTCGAAAACGTAAACAATGAATTTGCAAATCATTTCTCTTCTTAATTTTTTGAAAACTTATTATTATCTTATAATTCAAAGTATAAACCATTTCAATTACCCTTTGCTTACCCCCTTTGAGCCTTCACTTTTATTCATTCCGTTGTTTTTGGCACAAGTGTTTGCATGAGTTATGTTATGTTCTTCATGATTAAATGTGCATAATTGCTGTTGTGATTTTTATCTTCTTGGATTCGGGTATGCCAAATTTGTCAAAAAAAAAAAAAACAAAACAAAGAAAAAAAAGGCAAAAAAGAATTAAAAAACAAGAAAATAATTTGGCCAAAAAGAATAAAGTGAAATAAGGCATCCCTTGGTGGATTGAAGATTAAAGATTAGGTCTTGAAAGATGATAATTGCACATTGGTGTTCAATTGATGGTTGCGCTTTAACTCATTTTGAGTTATTCTTAATACTCATGCAATACATTTGTCATTTTTTTTCCTTCTCTTTTCCATTTCATCCATTCATTAGCCTTTCATCAATATTACAACCCTACAAAGTCCCCTTGACCATGAATCTATGATATGTTAGTGGTTGAGATAGTAAAATCGTTACAAGCTTATGGTAGGTGCTAATCTAGGTAGATTGTGTGAAATTTTCCTATTTGAGAGATGAGCGAAACATTTGGACCTTATGTGAGATCCATTATGTTTCTTTTTCTTCTATCTTGCTATGTCTCTTGTGTTAGTTTCTTTGCACCGAAGTCTTTCATGAATGTTGGCTGATTAAGAATAGAGGTTATTTGAGTTAATTGCATATTCTTGCCTTGTCGATTTTATGTTTGCTTGCATTAAGTTTAACTGTTGGATTTATTTACTGATAATTTTCCCAGGAGTGCAAAAAGCTAAATGTGGGGGAGTTGACAAACTCATTTATTCATATATATTTTCATATCTTTTGGATGAGTCTTTGTCACTAAATTGGTCTTTATGGCTTTATTTAGATATTATTTGAATTATTGTGCCTTACATTTAATTTTTGTTTATAGGGGCAAAAATTGTCGTATTTTGGTTTAACTGTGATAAATTAATTTTTAGACAATTAATGCTACTTTACTTGTAATTTTTATTATAGGGTATTTGGAGAAATTAATGTTCAAAAAGATTAAGTAGTAATTTACAAAGCCAAAGAAATACCCAATATAAAAACAACAGTCCAAAACAAAAGCATGATGGAAAGAAACGACAGTAGTGGGACATTGAAGAGGACATCAAAACGACAACAGTTTTGAGAAAGAAGAAAGAAAAAAATGACATGTACAGCATGAGAAAGAAACGACAGCGTTGAAGTTAGGAAGCAAAAAACGTGAAGATTGCAAAGTTTTTGAGCAACAAAAAGGATGAACCAACTTAATTTGGGGAGATCACGAAAATAGGGTATTTGGAGAACCAACTTCATGAACTGTGCCACGCGAACTCGTGAACTCATTTTCACGTAGGGTTCATTGCCTACAGAATGTTAGTAGGTTGTAGTGCAACTAATACAATATGTTGTTTTATAAGAACAACATCTTAATATTTATGTAATATGTTTACATAATTTTATATAGGAATTCATCTAAAGTAAAGTAATTAGGATTCGATTGTTGTATGAATGATGATTGAACACATTTACAGACTTCTGATTTCATAAGCAATTGTGATCAAATTATTTACCCTATGTATGATTAATGTGACATTAACGTGCATATATATTTCTTTTCTTATTATAGAAACTTAGTGTTTCAAAATGGCTACTGCTTTGAAGAATATTGTTGCTAAACTTAATAGGGGTGACAAACTCAATGGTGACAATTGCGAAATCTGGAGTATGAAAATTCAATATATACTATAAGAGCAAGAGGCTCTTGAACCATTAAACTTAACCATGGACGTTCCTGAGGAGGGCACTACAACCCAACATAGAAAGGACCGCGATGCATATGAATTATGGGAAAAGAAGAACTCTTTAGCTTGCATCATATTGCTGAGTAGCATGGATAATGATATCATACGTGAGTTCTGTAAATTCAAAACTGCAAAGGACATATGGTTTGCACTGGCTGCTCGTTTTGGAAGTGCTTTAATGAACAAAGTGAGGTCACTTACTATTAAGTTTGATACTTATAAGAAACGTCTAGATGATACAATGCAAAAACATATGAGAAAAATTTCCAACATGGTAAGTGAGTTACGTGATGTTGGTTATGAGTTGTCTAATGAACAACAAGTACAAGTTGTGATTCGTTCACTGCCTCAGAGTTGGGAGCATATGAAGATGCACCTAACTCATAATGAAAACATCAATATAATGGAAGATGCTACGAGGCATCTTATCTTGGAGGAAGGCATCTTGAAGCCTTAAAGATATCTTCTGAGGCGTATGCAGTTAGTTCTAGCTCACATGGAGCTATAAACAAGAAACGTAAGCATCATGGTGGATATAAATGGAAGAAGAATAAGAAATTTAACCAGTCTACTCAAGAATCCAAGAAGGAAAAATGGAACCAACATGGAAAGGGAAAATGTCCCTTTAAAAAGAAGAACATGAAACATATAAAGTGCTATAATTGTGGTAATAAGGGCCACTTTGCCCGAGATTGTACCGAGCCCAAGAAAGTTCTACTTTATAGTACAAACATTTGTTCTGTGAATGTTTCTTGTTTTGTTTTTCTAATTGAATCACATAATTTGTGGATTGCAGACTCAGGAGCAATTAACCATATAGCAAAGGGTCGTGATGCCTTTATTGAGTTTCATAAACTCCCACATGGTAGTCGATGGCTTTATGTAGGTAATAATTCCAAAGCTGCTATACAAGGAATTGACACATATAAATTGGACATGCGTGGAAGACGACCTCTCATCCTACATGAAGTATTATTTGCTCCACAGATTCGTAGGAATCTCTTATCTATATTAATGTTGGTTAGACTTAGTTTTAATATAAATTTCCACAGTGGTGGAATAGATTTGTATTTTTGATCTATTACTTATGGTCATGGTCTTTTATTGTATGGTTTTATTGTACTAGATGTGTTAAAGGAAAATAATATTATTAGTTATTCATTATTTACATCTAGTAATTCCAACAATGATGCAATTTTGTAGCTTGCTAGACTATGTCATATTGGTCAAAATCGAATTAGTGGATTACCTAAAGAAGGGCTTTTAGGTCATCTGAGTCAAGTAGATCTACCTACATGTGAGCATTATTTAGCTAGTAAAATGGCAAGAAAGCTATTTAGAAAGGAAACACGAACTTTATATCCATTGCAATTAATTCATTCCGACATATGTGGTTCAATGAATGTAAAGGCTAAACGTGAGATAGTTTATTTCATCATATTCATAGATGACTATGCTTGATATGGTCATGTCTATTTGATTTCTCATAAATCGGAAGCATTCGATTGTTTCATAAAATACATGAACTTGGTTGAGAATCAATTAGATAAGAAAATAAAAACATTACGAACTGATCGTAAATAATAATACTTGTCAGAAAAGTTCAAGGCTTTATGTGATAAAAAAGGAATAGAAAGGCAATTAACAATTCCAAGAACCGCACAACAAAATGGCATCGGTGAAAGACTAAATAGAATGTTATTAGAAATGATTAGGTCCATGATGAACCAAGCAAATTTACCAATCACCTTTTGGGGTGATGCGTTGCTAGCAGCCACCTATGTATTTAATTGCTAGCAGAAATGAGTTTTGTATATGAATTGGAATGAGAAAAATTGAATTTAGAGAACTGGATTATGAGATTGGAGTGTAGGAATATACAATTCCTAATTTTGTGAATTTATGGAAAATTTTCTGGAATTTTTAGAGAATCGAGTCCGGACCGGAAAAATGGTATAGTGACTGATAAACCGGATTCCGGGTCCGTGATTGATTGGCAATGGATATGAGGCAAGTTGAATTATGACTTTAGGATTTATTATTAATTGTTATTGCGTATTGGGAGAAATTAGAATCAGAAATTGGATTGAGGTTGTTCGATCTGGACTGGTGGCAATTAATTGCCAAACAAGTCTTAAGGTATTCAGTCTATATATATAACTTAAGCCTTTGAAATTTGACTCGATGCTTGTTTCGTTTATGGAGAAAATTGCTTGGTTCTTCTTTTCCTCAAGTGAATTTCTTGGTGTTTGGAAGAGTTTCAAAGCTTGATCAAGTAAGTTCTTGTTTATTTATGTGTTTAATCTTCCGATTCAAGCGAAATTTAGTGATTAATTGTTCGAGGATTAAGGTGTTTGGACGATATAGGTTTTAGGGTTGAGATTTGGGGATATTGATTGTTTGATGAAATAGAAGTTAGAGATTGGTCAGATATCATGTATGGAATTATTTAGAGTGATTGGTAAGGAGAAAACTTGAATTTGATGATTTTATCGTCGAAAATCTGAAAATTTTGGATTTTTAGCGGATCTGCGATTGCCTTGCAAGCGCTACGATTTAACACGCCAAGCAATGAAGCGAGGAGGCGCAAGCGAACGAGCGTGTCGCGCGAAGGCGCCAAGAAGGTGGCGCTACCATGGCGAGGAAAGGATGCCGCATGAGGACGCTTGTCTTCCGTGATATGTGTTGCTTGGTTTTAAGAATTTTAAGGTTATTCTAGTTATGAATTGGGAGTGATTAAGTGATCTTAATTTTTGGGGCTACGAGTATAAATTTAGAAGAATGTGATTTTGGAGATTTAGTTCAATAATTCTCGAAATCGGACGACATTTGAATAGTGAATTTGATTCCGATTCATCGATAAGTCCTATGTCTTTGATTTTGACTTTGGAGGATATGGAACTTAGCTAATTGAATTATGGTAGTAGAAATTGTTATGAACTAAAGCAAAAGAGCAGAATTGAGATAATTCGGGATTTTGGTCAGAAATGTCATAACGTGCATAGACAACATTCATTTGAAATATCAAGATTCGATTATTGAAATTGGTTCAATTAGTGATATGTGAATATTCTGATTTGATAGAGGCTCGAGTGGAGCGTCGATCATCAGACGCAACTGAGACTTCCCGGCAGTAGCGCGAAAGTTTAGAGGTGAGTAACCTAGTTGGTTTCTCAACCTATATGTGTTACATTTTGTGTATATATGCCATGTGGAGATACGGATGGATATGTGTGACTGTTTTGATTGATTTCGAATCATGGGTGTTCGAAATATTGAATTGAGATATGGAAGTGCAAAATGTGAATAAATGTGCATAAATGCAATAGTGAATCGAATTGTAAAAGTGTTAGTGAAATAAATGAGATATGACAAAGAAATGTGAATGACATATGCACTCATGCATAATTAAATGATCGATAATGATAGTTGTTGACCCGAGACGCCATCAGATATTTGAGGACGCCATGGTAAAACCCAAGAACACACGCCGCAAGAAACTCGCAAACACCTACGGTAGGGTGTGGGTCCCATTATGTGAAAGGAATTAGTGCATACCAATGGGCTCTCCTATCCCTATCGTGAGTGGGCGAGTGCATACCCGAGGGCCCTCCTACTTGCCAAAATGTGATTATCGATTTGATTGCATGCCGGTCACAACAATGAAATGAAACTGAAAGTGTCACATGCATACTACATATGTAAATGATCTAAAATGAACTGTGAAAGTGAAATTGAATGCATGTGAATATATGAAAGTGTGAATATGTGATTCAAAGTGTATATGAATTGTGAATGCATGAGTTGGGTGAACCATCGATAACATCCTGCTATCAAGTAACGGTATATTTGTAAATTGATCGTCAAAGTTAAAGTATGTGCAAATGTGAATTCTTCCTGCATTATAGTTTCTATAGTCATCGGTAAATGATTATTGATGGTATAAGTATATGAATATGCGTATATGTATGACATTTCCGATTGAATTGTGGAAATTGGAAATTTGTGTGAAAAGTGTATAAATGAGTTTTGTATATGAATTGGAATGAGAAAATTGAATTTAGAGAACTGGATTATGAGATTGGAGTGTAGGAATATGCAAATCCTAATTTTGTGAATTTATGAAAATTTTTCGGAATTTTAGAGAATCGAGTCCTAACCGGAAAAATGGTATAGTGATCGATAAACCGGATTCGGTCCGTGATTGATTGGCAATGGATATGAGGCAAGTTGAATTATGACTTTAGGATTTATTATTAATTGTTATCATGTATTGGGAGAAATTAGAATCGTAAATTGGATTGAGGTTGTTCGATCTGGACTGGTGGCAATTAATTGCCAAACAAGTCTTAAGGTATTCAGTATATATATATAACTTAAGCCTTTGAAATTTGACTCGATGCTTGTTTCGTTTATGGAGAAAATTGCTTGGTTCTTCTTCTTCCCTTGCGTGAATTTCTTGGTGTTTGGAAGAGTTTCAAAGCTTGATCAAGTAAGTTCTTGTTTATTTATGTGTTTAATCTTCTGATTCAAGCAGAAATTTAGTGATTAATTGTTTGAGGATTAAGGTGTTTCGGACGATATAGGTTTTAGGGTTGAGATTTGGGGATATTGATTGTTTGATGAAATAGAAGTTAGAGATTGGTCAGATATCATGTATGGAATTATTTAGGAGTGATTGGTAAGGAGAAAACTTGAATTTGATGATTTTATCTGTCGAAAATCTGGAAAATTTCTGGGTTTTCTGGCGGATCTCGATCACATGCGCCAAGGCCATGATGAACACGCCATGGCGAAGCGAGGAGGCACAAAGGCCATGCTGCGAAACGAGCGCGCCATGCGAAGGCGCGAAGAAGGTGGCGCTGCCATGGCGAGGACGCTTGTCTTCCGCATATGTGTTGCTTGGTTTTAAGAATTTTTAAGGTTATTCTAGTTATGAATTGGGAGTGATTAAGTGATCTTAATTTTTGGGGCTACGAGTATAAATTTAGAAGAATGTGATTTTGGAGATTTAGTTCAATAATTCTCGAAATCGGACGACATTTGAATAGTGAATTTGATTCCGATTCATCGATAAGTCCTATGTCTTTGATTTTGACTTTGGAGGATATGGAACTTAGCCAATTGAATTATGGTATTAGAAATTGTTATGAACTAAAGCAAAAGAGCATAATTGAGATAATTCGGGATTTTGGTCGGAAATGTCATAACGAGTACAACATTCATTTGAAATATCAGCATTCTGATTATTGAAATTGGTTCAATTAGTGATATGTGAATATTCTGATTTGATAGAGGCTCGAGTGGGCGTCGATCATCGACGCAATGAGACTTCCGTAAAGAGCGCGAAGTTTAGAGGTGAGTAACCTACTTGGTTTCTCAACCTATATGTGTTACATTTTGTATATATGCCATGTGGAGATACGGATGGATATGTGTGATCGTTTTGATTGATTTCAACCATGGGTGTTCAAATATTGAATTGAGATATGGAAGTGCAAATGTGAATAAATATGCATAAATGCAATAGTGAATCGAATTGTAAAAGTGTTAGTGAAATAAATGAGATATGACAAAGAAATGTGAATGACATATGCACTCATGCATAATTAAATGATCGATAATGATAGTTGTTGACCCGAGACGCCATCTTTGTATATTTGAGGACGCCAGTAAAACCCATAAACACACGCCGCAAAGAAACTCGCAAACACCTACGGGTAGGGTGGGGTCCCATTATGTGAAAGGAATTAGTGCATACCCATCGGCTCTCCTATCCCTATCGTGAGTGGGCGAGAGTGCATACCCGTAGGGTCCTCCTACTTGCCAAAATGTGATTACCGATTTACGATTACGCCGATCACAACAATGAAATGAAATCGAAGTGTCACATGCATCTGCATATGTAAATGATCTAAAGTGAACGTGTGAAAGTGAAATTGAATGCATGTGAATATATGAAAGTGTGAATATGTGATTCAAGTGTGTATATGAATTGTGAATGCATGAGTTGGGTGAACCATCGATAACATCCCGCTATCAAGTAACGGTATATTTGTAAATTGGATCGTCAAAGTTAAAGTACAGCAAATGTGAATTCTTCCGCATTATAGTTTCTATAGTCATCGGTAAATGATTATTGATGGCATAAGTATATGAATATGCGTATATGTATGACATTTCCGATTGAATTGTGGAAATTGGAAATTTGTGTGAAAAGTGTATAAATGAGTTTTGTATATGAATTGGAATGAGAAAATTGAATTTAGAGAACTGGATTATGAGATTGGAGTGTAGGAATATGCAATTCCTAATTTTGTGAATTTATGGAAATTTTTCTGAATTTTAGAGAATCGAATCCGGACCGAAAAAATGGTATAGTGACTGATAAACCGGATTCCGGGTCCGTGATTGATTGGCAATGGATATGAGGCAAGTTGAATTATGACTTTAGGATTTATTATTAATTGTTATCACAGACAGTGAGAAATTAGAATCAGAAATTGGATTGAGGTTGTTCGATCTGGACTGGTGGCAATTAATTGCCAAACAAGTCTTAAGGTATTCAGTATATATATATAACTTAAGCCTTTGAAATTTGACTCGATGCTTGTTTCGTTTATGGAGAAAATTGCTTGGTTCTTCTTCTTCCCTTGCGTGAATTTCTTGGTGTTTGGAAGAGTTTCAAAGCTTGATCAAGTAAGTTCTTGTTTATTTATGTGTTTAATCTTCTGATTCAAGCAGAAATTTAGTGATTAATTGTTTGAGGATTAAGGTGTTTCGGACGATATAGGTTTTAGGGTTGAGATTTGGGGATATTGATTGTTTGATGAAATAGAAGTTAGAGATTGGTTGTATATCATGTATGGAATTATTTAGAGTGATTGGTAAGGAGAAAACTTGAATTTGATGATTTTATCTCGTCAAAATCTGGAAAATTTCTGGTTTTCTGGCGGATCTGCGATCACACGCCTTGCCACATTTAACACGCCACTACGAAGACGAGGAGGCGAAAGCACCGCATGACAAGCTTAACGAAATGCCCATGACGAAGGCGCCAAGAAGGTGGCGCCTATGCCATGAGGGAAAGGATGCCGCCATGGCGAGGACGCTTGTCTTCAGCATATGTGTTGCTTGGTTTTAAGAATTTTTAAGGTTATTCTAGTTATGAATTGGGAGTGATTAAGTGATCTTAATTTTTGGGGCTACGAGTATAAATTTAGAAGTATGTGATTTTGGAGATTTAGTTCAATAATTCTCGAAATCGGACGACATTTGAATAGTGAATTTGATTCCGATTCATCGATAAGTCCTATGTCTTTGATTTTGACTTTGGAGGATATGGAACTTAGCCAATTGAATTATGGTATTAGAAATTGTTATGAACTAAAGCAAAAGAGTAGAATTGAGATAATTCGAGATTTTGGTCGAAAATATCATAACATGCATAGTACAACATTCATTTGAAATATCAGCATTCTGATTATTGAAATTGGTTCAATTAGTGATATGTGAATATTCTGATTTGATAGAGGCTCGAGTGGGCGTCGATCATCGACGCAATTGAGACTTCCGTAATAGCGGAAGTTCAGAGGTGAGTAACCTACTTGGTTTCTCAACCTATATGTGTTACATTTTGTGTATATATGCCATGTGGAGATACGGATGGATATGTGTGACTGTTTTGATTGATTTCGAACCATGTGTGTTCGAAATATTGAATTGAGATATGGAAGTGCAAAATGTGAATAAATGTGCATAAATGCAATAGTGAATCGAATTGTAATAGTGTTAGTGAAATAAATGAGATATGACAAGAAATGTGAATGACATATGCACTCATGCATAATTAAATGATCGATAATGATAGTTGTTGACCCGAGACGCCATCAGATATTTGAGGACGCCAGGTAAAACCCAAGAACACACGCCGCAATAAAACTCGCAAACACCTACGGTGGGGTGTGGGGTCCTATTATGTGAAAGAAATTAGTGCATACCCAATGGGCTCTCCTATCCCTATGTGAGTGGGCGAGAGTGCATACCCGTAGGGCCTCCTACTTGCCAAAATGTGATTACTTGATTTCGATTGCGCCGGTCACAACAATGAAATGAAATCGAAAGTGTCACATGCATCTGCATATGTAAATGATCTAAAGTGAACTGTGAAAGTGAAATTGAATGCATGTGAATATATGAAAGTGTGAATATGTGATTCAGTGTGTATATGAATTGTGAATGCATGAGTTGGGTGAACCATCGATGATGGTTTCTCATTGAGTTCGCAAACTCACCCAACATTGCATCTATTTTTCAGGAACTGAAGAGTACCCCGTTAGACTAACGGGAGTATGATCGTTGCTAGCAAGGCAGAGTAACGAGTCGGGATTAGTGTCGTCACATCTGCATGAGTACAGTGTTTTGTTTGGTGGGCCCTAGTTTAATAAATGTAATAGTGTGTTGAGATTTTGATTTCTGAATTGTGTTCAGAAATGGCATCGAGCCCAGTTGGGTCATGCCTTTCTGCTTATGTACTGATTGAGCATTGTCGAGTGCTAATTAATAACTAAAAGTGTTTTGTATCTGAAAATGTTTTTGTCATATGTCGGGCCCAAAGTGTGTTTTGATTTCCGCGCGTTAAAACGTTTTCGGAAGAAAATTTTCATAACGAGTTTTAATTGTGATTGACTGCTCTAGCATGCCACCCTCGCGGGTCACGAGCTCGGATGTCACTGTAGATGTCGGGTTCGGGTCTCGCGGGAGTTGAGGTGCTACAGTGTGCCCACAAAATCAGTTACTAGTACACTATATGAGTTATGGACTAGTAGGAGACCTGATGTGTCAAGTCTCAGACCTTGAGAGTATGCAGCCTATGTTTATGATCTCTCTCATAAACATGAGAAATTAAGCCAAAAAGAGGGAAAAATATTTTTATTAGATACTCAAAATACTCAAAAGGATACATGTTCATTAGTAAACAAGGTAATAGAGGTATAACTGAATTTGAATCACGAGATGTAACATTCTTAGAGAATGATTTTTCCAAGCAAGGCAAAATAAATAAAGACATATTGTTATATGAGTTACTTGATTAGAATGATTTTGTTATGAAGAATCAAGATGGGGAATTTCAACCAAGTGGGAGCAATTCCACACAAAGGTTCTCTATGATGACTAATCCGAGTGGGAACAATCAGATCAATCATGAATTTGTTTATGATGAACCTCGTTTAAAACAAAGTAATCGAGGAATAATTCCTCAACGTCATTTTGAGATTGAAGGAGAAATTAATATGATTGTTCTGCAAGAGGAAGAAGAGCCAAGGAATGTAAATGAGGCTCTTACTAGCCCTGCTAAAGAAGAATGGATGAAAACAAAGACAGAAGAAATGACTTCTTTAAGCTTAAATCAAGTATGGGACCTGGTTGACCTCCTTAAAGGGTATAAAGCAATTGGGAACAAGTTGGTTCTCAAAATTAAGCAAAAAGTTGATGGCAATATCGAAAGATATAAGACACGTCTTGTAGCAAAAGGATACACACAACAGGAGGGAATTGATTATGAGGAAACTTTTTCACTTGTTATGAAGTTTACTTCAATCCATCTTATTCTGACTATAGTAGCTAGTATGAATCTTGAATTACATTAAATGGATGTAAAAACTACTATTCTCAATGGAGAATTAGATGAAGAAATCTATATAGAACAACCTGAAAGTTTCATCAAGGTAGGTCAAGAAATTAAAGTATGTCGATTATTAAATCAATTGATGGCCTGAAGCAATCTTCAAGACAATGGTATATTCACTTTCATAATGTAATCATTTCGAATGGTTTTCAAATGATCGATGAAGACAATTGTGTGTATGTTAAGAGATCCAAAGATAAATTCGTGATTTTATCTTTATATGTGGATGATATATTGATTGCTTGTAATGACTGTGTGTTTCTTACGCAAATCAAAGATTGGTTATCATCTGAATTTGAAATGAAAGACATGGGTGAAGCTGCATATATTCTTAGAGTCAAGATTTTAAGAGATCGTTCAAAGAGATTGTTATCGGTTTCACAAGCGATATACATTCAAAGAATTCTTGAACGATTCCGTATGCAAGATTACAAACCAATTAATAATCCTATTGCTAAAAATGAAGCCCTTAGTAAGAGACACTGCCCATCAACACCACAAGAAAGGGAACAAATGAAGAATGTTCCCCACTCTAGTGCAGTTGGAAGTCTTATGTACGTAATGATGTGTATAAGACCAGATGTTTGTTACGTTGTTAGGATGGTGAGCAGATATCAATCAAATCTAGGAAAAGCACATTGGAAAGCAGTAAAGAGAATATTGAGGTATCTAAAGGGAACTATAGACTATGCACTATGTTATCAAGGAAATGATTTATGTATACAAGGGTATAGAGATGCAGACTGGGGAGGAGATTTAGATGAAAGAAAATTTACCTCAGGATATATATTCTTACTAAACCATGGAGCAATATCATGGAAAAGTAAGAAATAATCTTGCGTTGCATTATCCACAATGAAAGCTGAATTTATAGCATTATCAACTACAGTGCAAGAAGCTGTGTGACTTCATCAATTTTTTGTGCATTTAGGAGTCACTAAAAGCGAAATTAATCCAGTGACATCAACTGTGATAATTAAGCTGCAATCGCTTATACTAAAGACCCCAAATTTTATTGTAAGACAAAGCACATAGATATTAAGTATAATTATATAAAAGATAGGGTTGCATGAGGAAAAGTGAACATGAGATATATATCTACGCGAGATATGATAGCAAACCCAATGACAAAGCCAATTTCTAAAGACGTATACATTGAGCATGTAAAGTCACTAGGACTACGTAGGTGTTGAAATGTACTGATAAACATTTCTCTATATATGTTCACTCAGTCTAATATCATATGTTTGGATATAATGTATGATGAAGATTATACATTGTGTATCATTTGATTCATAAATATATGTGTTTATGTATAAATATATTTTGGGATGAATCATAAATATACGAGACAGATTATAGATTGGCTCTCTCACACGGGAAATCACCTCTAGTGTTTATGCTTGCTAGAGATGAGGTAAGTTTAACGTTTATTATCTAGGTGATAATTGAGAGTGGGAAACTTAAACGATAAATGCCGCAAAGAAATTGATTCAAAGTGATTTATTAATCATTATATCTGTCTTACGTTGCTAGATGTGAGTTCTGAATAAGTTTTTTGAGTAGATAAGTGAACTCAAGTTAAACATTGAGTATATTTGAATTATCATTTGTACGATATTTCTTGAATAAAGATGTTCAAGTTAAACGAAGTGGGTAAATACCGTAGTACATAACTTATACTATGTGTGCATAACTAACCACAAAAAGGGATTAGATTAAGTTGCAAGATCTCATCTTACATTGTGTGAGACCCTTGAGGTTCAGAAGAGCCTCATCATATACCCTTATGACTTTTGTTTCATTCTTGAGAATTGAATTTAAGTTTGCTACTTTAGGTTATTTCCAAAAGATGATGCAAGATGCGATCCTATAAAATAATTTTAGGAAAGTAAATTAAATTAAATTCAAAAGAGAATTGAGAATAGAGGAAGGTCATTTAATTTTTTATCATTGACTCACATGAAAAGCATTCATTGATGGCTATCGTCTCTTTAGGAGAGAACTTGAATACAATCATGACTTAAAAAAACTAAGTGAGATAAAAAAAATGCAAATGCGAGATATAACCTAGAATATAGCATACAATGTCTACTTAATGACACATAAGTCCTAGGAACAATTTGTTAATCGAGATTTCATAAACTCCTAACAGATATATGGCACTGTGCTCTCGTCGTATGCTGGTCACACCGGTTATTGAACAAGTATGAGCACTGCGGAGTTTTGTTAAAGCCATCATGTGTGAGTGGGAGATGATGACTTATATACATCTATGAAGGGTATAGTAGTCAAACCTCTTGAAATAACTACCAAAGGTAGTTATATGGAAGCTATAAAAACAAAACGTGAAGATATGCATCGGGATATGTATGTTTTAAGTTGCTCGATAGAGCAGAAACGAATATATTTTCTGTAGTAAATTGGAAACGAAAATTTCTTTAACCAGTGGAATCACAACAAGAGTTCAATTAGGTGATTCTTTGTTTTATATGCATATGAGCAGATCTTGTTTGACATGATCTTTGTGATTGTCTTTTTATCTTAGATTATTTCTATCAAAACTAATGATGAGAAAAAGCTATAGAGCTTTGTGAAAGGCATTGGTAGATAGGTGCAGTTGACTTTTGTATCTGTTAGTTTTAAGCTAAGGAAGTTGGAGAAAGTGTTGAAAGTTATTGTGATGGAGGAGATAGAGTGATCTTCTGCTTTAAAGAAAATAAAAATACCATCAACAAAGTTTAAGCTTAGATTTTTGATTTTTTTTTTTTGCCTTGAAATGATATTCAAATATGTTGTTTACCTCCACCACCTATTAAAGATTTCCATCACCGAGAACAAGTACGGAGACATGAATCTCCTTGTCTTAACCCCGTGTATGGTTATTGTCTCCGTGGGTGGGGACAGTTGACAGAACAAAAAAATCCTATCACCCGTTGGCGTTTGGTTACTGTCAACGTCGTTTTGTCCTCTGACTCCGAGAGACAGGGACACGCAAATCCTGTCTATCCCTAAAACGAAAGACAGAGACGCTGCGTCCCTGTCTCTCGGAGGAAATAAAGAAGCAGTCAGAACGTGAGCAGCAGTTAGTAGAGATGAGAATAATAAAGATGGACCATGTCTTTATTTGTCCCATCAATGAATAGTATATCGGAATAAGAATTTGTGTAAAGAAGAAAATGGGTATTAAAAGGTGTTTTTTAATTATTTGAAAATTGATTTTTAGGGTTAATTTTATTAGGAATGTTTTAAAAGTTAATTTAAGTTTTCCAGAATTATTAAATTAAATTAATCATCAAATCAATTCCAAAATTAACATAATTATTTTCTTAATTTGATTAAATTAATAATTATATTGATTCTAATTAATTTTAGAAATGTAGTTTTCAAAATTAAAATTAATTAGTTTTAATTAGATTGAAATTGATTAATTAGAAAATTTGTTTCTAATATTAGAATTAATTATTTTCAATTAACTTGAAATTAATTAATTAGACTTCTTGAAATTAAGAAAATTGTTTTTAAAAATATTAAGAAAGATGTTTCTTAATTATATTTATTTATTTCAATTTGATTGAGATGAATTAAATTCTTAATTTAATTTGTTTAGAGAATTATTATTTTATTTATTTAGAAATTGTTTCTTTATTTATAAATAATAGCTTTTTGATTTATAAATAAAATAATTTATTTATCAAGAAAAGGAACTTTCTTTAATATTTTAAAATAGTTTTCTAACTTATTAATGAAATGTTTTTAAATTAGTCAAGAAATAAATCTCTAAATAATATGTCACCAAATATTAACAGTTAGATGTTTGTTTAGAATGTATGTTGAACCTATTATGTAATTAATGCTATGAATGTATGTTGAACCTATTTTGTAATTGATTTAATGAATGCTTAGATGTTGTGTTTGCACATAATTATTATTATTAATAAGAAATTATAATTAATTTCTTATAATCATTATTATTATTATTGTTATTATTTGTAAAATAATAACATACTATTTATTATTATTAATTACAATTATAATTATTACAATTATCATCATCATCATCATCATCATCATCATCATCATCATCATCATCATCATCATCATCATCATCGTTATTATTATTGTATTCATTATAGTTATTAGTATTAGTATTCTTATTATTACTATTATTATTATTATTATTATTATCATATAATTTGTAATTATTATTAATATGTATAATTATGATTATACATGTTGCCTTATTTATTAATTCAAATTAATTTTGTTGTTCTTGTTATTGTTATTATTATTATTATTATTATTATTATTATTATTATTATTATTATTATTATTATTATTATTATTATTATTATTATTATTATTATTATTATTATTATTATTATCAAGAATAAATGTTATTATTATTATTGTTATTATTATTATTATTATTATTATTCAATCTTAATTTGAAAATGATATTATTATTATTTGTTTACTTTTTAACAAAAGCTTCTCATTCGTAATAAACTTATCAATTCATAACACATTGTTAATCATCTTAAGTATCAGGGGCATTTTTGTCATTGACACAATTTTTTCGTTATGTCCATTGCAATCAAACACATTCTCGTCCCGAGACGGCATGCTTTTTCTGCTCGCTACCACGATCCAAACATCCTACTGCTCCGGTTTACGTTCCGTTTTGTTCTATTCATTCGCTTTTAGCTATCAAGACAAAGAACCATACGGACATGGTGACTTGTATGTCTATGAATGTCCAATGCTCAATGTCGCAAGCTTTTTGGAAATCTATTTGATTGCACAATTCCTTTTGCTTCTTTTCTTGGTGTATTGCTTGAGCCAAAAGGATATTGTCGCTAATTATCCTTCCTAGTAAGTATGCTCCTTAAGATTGACTTATGTAAGGAACTGATTTGAGTCTATCTACAATTATTTTGGAGATAGCTTTACAAGTAGGGAAAAAGTCACTAAAGAAATTGAGTTTTTTCCCTTTAAGGATTAGATTTTACACCTACGACTTTTACTTGTTGCTAGGAGTGTTACTCTAAATATACAAAAGTAAAAGTTTTGGTACTGCTACAACATCTTTTTTTTACTATAAATCTATTTATTCGAAATACTTGAGAGAAAAATTGAGTAGACATATCTATTTATTAACCAAGTCCCAACCGTTAACCAAGTCCCAACCGTTACATAGAGACTAGCAAGCCCATATTCTGTCCCAACAATGCAATGGAAAGGGAAGATATACAGCTAAAAACCTGTTGAATTCCACTCAAGACTCGAGAGTCCAGACATGGCCGTCCTGCCTCACGCGGATTAATGATTATGAAAAGAAAGGGGAAAGCAAGCTAGTGGATGGAAAAGTTTAAGTTTTTTCTAAAGAGGGAACTGGAGCACTGGTCCCCCTCAGGAAACAGTCGCGTCCATTTTTTGTTTTCGTTTCATCAGTTCGGACATGTTAGAAGTATTTTTAGTAACTGTCCGGACATATGATCTTCGTATTCAGCCACCATCAAAATGACTTCCCCCTAACTGCTAAGAGTTTGCAAGGTTTCAGGTTCGTTCAGCTTCTATTTATCTGATGAGGAGAATTTCGGAGAAATTTCAGAAGAAGGAAGAAATACAGAAGAAGAAAAATGCGTTAAACTTGTCCTCCTTTATTTCCAGCATACTGACTAATTTATAGGTAGAACATTCAATGAGATCTCCTCACTTGCTACTGAATCGGAAAGAAACAAAGGCAAATCGTGGATTACCCACGTTACAACTGGAATAGGAAACAACAAATGCAAATCGTGGATTACCCATCGGAATGAAAAAATAACAATCCTAAAATAATGCAACCACTACTTATCATGGATTCAATGGGCGTAGACACATCCTCCTTCCATAATCATGCTCCACGATTAACCCATGATCTACTGAAGATGTGTCCCACGTTTCCACTCATATCAATCCACCCCTCTCGAATTGTCCTTGTCCTCAAGGACAAACTCTGGATATGTGCGAGACAGACGACGTAAATTTTCCCATGTGGCATCGGACTCGGAAGTACCTTCCAAAGAACTAAAACTTGGTAAATGGCCTGTATCGACCCTTTTGAACCACCCTTTTGTCCAGAATTTTGGCAGGGGTAGGAAGAGGTGAGGAGTCGTTAACAATGGTAGGAAGATTTGGTAGAGGTGCAGGCCGTGTACCAATATATTTGCGGAGGAGACTGACGTGAAAAACGTCGTGTATTTAGGCACCAAGTGGCAAACGTAATCGATACGCGACAGAGCCAATCTTTTCCAGAATCTCATACGGTCCATAGAACCGGGCTGACAACTTTAAAGAACTTCGAAATGCCACTGAGCTTTGCCTGTAAGGTTGGAGTTTGAGATACACAAAATCTCCAACTGAAAACTGTACCTCTCTCCTTTTTTTGTCTGCTTGAGTCTTCATTCGCTCTTGGGCTAGTCTCAGATTGCGTTTCAGGTCTCGCAAAACCCCCTCCCTTTGCTTTAGAAATTCATCCACTGCCGCTACTTTGGTGGTGCCTGGTATATAAGGAATGATGGTGGGGGGAAGTCTGCCATATACGATCTCGAAGGGTGTGAATTTTGTGGCTGAATGCAAACTGGTGTTGTAACTAAGCTCAGCCCACTAAGCCATCCACCCATTTTTTTGGTTGTTCACTCGTGAAGCACCTTAAGTATTGCTCTAGAATACGATTAATAACTTCAGTCTGGCCGTCCGTCTGTGGATGATAACTAGAACTCTTGTTGAGTTCAGTTCCCTGCAACTTGAATAATTGATCCCAGAAGGCACTAGTAAATATTTTGTCCTCATCACTAGTGATAGTTTCCTAATTCCATGTAGGCGAACAATCTCTTGAACAAACACATTAGCAACCCCAACAGAATTAAATGGGTGTTTCATGGGAATAAAGTGACAATATTTAGATAATCTGTCAACTACCACTAGTATTACCGTATGCCCTTTTGAAGATGGAAGTCCTTCGATGAAATCAGCAGAAATTTCAGACCATATACGTGTTGGAATCGGCAGTGGCTGGAGTAATCCTGGAGCTTTCATGGTCTCATATTTGTTCTTTTGGCAGATGGTACATTCCTGCAGGAACCGTTTGACTGATTTATGTAATCCTGGCCAAGCAAAGTTCTGTTTAATTTTGGACAGGGTCTTTTGATAACCAAAGTGGCCCCCTGTTGAAGTTGAGTGGTACTCAACTAACAGAGAAGGAATTAAGGAGCTATTGGGGCTCAAGTAGACTTTATCTTGTAAGAAATAAACACCATCCCTCAATTGTAATTCACACCCCTGTATGATTCGTTGTGCTGCTGCTGAATAAAAAGGATCAGTCTTGACTTCTCCTTGTAACTGAGTCCACCATGCCGCTATTGGGAAGGAAATTACTGACATACCGCATTCGCCTCTTCTAGATAAAGCATCAGCTCCTTGATTTTCTCTCCCTTTACGATATTCAATTCGGTAGTCATAACCAAGAAGCTTTGGAAGCCATCTCGCTTGGGCAGGGGTAGTGATTCTTTGTTCTAATAGAAACTTGAGGCTCCTCTGGTCAGTTTGGACTACAAAAGGACGCCCCAGCAGGTATGGACGCCATTTTCTTATCGCCTTTACAATAGCCAGCATCTCCTTCTCGTAGGTAGATAGGTGTAGTGCTGCTCCTTTCAAGGCTTCACTAAAATACGCAATAGGGCGTCCATGTTGGGACAGAATTGCTCCGATGCCGTAGCCACATGCATCACTTTCCACAACAAACTCTTTAGTGAAATCAGGGAGAGCCAAAATGGGAGATGTTGATAATGCCCTCTTAAGTTTTTCAAAAGCTTGTGCTGCATCAGAGTTCCAAGTAAAACCAGTTTTGGTTAATAATTGAGTAAGTGGGGCGGCAATACCTCCAAAATTTCGGATGAACTTGCGATAGTAACCCGCAAGACCCAAGAATCCACGGACACCTTTTTGGGTGGTCGGTTCTGGCCATTCTTGTACTGCCTTGATTTTTTGTTGATCAACCTCAACCCCTTGCTCCGATATGACGTGGCCTAAATAGTCAACTTTAGTTACCCCAAAGTGGCATTTGTTGAGTTTGGCATATAGTTGATGTTTCTGTAGTATTTGAAGTACTATTGTTAAGTGATCCAAGTGCTCAGACCAATTCCTGCTATACACCAAAATATCGTCGAAAAATACAAGAATGAATTTTCTTAGATAAGGGCGGAAGATGTCATTCATTAAGGCTTGAAATGTTGATGGGGCGTTTGTAAGCCCAAACGGCATAACTATGAACTCGTAGTGACCCTCGTGAGTTCGAAATGCCGTTTTGTGGATGTCTCCCTCCTGCACTCGTATCTGATGATATCCTGATCTGAGATCCAATTTGGAATAATATTTGGAACCATAGAGTTCGTCGAGTAGCTCATCGATAACCGGGATAGGGAACTTGTCTGCGATGGTTATCTCGTTGAGTGCTCTATAGTCGACACAAAATCTCCAACTTCCATCCGATTTTTTTACCAATAGGACTGGTGAGGAAAAAGGACTTCGAGACGGTCTGATCAATCCCGACGTTAGGAGCTCTTGGACCATCTTCTATTTCGTCTTTTGGTAGAGCGGGTAGCGATACGATTGAATGTAAACCGTCCACAACACGTTTGCAAAGGAATATGGTGGTCGTGTACTCTCTTGGGTGGCGGTGTTTAGGTTCCGCAAACACTGGCCGATAAATATCGAGTAGTTGTTGTATCTCCGTATTTGACGTAGTTGGGACAACTTGTTCGTGTACAACAACTCGGAGAAAAAAAGCGAACCCACGTTTTGCGTACATTCTTTTGCAGAGAGGTTCAAACTTACTTGATTTCAATCCTCAAATACCACCGATCGTCCCTTGTCTTGAATCATCATGGTGAGGTTCTTTGTAGTCATGCGGATTGGACCTAGAGTTGCCATCCATTGAACACCCAATACCACTGGACATGCCGCCACTGGAAGGACGAAGAAATCTGCTGTTGTTTGATAGTTTTGGATGATGCACTTACCGCCTTACAAATACCTTGGCATGTCACTTGTTCTTTGTTTGCGACCATGACCCGCAGTTGCTCCCCCTTTATTCTCGTCATTCCACATTGCTTCACCGATTTTGATCCACAAAATTGTGAGTACTACCACTATCGACTAGGATCGTCACCTCCTTCCCTTTTATCTTCCCTGGCAGTCGAATTGTTTGTGGGTGATCGATTCCTTCAATGGCATGTAAGGACACCTCCGGAATTGGTTCTTCTATGACGGAACCATCTTCTGAACAATCCTCCGTTAGTATGTCTTCTATGGCAAATAATTGAGGTTTGGTGCATCGGTGACCGAGAGTGTATTTCTCGTCACAGTAATAACATAGGCCTTTCTCCCTTCGTTCTTTTGCTTCTTGACCAGATATGCGACGAAAGGTTGAGGTTGTTCCACTGCCAGAGGTAGCTTTGGTGCTCGGATGAGACCCCAATATACTTGGGTTTGAGGTGCTTTTGTTGGTCCAAGGAGGCTTGGCAATTGTGGTGTTTTTCTTTTGTAGGGATTGTTTCTCTTCCACTACCCTTGCTACGCCGATGGCTCTTATTAGGGTCCGAGGGTTCTGTAGTTTAGCCTCCAGTCTTATGTCATCTTTAAGACCTGCAATAAAGGAACTAACCAAAAAAGATTCAGGCAAATTATCAATTCGGTGAGAGAGTCTCAAAACTTCCGATATTACGCCACAAGAGTGGTTTGTCGCAGCGGATAGAGCTTCGCCAGGTCGTCATAATCGTGGGCCAAATCTCTTGATTACTGCTTTGTGGCAAACTCGTCCCATGATATTGGACCTTGGAACTTAGTTAACCACCTATGCCACTGTAGGGCTATTCCTTCCAAATGAAATGATGCGAGATGCACTTGGTCCTGAGGTGGAACTTCCTTGAACGAGAAATATTGTTCCGCCTTGTATGTCCAACCTTGCGGGTCAGTACCATCAAACGTGGGGAATTGGAACTTCATGTGCTGTCGGCTATCGCGAGTGGGTGAGTAGGTGTTTTGTGAGTTTTGGAGGTTTGAACTTCGGTGAGGAGGTGCAGTACTGCTGCTCCCGTTGTTACCTCGAGCAAAGGGATTCTCATCTTGGGTAGTGTTTGAAGGGTTGATGGTGGTTTCGATGTTTTGTAATTTGGTGAGGATAGTTTCGAGTGTGGTATGGAGATGGTGAATACTGGATTCGTGTCGTCCTAGAACTTCTAGAGTCTCATTTCGAAACTCGGCATTGGATTGATTTCGGGTATTCATTTGCAAAACCTGTCTTTGATACCAATGATGAGGAGAATTTCGGAGAAATTTCAGAAGAAGGAAGAAATACAGAAGAAGAAAAATGCGTTAAACTTGTCCTCCTTTATTTCCAAAGATACTTGACTAATTTATAGGTAGAACATTCAGCGAGATCTCCTCACTTGCTACGAACTGGGAAAGAAACAAAGGCAAATCGTGGATTACCCACGTTACAACTGGAATAGGAAACAACAAATGCAAATCGTGGATTACCCACTGGAATGAAAAAAATAACAATCCTAAAATAATGCAACCACTACTTATCATGGATTCAATGGGCGTAGACACATCCTCCTTCCATAATCATGCTCCACGATTAACCCATGATCTACTGAAGATGTGTCCCACGTTTCCACTCATATCATTATCCCATCCATTGAGTACAGCCCTATAAACACTCAGCAACAAATGCCATTGTACCTTATTGAACATTTCGACCACCCAAAACTCGGGTATGAACAGAATAACAGCAATTAGGATCCAAGATTTGCCTGGTCACTTTCCAATTTTACATGACAGGAATAAAGAGAGCTTTTCAGAAAAGTAGTATTGCCATCAATCACGTAAGGAATCCTATACTGTTTTTGACTTTACCGTATATTTATGTCGCTTGTTTTGGTTTCCTGATTCAATCTTATCAAGAGAATTACGGCTCTACCTCTCTCAAACTATCAGCCCCTTGCACTTATCATCAACGTGAATGGCCTCTGTAAGTTCGATGCCAAACTTTCTTCCTGTATCTGATCCAGCTTCCTTGTAATTTTCCCGATATTTGCATGAATCTTAAGCTTCGGATCTAAATTGTAACGATTTGATTTCATACATAGATGGTGGAACTGAAAGTGGGTTTGCATTGCGATGAATGCATTAAGAAGATCTTGAAGGCTATCAAGAAAATCCAAGGTAAAAGAGCACTGGACCTGTATGGTTATCTTCTTTTCTGCGCATGGTTCATAAGCTTATAAACTGCCGTCTGTCTGTGATAACGAACTCCTTTGCCACGTTGCTGCTTTCGATTAGCAGATATCGAAACATATAACGTGGATACTCAACTCAATAAGGTCACCGTCACCGGCAATGTCACAACTGAGGAAGTAATCCGAGTACTTCAAAAGATCGGGAAGACAGCTACCAATTGGGAAGAAGGTGAAGTCAGCTGTTAAATTCATCACAACTCAAGATTGGCTATTCAGTAAGGGACTTGGAGCATGGATTCATACACTCTGTAGAACATATTTTCCAATTGTTTATCTTTGTAAACATTGGCTGTTTGTACTAGTTAACCTCCAATTCTCAATAAAACTCTGCTTTAAAATTTTAAAAGCTGAACTGGAATTCTACTTCAGGGAGAGAGAGGTGAAAGTACTTCGCACACGAAATTCAACCTTCCCAAGTTTTTGTTTCATTTACAAGGAAAAAAAGAAAGCTGGAAATGAGGAACTTGATGGAAAAGAAAATTAGCCAGTAAAATGAAAGCCACAGGCTTTATCTACAAAAACAACATAGACCACCCCAAATACGCCATCTTTTGGGTCACTGAGTCTTACAATCTACCGTGGTTGGTGGATCGTTCGTGGACTCACTTTCACATTCACAATCTTCGATGGCTTATCCATATACCTTGGTACCTGAGTCAGGCCACGACCCTTTTGCCATTTCAGAGCTCCAACAGAAACTATCTCCCTGGACTCTTCTTCCTCTGCAATTAATGAACAAGAAAAAGAAAAGAAAACCCGAGTTAACGAGTTGGACCGGTGACTCGAGCGATTTAAAACTGAGACTTCCCTTAAAGTACTCTGTTACCTACTTTCACGGGAGTAATCATCGTCGGCGTAGTCGTCGAAGAAGAGACAGTCGAGGTCGTCGGGAAGGGCATTCTCGTAAATATCAGAGACGAAAGGGTCAGTTTCAAAATCGAAGAAACACTCCTGGAGCCAGTAATCCCGGAACCAAGGTGAGGATTTGACAAGGGCCCACCACTCCTCGGAGAAGTCTTCCACCGTCCGATAAGCCAGCGGTACGAACAACGGAGCGTTGGGGTTCAGCGTCGACGGCAACAGTGAGCTCTTAGAAATTACGTCCAATGCCATTTGCGATAATGGATAAGATAATACACTATGACCAGAGTAGATAATGTAAACATCAATATATAGCGCGCTTTAACAAAAAGGGCCTTCAAGCTGAAATTTATTACAGAAATGACACACAGCACGTTGTGACGTAAAAAATAAGGAATACAGATAATGCATGTATGTGAATCGTAAGAATACAGAAGGAGACAAGGAAGGCTGCTTTGGGTATGGTACTATGGTGTGGGACAGTGGGAGAGCAGACCGTATTATTTTGTTGTAGATTAAAATAAGGAAGAAAGTGGGCACTGACACAACACAGGTGAGGTAGGTTAGGTAGGCAACAAATGCACATGTTCTTGTCTTTATCAGCATCTTGTCCCCACGTCATTTGCTCCTATCCTTTAAGTGCAACGGACTGTTTGAGTGGTCCCCACATGCTCAATCATGTCCATCATCAACATTCATGAACCTCCACTTTTTATATTTGCCTGGCCCACCAATCAAGAGTTAAGTCCGGTTGTAGTATTATTGGGACCATTTACAAGGGCTAGAAACCCACTCACCTTTTGGGCCCGAATGTGTGTCCAATATCCTGTTATAAAACTCAAATTCTTTTAAATTTGACATATCAATTTAAATTTAATAAAAAATAAGGAGTTATAATGTTATATTAATTGATCCTTTTTAAGGATTGATTTGATTAGACATAAAGTTTTAATAGAATAAAATAAAATAGAATGATTTACGATAAAATAGATCGTAAATTAATGTGATATTAAAAATTGTTATCTACAAAAAAATAGAAAGATTCATAATATAATATAGTGAAATATTATTTGTAAGAAGAGTTTATAATCCAATATAAATAAAAAGTTGTTTATAAAAGGTTATCATTGTAACATTTTATTATATACCCTTATCTCAAAACATGGAATAATATTTCATCTCTTCCCATCCTTATCAATAAACCGCAGGCGCAAGCATCGGTCATAGCATACTACGGGACTTCAATGTGAACTTTTACTACTTTTGGGAGAATGGGAAGTAGAGGCTTGTGAATGAGAGAACGTTGACCATCAAGGTAAATATACGGCTATGAATAAACCAAAATAAAACACATAGATTATCCTCCTAAATCCACGCACGGCTATTTAATGTTCAATCATAAATATCAAGGATGTGTTTAAATGGTTTCCTTTTTTTTCCCCCCTTTCCCCTTTTAGTTTCATGAATCCATGCACGTAGGGAAGAACAACGCAAGAGAGGTATACACAAGTGTTTTATGGCGATGAACAATCCCAAATCCATATTGAACGTGAGCGGAGAGTGCTTTGACTATGTAAGAGTTTTCTCGGACGGTATCTTGGGCACCGACAAGGAAACTATTCTCCAACATTCCCTTGTTCGCTTCCATCTTCTGATCGTCCTCTTCGTGTGCTTATCCAGATTCTTTCACTTCCTCTTAGGCCGCTTCTGTTTGCCCCGCATCACCTCCGAGATCCTGGTAATGTTAAATCTTCATTTTGTTATCGGAATAAATCACAGGCTCATTGCTCTTCTTCGTGCATGTACATGTTTATTTGTTTATCTGTCTACGCACCGTTGCCTCAATCAGCATGTAGAATAGAAAGCAAAAAGCAATGCTTACCCTTTCTGGCTCTGCTTTTAAGGTTGTTTTAGCAATTCTTTGACTGATGTCAGTTTTGTCTGTCAATTTTGATCTGGTGAAACAACAAAATTCAATACTAATTTACTGTTGGAAGATTTTCTTTTCAAAAGCCAACAAATTGCAGACATGCGATCATGGTTGATTACAGTCAACAATTAGGCGAAATAGTTTCTAACTAAAATCTGGATTCCCGAGAAATCTAGGTGGAATGTCAACGACGCTTTATATGGTTTGAATCATCATCATTATCATAACTTGATTGGTTTGCTTAACAGACAGGAATGATTCTGGCACCAACTGCGCGGGGATACGTGTTCCACAACTCAAAGAATCCATTGTTCCCTCCATTTCCTGAGCAGGTCTTCGCTGCATTATCAAAAATTAGCTTCCTTGTATTCACATTTCTGGCTTCTGTAAGAACCAACCCGCTCTTGGTCAAACAGATGGGTACAAAAGCCATGATTTTTGGGTTTCTGCTGTTTGTAGTACCTGCTACGATGGAAAGTTTTTCTATCATCGTCTTTCCAATCGATGAACGCCTCACTTTCACTGTGAAAACCCACAGGCGATTTCTCGCAGTTTATTACATCAGCATGATGACAAGTAGCCAATTTGCTGGGGTCAGTACAACTTTGATGCAGCTGAAGATCGCCAATTCCCGGCTGGGACACTTTGCTTTGGCATCAACTTTGGTTAACGACTTACTGAGATTCACATACTCAACTATGGATGGTTTCTACAGGGCAATGTTAAGTACATCAATAACGGTAGCAATTAAGGTTGTTCTTTATTCTCTTGCACTCGTTGGTGTCATTTTCAGCGTAATGAGAGCTACAGTACACTGGTTCATCAGAAGAACCCCAGAAGATAAGCCCATGAAGGAAGTTTACGTAACAGTTACGGTAGCCATGGTTTTAGGATTGGCATCAATTGGAGATAGTGTGGGGATGTATTTCCTTTTTGGTCCTTTCTTGTTAGGCTTAGTGGTGCCTGCAGGATCTCCCTTAGCCACTGCCCTGATAACAAAGCTTGATACTCTTTCCTCAGGGTTTCTTGTGCCACTCATGTTGGTATATAGTTCCTCCAAATTTGATCTCCAGGACTTCATCAGATATTTCCCATATGCAGTTAATTTTCAGGCGGCTTTGATCGGATACACGATCAAATTGATAATAACGTTTATAGGGGCAATAAGTTGCAGATTGCCTTTAAGTGAAGCGGCTGCTCTTACGCTCCTTGTGAATGTGAAAGGAGTTGTTGAAGTAGGCAGTCTTTTGAGCTTTGGTAACTTGGAGGTAATCGCCAAAACCATTTCCTAGGCGCTCTCTTTTGTTTATATTGTTAGTGGATATGAGAAGGAAAAAGATGAGCTTATCTTGTATGCAATTATTACCAGAAACTCCAATAGAAAGTCTCATCCCGCTTATGGCTGACTGTTCTTTTTGTTTTCCTTCTCTTAACAGATGTACGATCTAGGAACTACCAGTGGAATTTTCTTTGTGTTTCTGACATCAGGGATTTTACCACCACTCATCAACCTACTCTATGATCCAGCAAAGCAATACATAGGCCACACCAAGAAATGCATTGAGCATGCTCCAAATGACGCAGAACTTGGCATACTAGCCTGCTCTCACCGGCAAGAGGACGTTATGACTGCAATAAAGCTGCTAAAATACTGCAATCCAACAAAGCAAAGTCACTTGTCCATTTATGGGCTGTATCTGGAGGAACTTATCAGTAGTTCTACCCCTCTTTTAATTAACCATCAACTTGGCCAGAAGAACTCTTATTCAGACGAATCAAGGACGCAACGTATTATTGATATTTACAAGTATTTCAAATCGCAGAACAAGAAGTTAAATCAGGTGCATGTTTTTACAGCAATATCGCCACTGAAACAGATGTATGAAGACATATGTGGGTTGGCTTTTGACAAGGCTGTTTCCCTAATAATACTGCCGTTTCACAAGAAATGGAGCAACAAAGGCAAACTGGTTTCAAGCAGCAGTGAGATGAGGAGTTTGAACAACATTGTGTTGGATAGAGCACCGTGTTCTGTTGGAATTCTCATTGATCGTCTGAGAAGCCACGGCATTAATTCCATTTTTGGTATGTCAAAAATGTATCGAGTAGTCGTTTTGTTTATAGGAGGTCCAGATGATAGGGAGTCCCTTGCATTTGCCTTGAGGATGGCAGGAGACCCCTGCGTTCAGCTAACAGTTTTGCATTTTGTCTCCGACAATAGTCGATTAATTGATGAGTGGGAAGAAATGCTCGATTATGAAGCTCTCAGAAACATAAAATTAGAAGTGTCAAGGAGTGCTAACATTGTCTACAAAAGGAAGGAAGTTAAGGATGGCTCTGACACCGCTGCCATCGTGCAGTCAGTTGCAAATCATTACCAGCTTATCATTGTGGGCCGTCGCCATGAATCTTGCAAAGACTCTCTATCAGGCTTATCGGATTGGACAGAGTTGCCGGAGCTTGGACCTATAGGAGACTTCTTGGCTGCTACAGACTTCAATGATGAAGTTTCAATTTTGGTGATCCAACGGCAAATCTTGAAAGCAAGTCATAGTAGTGCTTTGAATTAATGATCTATCAATTGCATTCTTGCAACATAAGGCAAGACAAAGTACCAATACCTAAGCACTTCAACGCTTCTATATCACTAGAACTCACATGCCACAATTTTGTCAATCAAACCTAGCCTCTGCCATTGGCTTCCTAGCCCTTTTGGTAAGGAAAGGAAAAGCCATACAACAAGAACGGCCCCGTCTCTTATAATAATTCATTTCTTGCTCTGGAAAATCTAGGCATGGAGTATACTAATTAAAAGTTGAACTTGCATCTTTTGTATGTCGTGGTGCATTAGTCGAGAACTCTGCTTGCATCTATATGGAGATGGTGAATAGGTAAATTTGATGGTGATGTTGACATTGCCTTATTTTGTTAAGTACTTAAAACTCAATTGAGTTAACGAAAATTAGACATTACTAGAAAAGGGCCTTTTAGTCGAGGTCAAATTTGGAGGTGATGCAAGAGCGTGATCGGAAACAGCATGGATCACTTTTATTCCTTCCCCGAAGAGCTTTGATCAGTTTCAAATTTCGCACGTTGTCCCTGAAACAACTGATAGCTCGGCTTGGAAATGGTGTAGGTTCATGTTCTATGTTCCACATGTGAACCTAATCTACCATTTCAATGGCTATATCCAGAATTTCATTAAATGACGCTTAATAATCTTGAATTTTTGTTTGGAATTTAAAACAGTGATATGAACAATTTCACACGTTCCAAATATGTTCTTTGGGCTTGTAATAAGGAGCAAGCCCTTGGCGAAAAGGGTATGGGGATTTTTCAACATCAGCTTGCGGCTAGGATTTGGGCTTTGAATGCTATTCGCAAAGTGTTAAAACGGTGCACAAGAAGAATTGATTTTAACGAAAATAAGGAATTTAGAGAACATGACCATCAATTTTGAGGATAAGAGAAACTGACCAGATGGCAGACATAAGAAACAGGCCAATATATGAAAGCTGACGAACGAAATTTAAATTCTAACATCAAAGTCAATAACTATTTTCTGTAGTTCTGTAAAAGTACTTCCATCAGTTCATGAACCATGAAACAGGGCTATTCAATTAACTTCATATTGATCAAAATTTGAACAATTTAACCATAGATTATCAGACGTATGAAGCAAGTAAATGAAGCTCACTGTTTCAGTTCTCAAGACAAATTTTGAAGAATTTTTTACAACCGAGTAATGATAAAATAGTAACCTGGGAGTTGGAATAATCACTTCATTATTTCTTGACTTCATCCATGCTACTATCTTCTGTGATGCTGCAACCAACAGCTGCATTACTTGGTGCATCTGCCTGGTAAGTTGGTGGTTCATTTTTTCTACTTTGCAATCCTGAAAAACGTGCAAGATCGATCCATTGCTGCAGCATTTTGGGGAGAGAGAATCAAGTCAATTATTCTCGGTTCATAGGATCTCTTTCAAGATTTATAAGAGAAGCTAAGACTATGTTTCCATATATAATTAGCAGTTTAGTAAATCAAGATAACTCCCACCTGAGTTCCCCAATAGGAGTTCACCGTCCGAACAAGAAATGACAGCATATTTACAAGTAATGTTTGCGAAGAAAATGCTTCTGCAAGTCGATGCTCTATGAGCCCAGCAATAATCTGCATGATAAACATTAAATGTTAAAAACCGACCTGACAATCTAATGATGCATGGGAATATAAGTTGTTCAGTTCCAGGAAGAGAACGCCCATAATGTCTGCCTTCTTGTTCCCCTTCCATGAGTACTTATAAAGATCACTCAGGGTCCAGTCTGCAGGAATTGTGTGATATCTACTCAAAGACTGTTAGCACAGTTACATAGTGGAGACTCTAGATCCACTAAACCCTAAAAGCAGTTTTCCCCGTTGTCTAATGTAAATTTTATATCCCAGAAAAAGGAAAATATTTGAGCTATCAAAAAAATGTGCATGCTTGGTACGCAGATATAATTCACTTGTTTCAAGAGCATGGATGTCTCAAAAGAAGCCGAAGGGCCAAAAGGAATAACTAGTTATAGAAAGGATAATATAAGAATTAAATCCAATTCCTGATAACCTAAGTGCTATAGCAGATGCACATTATCCAACTCTAGGAACAGATGGCGTAAGTTAAAGATCAATCTCGAGAACTCCAAGAAACTTATGCCTCCAATAAAACTTTATAGGAGATGCAATAGAAAGGATCACTTGACTTTACGTAATTTACTAATGTGTGCCATAGCCCACAATAATATCACAAAAGAGTAACTACCTGGTAACGCAGATTTGCTGATGTTCCAAGGAAGCCTCCATAAACCATTGCAGTTTTTAACAACGGGGATCTTTTAGTTCGATCATTAGATAACAATGCAGGATTCACGAGTTTGCGAATAGCATACAGTGTATTTGAAGCTGCCACAGCCGCAATGCTAGAAATGAAACCAACAATAGAAAGTTTGAGACCACCCATGAGTACAGATGCAGCTCTGTGACTGAGATTCCAGTCCTTCCCTACAATGGTCTTCTGAAATGCATTATCGGGGATGGATCCAATGAGACCTTTGAAAGCATCCATGCTTTCAGTCATATCCATGTCATTGGAAGATGTTAGAAATGAAAGAGTTGGAGCAGGAAGCCACACGGTAAAAAAATCGACAACCGATCCCCTGATAGTGTCGGTAATTACATAGTCAAGCTCTTCAAAAAACCTTTCCTTTCGCCTCTCATACTGAGCTAAAAGTGTAGTGGTAACTGATATAGTTTCTTCTATAGCTAATCTGTGTAAGAATTTAGGATCTGCCAAAAGCCTTTCTCGGAAACCCTGCACCAAAAGACATGGGAATCTTGAGCACCCACCCACAGAAAGATCAACTCCCCCAGCATTTGTAATTCATTCCAGCAGCAACACACCTTTTAAACAATATATAAACTCCATGCACTAACAATGAAAAGTTTTAATGTTCTATTGTCTAGTTCAAATCAGAAGTTATTTATCTTTTCTTCGTTCGGGCCAGATCGAAAAGCAACAAATCAGAAGTTAAACTGCCTTCCTCGTGTCTGATATTTAAGCAGAACTTGACATCTAGTATCTTAAACCAATGTGAGCTATCTACATAAAGAATCTAGCCAGCAATCACAGATACTGAACAAAAATTCCTTTTTAAAATGTAAGAATACCTGGAATCTATGAGCTAGTTCCTTCGTAAGAGGATATTGCTCCAAATCAAAGAAATTCTGAAGTACCTCTGGGGATACAAGACCGAGGTCAAGGCCTTTCTGAAGGTCCTAGTGGACATGAGAAACGTTTTTGATGAGAGATAACACTCCATGATTATATCAAATCTTAAAAAATCAACACTCGTGACCTCAGCAAGAAAAACACAATTTTCATCTTTCTTCTAACATTTCCTCACGCATAGCATATTGATTGACAGAATACAACAATGGAATGATTTTAGTTATAGATTTGATACCTGGGGAAGGGCATCTCGTTTTCTACCAGCTGCATTCATTACTCTAGCAATTTCTGCTCGATCAAAGCAATTCCTACTGCAAGGTCTGGCCGCAGAATACCACAAAAAATCAGCGATCGGAACTTCACCCTCTTGTCGTATGGATTGCCTTTCTGGGTCAAGTAAGATAACAACTTGGTTTTTCTTTTGCATCTTCTTGGTGATTCTGGCTGGCAGTCCAGTCCCTCTCGATCCATACATAACGTGACTTGCACCTGTCACAACCACAAGAATTGAAGTGGATCCCTCGTCCACCACTGCCTGTAGAATAACTTGGGACATAGTGTAATCGTCAACTACCCTTGACTGTGCAGATAAATATGAACTTGGCCCAAAGGGAACAGATTGATTAAGAGAGTTCACATCAACAGATCTGCGAGAGATAGAAGTGAATCCTGAAATGAAGCCTGAGCCTGCCGGAGGAGCATACACTTTACGTTCAGCCTTAGAAAGCCCACGAATACCTTCTGCTTGGACAGTCCTTAAAACCTGTTCATATACCACCAAGCATATTATCATCCCATATTTTATTTATAAACATAACAAAATAACAGGCTTAATAGAATTACAAAACAGTAGCATCTCTTTGTGGAAGACAGCCACGGCTACAATACACTCTTGGCTCAATATCCATTAACAAGATGTCACATTACAACATGAAATAACCTACAATTTACTCGATGATAATCAAGCAAAATTGCTAACTACCTTAAGTGGAGTACCACAAGCAACAATTTTAACTCCATTATCTCGGCAGTAACTTAAAAGAGGCTCATACTCCTGCCATCGTTGATCTGGCCAGTGCGATACTAGAGATTTCAAGATTTCTCCATCTATCCTGCCAACATACACAGCACCTTAAATAAGTAATGGCTGTGTACACAAATTACATGCTCCGTAACAATCATGGCATGTCTTAATAACTAACACATTTAAGTGGATAAGGCTGATTATTCTTACTAATGGAATCCAGATTTGTGTGAGTTTTATTTTAGCCACAAACTGGTGTGTGAACTGATTCTGACATCTCCAACTTATTTAATGCTGGTTTAGTAATGTAATTTTGCAGCAGCTCAGCTTGCGAGCTTTTCCTTTGCTTGTAATTCATGCTCTGGTTTCAGCTCCCAGTGCTTTTCTTCCTGAAGTTGTTTGGGAAGATTCCTTGTAGCTTCTCATATTCTATTAATGCACTTTCATTTACTTTTTTCAAAAATAAAGTTATATGCTCCAAAAAATAATGGATTGCGTTACCTTCGATCAATGTATTGATTAACCTGCTGCTGTAAGTCACAGGGAAACGCCTCCATAGCCAAAGAAATGGACTTTTCGCTCTCTACGCAACGATTCCTCAACTGCTTAAAAATCTCTAGCTCCAAATCCTTATCGTCTCGGACCGGCACTTGCTCTGCTTCACCTAAATACACAATCCTCGCGTTCATTAGCTTTTCAAACACTTTCCTCTTGTCCTTACCAACCGCGAGAGGCTCTCCAATCGCAGTCGCGTCGTAAATTCTCGAACTGACCACCTCCTCCTCCGCCTGTTTGGAGACTCCCAGCGGAGGCGGCTGTAACGAAGGCTCCGTCGGCTTGGTGTCGTCGGCTTTGGAGGCGGCGGATTGTAGGACGCATAGACCGAGGGAGAGGATTGGAGTGAGCAACACGAGGCGTCTGGTGGCGCCGGTAGTTTGACTTTGACCATCGACAGGAGAGCTGGTGGGGCTCCGGCTCCAGCAGCAGCGCACGGAGAGAAGGTTGCGGTCGAGGAATGCTATGGAAGGGAGTTGGCGGCGGAGAGGTGATTCCGGCGATATGAAGCGACACCTGTACGGGTGGGCTGGAGTGAAGTCTCTGACTCTGTGAATGTGGGGCCTCATTAGTTGAGAGAGCTTGGTGAGATGGGGAGGGACTCAGAAGTTCAGTTACGCATGGTTAGCGGGAGAGAGAAAGGATTTGGGCCACTTTGGACCATACATGTATGTTATTTGATTTTTGTTTCGTTAGGGGGAATGGATTGGAGGGAAGATCTTGTGACGTGGAAATTACGTGTGTCTGGTGATTTTCCTTTTTTTTTTTTAAGGTGGGGAAATAAAGCAAGTGGTTGAGAAAAGTTCGAGTTGTGTTTGCGCGCGCGTCGTGTGACTTGTGAGTATTGTAGCCATAAGGTAAGGCCGTAAGGATATGTCAATTCATAAAACGAAGTTGTGATATATCTATTTCAGAAATTTACTGTTCCAAGAGAACGAGAGACATGTCCAACCTTCGATAATATTTACGTGAACGAGTGGAGAGAATTCTGTAATTAATATCGAGAGGATTAGGCAATAATTGCCGGTTCTTTTAAACCATAAGTTTATGGTTATTTATAATAACGTTTGAACTTGTTAATAATTTAATTGAAATAAAGTTATAATTTCAAATAAATATTAATTAGAATTACAATTAATTCTAATTAAATATCAATTAAGATTAAACAAGATCTAAAGTATTATATTGGTCATTATTTATTAAATATATCTTATTTAACCCTAAAGTTTTTAAATTTTACAATTTAGCCAAACTCAATTAAAATACTTTTTTCTCTTCATTTTTTTTTGTGACTTATTAAATTTCTAAATATATCAACAATAGATATAAATTATTGTAGCATTCCACTCCCGCGAGACCTGAACCCAACATCGATGGATAATATCCGAGTCCGTGTCCCGCGATAGTAACGTGCTAGATCACTCAATCAATCAAACTCAGTATAAAATTTTTTTTGAGGCACAATCGTAAGCAGAAAACAATAATCAATTCGAGCCCATTTCAATTATAAACTTATTCAATCACAGCCATACAATCATTAGAATTTCAATGTCATTTGGGCCCATTACAAAAACAAAAGATTTGAAATCATAATTCATTACACTTCAAAATCATTTACTAACATTTCCAATTTGGAAAGTTGATACAGAACATAATTATTTACATACTCATGATATAATCATTACTGAAAACACAATTTGATATAAATACAAAAAATAAGAATTCAGACGTGAACTGATCCCGACCTCTATCTTTTCTATTATATGCAGTAAGTATACTCTCGTTTGCCTAACGGGGTATTCTTCCGACCCTGAAAAATATTTGCAAATTTTGGATGAGTTTTACGAACTCAATTAGTGACCGTCATCGATGGCTCACCCAATCACGTAACACATAGTTCACATCATTACACATTTCACACTTTACATTCAATACAATTTAATCACTCAATTATGCATATGCAGTGCACATAAGACCCACTTTCTATTTGTTATTTTGTTGTGATCGAGTACCTAAAATGTCCCTTAAAGGACTCATTAATTGTCTCATTAATAACTGTCTCATATAGGGCTCATTAAACGTTGAACATGAGACTCTGAATCACTTTTGAGCTCGAGATTCATTTTCACTCGTTGAGCTTTAAGCTCTGATCGGTAGCTATTCTGGTCACAGCAATCATTATGTTTTATGAATTCATGACATGGAATGCATCACTTACATTTGCATATCTAATTCAATCACTTTCTCATATCATCGGACCTTATTCCGGCATTCAACATTAGAGTTGAGAATTCACACTTTCATTCGTATGCAAATGCACATTCATCACACATTTAACAATCACATTAAGTACACATAGTTCATCCAATTCATATTCAAGTAGCACTTCAATATTTAATCAACATTACAATCATCGGACCTCCTGTTCGGAAGCCAACACAGTCAATCACATTCAGTAGTCAATTAATACAAAATGAAACAAAGCAAACAATGAAGTGAGATCATCTCGGTCTACTTACAATACGCTCCAGATTAACACTAGCTTCAATGATCTGGAAATGTTTAAATGCAAACGTTTATCCTGCACATCAACATGCCAAACAGACGATGCACACACATTAATAGTTGCACAATTATAAGTATGCATTTATACACAAGTGTATATACGGAATATGTACAATGCATATTCATGACAATCTCGAGTATCTTTTCAATTTTCACACTATATCCACATTCGCATTTTATCACTCAATTACTTGTCATTTCAATTGTAGCATTATTTGCTCTCACAATTAACAATTTCCCATTCACTTTAACTTGATACCCATTACTCCTCTCATTTGAATCACAACTTCAATCATATGAATATCTTTATTCCCAAACAAACTCATACCTTTGGTGCATTGATATCTACAATTCATTCACTAATGTTATTCCAACATTACAAGATCACTCATTATCCAAACTTTCCTTTCTTCTTATAAATTTCACCAAATTTCCAATCCTTCGGGTTTATTTTCCATGACCAATTAGACAATTCAAATGAAGTAATTTGGAAACACTTTATTCTATCAAAACGTTTCCCATTGTTTTAAGTTTCTAATGACACCAAAATCACTCAATTTGGTTTAGAAATGTGAAAGTTATACTCAAATTCAGACTACTTTTATTCAGAAACAACACCCCATACTCAACTTTCACCCAAAAATTGAAACTCTTAGAATCCGATTCATAATTTTTTTTCTTCATATGATTTACATCCTTATGTCTCTAGTCTACTTAAAATAAAAAATCAGTCCATTTGGATAACCACAGAAAAAGATATGCCCAAATTACTGATGGATGTTCAGTGCTGAAAAGTTTGCCGCGACGAACTCCTCCAGAGAGGAATTCTCGCGACATTTTCATATGTTCGCTTCTCCCGACAAAAATCGTCATTAAAATCCTTCAAGTTCACCACGGCGAACTTTCACAAAAGCATACACCGTTCTTCCCATTTTTCAGATTTTTCACATCTAACAACTTACACTTAACTTTTCTTATACCTCAACCATCTTTTTTACTTCTTTTTAAACTTCATTCTCTACTCCATTTCAACTCAATATCATCTATACACAAATCAAAATTCCATGCTTGATCACAAATACCCAAAATAGAACACAAATATATACATTATACATTAAAAAACACCATCATATCCCATTTAACCTCTAACAATCATCACAAATGCTTCAATTTATCAAACCCATAATATTTAACAAGCTACTTACTTGTTTTACCTTCTAACTCTTCAAACATCTTCAAGATCACCATGAACCCTACCTCTCCAGCATACACGATCATCACAAACAGAGGTGGAGTAGGTTAGGTCTTTTGTGATAAATGAAGAAGACAACATAATTTTGGAGTAGAAAATGAAGGGTTAAAGCAAAGCTTATGTTGAAAGGGTGAGAAGAGACTATCATAGATGGTGGAGAAGAAGAATAAAGAAAGATGAAGGAGAGAGCATTTAGTCACAAGTGAAGAATAACTGAACCTTGGTCTTGCAAGGGGAAATTACGAGTATGAGGTGTGTGGCATGGCAAGTGACACTTGTCACTTGCCACGTGTCACCACTTTGTGATTTCTAATGGGTCCTTTTTAATGACTAGTCTATTTTGTCTCCAATTTCTAATCCAATTGTCTCTCAATTTTCAACGACATTTGTCAATAAATCTTAATGTCACATAAAAAAATTCCCACTACTATTTGATAGTAATTTCTAATACCATTTATCATTTGTTCTGCCGCTTGGCATTTTTTCTAGTCCAAGAATTATCCCAATTCTTTTTTCAAAAAAATTTCTAAAAAACTCCAAAAAAAATTATAAATCAAAAAATTTAATCTCCAAATCAAATTTTCAATACAATCAAACCACGATTTCCAATAAAAACCACATTTCTCAATGACATCACATTTACAACAATTATATCCGAAAATGTTAATGAATGCATGTACAGTCATTTTGATGTGTGCAAAATTTACTATTCGCATATATGTGCATATCATGAAATGCATGAGCATGAATTGTGTTTTCTAATTTCTCCGTAATCTCTCACATTTACAATTTTAGCCTTAATATGGGTAACGGGATGTTACAATTATAATCCTAAATTATATTTGAGATACATAAATTAAACTCCTTTAATCTAACTTTCATTCTCTAATTAAAATTTTCACATTTATATATCATGATTGGTATCTAAACAATACGTTAGGATAACACAAATATTGGAAATGTCAGAATGGTTTCGTCTAACTTTTTATGCATAATTTTTAAGGTATAATTCAATATTTTTATCATATAGTGTTCCAATTAGATATAAAATATGAAATTAATGTCTATTTTTGTGTCCAATCATGTTAATCGTTCACCATTAATAATTGGTTGTATTATTAATATTTGAAAACTATTGTCAAAGTCATTCTCCTTGGACAAGAATTTATCTAATCAATAATGACCTTCTTCGTATTCATTTTAGGATGACGAATCCTATATTGATTACTCATTTGTTTCCATATAATTTATGTTATATCTAATAACTACCAATTAAGCTATTATTGACTAAAATAAGTCATAAGTAGTGTCAAAAATGACAATCCCTATATAAGATACTTTAGATACCTTAAATCAAAAGATCACTTATACAATCATCACAAAGAGAATTTTTGTAGATATATAAGTAATGCTCTTAATAAAATTCTCATTTTGAGTTAGTTTAGTGAACTTACTCTCTAACAAGAACTAATATGTTTATTTAAGTACTCCATATTTTAGTCTGTGAGATCACTACTTCCTTCATAAAGAAGAAATATAATGCTTAGTTTTCTTTTTACGTTATATTAATGTCTAGTTTCAATAGAATAATGACTAAGAATATTTTAAGAATAACATATAAATGTCTTATAATTCTTATAATTATGATCTCTTCATAATTTTATATGCAATGTACATTTATCTTATGGACTTTATCTTATAAATAAATTAAATAAATAAATAATTATAAAATAAAGAATATTTTAAATAATTATTTCATAAAATTACAAAAACAATAGATTGTATGACATAAATCAATAATCTTCAATTTGAACTAAGTTAAACGTGTAAGTATCTTATATCATATCTACATCTGATGATTATGCTAATGTTAGGATAGTGATTTAATAAGAAAATTTTACAAGAATTGTTATGGTGAGTATGCATGCTTGGATCTTCAATGAGACCTAAGCCCCTTTCATGTGCCAAATATATTTAATGGTCTATAGTACATTACTATCTGAATAATGCAATAAACTATACCAAGCTTATTAAAGAACTTATTGATTCAAATAATCATTTTTTTTTCTAAATTAAAATGTGTTGTGGATTGATAGCAATTTGTGCTATATCAAAACCTTTCTAATATCAAACAGTTAATATCCATATAATCTTAAACTAGAATATTAACTCATGTATAGGGTAAAAAGATGAAAACACCCTTTGTACATAGGAAACTTTTAGAAAAATCCCTATCATTTGGAATATTTACAAAAAGTCTCTATAGTTTGAACTTATCTAAAAAAATGTCCTAGATTTGACTTCCATTAAAAAAACTAATAGAAATTCTAATGTGGCAAAGTTAGTCCATGTGGACCAATAGAAATTAGATGACATGGAAAACTCAACCTAAAGTTTTACTAACTCATTTTATTTACTTGACTTGACCTGACCCTAATAATAACCTAACCCTAACCCGTTAGGCTATCTTGGCCTTGTAAACCTAGTTTTCCCCTTGATCATATTTTATTATGTTTTGTTCCACATTCCCTAGAATCCAAAAAACTGGTTAACAATTAAGAGACAGTGGAGGATTTTGGTGGTGGTGGTAAGGTTGGTATTTGATAGTGGTTGTAGTGTTTGGTGGAGGAGAGGGTAAGTCTTCTGAACCATGATGGTAGAAGTTGCAGTGTTAGCCATAAGTAATGTAGTTTAAATAGGTGGAGTCAGTGTCGGTGGCAACTAGAGAGGGGATAAACTCATTGCAGTCGTTAAGAGCATGAGCACCTAAAGAAGTTATAAGGTTTTTAAGGCATATTTCTTAGGTTATTATGATTGGATGAGCAAGTTAACGGTAGTGACTCTTGAGAACTCTATTGCTAACAGATAAGAGCTTTTTTTTACTAGATCTGAGTTGGGGTCTCAGCATCTAGCTTTGGGGACTTTCTTGAAGGAGTGGTGGTGGTGATGGTTGTTGTTGGAACTATGGTAAATCCATGGCTTCAACATTTAAGATAATTATAAAAGAAATGTAAGATTCATATAAAAACCTTTGTTCAGTTCCAAGATGCAAGATTCAATCTTTTGGTATAATCATAAAAGAGTTGAAAGTGTTGGGCACCGATTTACAGAACCCATCTTTAGAACATGAATGTGAGCTTACTCCTATGGAAATTTCTTGAACATCACCGATTCATCTTCTTGCTCTGATACTACAATTGTTGATACCACAACTGTTGGATCCCGTTTGCGGAGCCCAACTAACTCGTGAATATCTGATAACTTAAATGAATATTTACATCCATCATACTTCTCAATGCATTTCTTACAGCTAAAAAATATGATCATTTACACTTCATTACCCTCAAACAAAAGGGGACTTACAAGTTCTAATATATCATAATCCGAAATAACCAGTACAGACATTACAACTCTATCAAAACTCCAAAAAATACAAAGTAAGCAAATCTAAAGTATTTCCTTCATGCTTTTGCTTTCTTGACTTCTCATCAAAATACCTGAGGAGGGGACAGAGAGGGGTTGAGCTTTACAGCTCGTGGGTAACATGTTTATAATAAGGAATAGGCAAAATCAATGAAGTATGTCAATTGTCATAGAAAATTTATAAAGCACATAGTTCTCAATTTTCAACAAATTCACAACTTAACTCGTAGTTCAAAATATCTTGACATAATGCTCAATTTTGCACTATTCATGACTATGCAAAGATGCAATGCACAAACAAATGGCTCGAGGGTTCCATAGAAACAGAAGGGAGAACCGAAATTTACACCTTGAACAGAATGAGTCCATTTTTGGAGTTCATATGCCACAAGCGGGTAGCCGGGAGAAGGCTCTTATCGACGTGCACGTGACGAACAGAATAGTTCCACTCTTGCCCAAACAGAAGCACATAATCATGCTCAAATCGTTTTATCAAATGCTTTCATGCTTTTCATGCTCTTTCTTTTTTCTCATTCACACAAAATGCCACGACATTTTTCAAGACATAACATAAAATATCTCAATGCATTTCCATCTTTACTTTGAAAGTCATCAACAAAATTCAAAGACCAAAACATTTAGAAATTTTGCAAATCATTCAAAAGCCATAAAGCAACATTTATGAAATAATTGAAAACATTTTATTTTCTTGATTTGAAAGAAAGCATCTATGGCTCATTTTTCAATTATAAACATGAAACCCAACTAATTTCCTTGCTTATAGGCTTGCTCAAACATGCCTCTTTTTTTGTTCCTCTTGTCTCTCTTGATCCCTTTATACAATAACAAAAATCCCACAAAGCATAATCAATAAAATTTGTTCTAAAATACTTAAACCCAAACATTTTCTAAACTCCATGAACTAAAATCCTTTCAAAAATTCAAAGTATTCAAAATTATCTTACCTTCATTATTCACCAGATGAAGGGATCTTTAGCTCAAAAGAAAGCTCTTCTCTTCCTCTACCTTTTTCTCTTCTTGAACAACCTTAAAATCTCTTTTGAAGGCTAAGGGAATTTAAAACCCTAGCTTGTTTTCTCTTCTTTCTCTCTCATTCTTTTTCACATTTTCTCTCTCGTATCTCTTTTCTCATTCACACATTTTGCTTTTCCAGAATCTTCTCATTCACTTTTCCTCCTTTATTTATAAGCAAGACAATACTTCTTCCAATTATGTCCTGAATTAGATTCTATGTTCTTCATACCATTTGTAGCTCCATGTCTCTAGCTTACCCCAAATCAAAAATAATCTCATTTGGAGTTCTACTGATCCCGAAATCATCAAAATACTAAAGTATGTTCAGTGGGATAATACCAGTTTATATTACTTAATAGCACACTCATTGAACATGTCCCACCTTTTTCACTCAATCTTTCTTATTTCATTTCAGATAGCTTCGATTTTTTCTGTGAAGATGTAGAGCAAAGTCTTACGAATCCAATGGTTCAAGAATCAAATCATTTGGGGGTCTAGAGAGGAAGTCATGGCCGAAAGAATCAAACATGTCTTTGTCCTTACTCATATTGTACAAATCTTGGCGTAAGTGCCATAACTTTTGCTATAGCTGTTAGATTGATTTCAAGTTTAGATAGTTTGAAATAGGACTTCGAGATCTACAACTTCTATGATGACCTTGGAGACAAATTCGATCATCTGAATGGTCAAAAAATAGAACAAAAGGGAGGACATCATTTTGAGACGAAGATGACATCATCAGACGATACAAGGTTGGGAAAATTGCCATAACTTTTCCTACAGATATCGGATTAGGGTTTTTTTATGATTGGAAATAATATTTCAAGAGATTTAACTCTCATGAAGACCTTAGAGACAAATTAGATCATCTGAAGGGTCAAAAATAGAACAGAAAGTATGACATCATTTTGAGACGAAGATGACGTCATCAGACGATACAAGGTTGGGAAAATTGCCATAAATTTCCCTACTTATATCGGATTAGGGTGTTATTTATATGAATAGGAGGATTTCAAGATTTACAACTCTTATGAAGACCTTAAAGACCAATTCTATCATCTAGAGGATCAAATTTGGACTAGAATATATTCTGGACAAAATGAGACGATGCTGACGTCATGAGACGAATTGCTGATGTCATGAGATGAATTTGAAAAAATGATCATAAATTTCTGTACATAACTCGAGTTTAGATGTTATTTCAATGAATAGAAAGAAGACTTCAATATCTACAACTCTCATGAAGAC
Organism: Erythroxylum novogranatense; assembly: GCA_029891385.1. Lineage (NCBI taxonomy): Eukaryota > Viridiplantae > Streptophyta > Magnoliopsida > Malpighiales > Erythroxylaceae > Erythroxylum > Erythroxylum novogranatense. The sequence goes on from CM057228.1 coordinate 32,211,278, forward strand.
CTTAAAGACCAATTCTGTCATCTAGAGGATCAAATTTGGACTAGAAGATGTTCTGGCCAAACTAAGATGATGTTGACGTCATGAGACGAATTGTTGATGTCATGAGACGAATTGGAAAAATGATCATAACTTTTTGTACAGAACTTGGATTGAGGTGTTCTTTGGATTAATAGAAAGAACACTCATAAAGACCTTAAAGACCAATTCTATCATCTAAAGGATCAAATTTGGACTAGAAGATGTTCTGGCCAAACTAACATGATGCTGACGTCCTGAGACAAATTGTTGATGTCATGAGACATATTGGAAAAATGATCATAACTTTTTTTACAAAACTCTGATTCAGGTTTTCTTTAGATGAATAGAAAGAAGACTTCAATATATACAACTCTTATGAAGACCTTAAAGACCAATTCTATCATCTAGAGGATCAAATTTGGACTAGAAGATGTTCTAACCAAACTAAGACGATGCTGATGTCATGAGACGAATTGCTGACGTCATAAGATGAATTGGAAAAATGGTCATAAGTTTTTTTATAGAACTTGGATTCAAGTGTTATTTATATTAATAGAAATATAACTTCAATATCTACAACTCTCATGAAGACCTTAAAGACCAATTCTATCATATAGAGGATCAAATTTGGACTAGAAGATGTTTTGGCCAAACTAAGACGATGCTGACGTCATGAGACGAATTGGACCTTACAACTTGTAACGCTCGTATCTCCCAACTCCGATATCCAAATTTTACAAAATTTATATCGTTGGAAAGGTAAACGAAAGATATAAAACCTCTATGAAGAACTCAAAAACAATATCTGCCTCTATAAGGGTCAAAATTTCAAATCAATGTGACTGTCCCGAAAGTTCCATCCTAAACAACATCTCAACTTCAAATGATCATATCTTCTAACTCCATTGTCTAAAAATTTCATACTTTATATCAATGGAAATCTAGAAAGATAAGTTACAACTTTCTTGAGACAAGTTTTTCAAAATCTCCCTAGATCAACCCAGAAAATTCATAGAACCTTCAGATCAAAAATCCAACTCTGCACTACTATTCATTCCCAAAATTTCCAGGCTTAAATTTTCAAAAAATAACATTTCAAACTTCTATTTCTAGTTTACTCCAAAATATACAAGTTTAGTTAAAGAAATCATCAAAACCCAAAATTCATAATCAACCTATTCATGCTTTTTCACTTTTCTGCATTTTAAACTTTCATGCTTAAACATTATTCTTCCTCTCAACTTCATTTCAAATCAATGTCCTCCATAACGAAAATCATAATCCATGACCAATCATGAGCACCAATTTTAGAACATACACATATATATATGTATTCTTCGTCAACTTACTACAAAATTGCAACTTCATTTTTGACTTTCATTTTACTTCTAACCTTCACATTAATTCTTCTCACTTCAAAAATCTCTTATCCACCAACACCATAGCAAATCATGAATCTATCCACTTTTATCATTCTCTACGTTACTCTTGTCTATAAATTCTTGGTTCAAGAACTTTCATTTATCTTTTCTTAACTTATGACTAATCATCACAATTTCTTATTCAATAGTTCTAATCTTTCACGAAAAGTTCAAGGTCCAACAGATAGGGTCTTTTTTCAAAATTTTCATTAGTTCATGCGGTGTTTTTTTCTTTTACTCCTCATATATAATAGATGTCTTTCACATTTCACAAATATCATATATTTTAAATATTAAACACCTTTAGCATATTATCTATGTATTTAGGCTTAGAATAGGTAAATAACTTTTCTTATCTATCCACATATTTATTTTAAAATTAAGTTCTTATCTTCTTTATATCTAGTAAGAGTTATTCTTAGACTAACATATATTCAATGGTTTAAAATATGAAATTTTCCTCTATGAGTAGTATGCCTCTACACAATCCCATTAAAGAGTACACTTATACTCTTACTAACCTTGTTGAAATAAACTTTATGGATAGATCATAACTCATCGAAGAACTCACCAATATAACATAAATACTTACATAACTCTTAAAACTAGTTATGTCCATTTTAATTTATTTTTATTCCAAATATTTGTTTTAACAATTTGTAGTATATTGAAACATTATATTAATTAGATAATATGAAATTAATTTGTAAAAAGTATTAATAATTATCATACTTCACATATAAATGGTTCCAATAAGCAACGAGTTCTTAAAAGACTTCTTTGCTTATATAGTTAGGATAATTGACCATTCTTTTTGCTTATACCATCTAATGTTTGAAATGTTTTCACTTCTTTACAGACTTGAAACTTCTCCATACATCCCCAATAATCTTCAAATTCCATTATTTACCTTCTAATGTCAGAATATATCTCTTATGCAATGTAAAAATGTTTATTTAAATTTCAAAATCAAATTAAAAGGAGTATTAATAGGATGTTTCTTACATTAACATAACCCTAAATAAGTTTATTAGGAATCTTACATCAATTAATATGATTTAACGGTGGAAAATTTTATTTATGAACTACAACACCTAAGAAAAATGTCAATTCAATCAGCATTTTCTCATCAAGACATCTGCCTAATTAAAAGCATTAAAAAGTTTATTTACATTATTCTCCAAATCTTATATGGACCTTTTTTAGCAAAGTTGGACCTTTCTCATTCTTCTTCAAAAATTCTATATTCAAATCGATTATTAACGTTAGTATACAATAAAGAAATCATATAAATAATAATATAAGATATGATTATTGTTGTATTAAGTAGCAGCAATTTTTGTCACATGTATGCTTATATAATTTCTATTTTCTTATATTGCATTCATTTCCAAAGGAATATTAGAAGCTTGGTCTTTTACTACATTTTCATCTGATTGTTGTTCCATAATTTTAATCAGTAGCACTTATCACCTCAAAAGAGCATACGTTTTTTGAACAATCACTTTCACTACAGAACTTTTAGAAGTGTACTTACAAAGATTATCATGTTGTAGGACTTCTTCATCCCCTCCACTTACTTGTTCTACTTGTGGTTGTTTCTTAACAAATTTTATTTGTTTTTTTAACCTTAAAAATTTGACAACAATACCTGAAGGATATAAAGGTTATGGTCTATCATTCTTCTTATTGGTCCTTCCGTGTCTATTAAAATTTGTAAAAATTAAAACTATTTCGTGTCTGTTAAAATTTGTAATAATTTAAATATGGATAAAAATTATAAGCTTATTTATCTGCATCTATATGTAAATTGGATTAAACAATAAAATAATACTAGTAAAACAAATAAGAAAACATAAACTCCTTCATAGACAATAGTTAGAATTACTATTGATGTGCATTTTTTTCTAGTGATTTGGCATTGTTCTTCATCATCCTCTAAATTCTCTTGCTTTATATATGACCAGTTAGGAGAATCTTTTAGTTGATAAGCATGAGTAGTCTTAGATTATTTTTTGAAAAAAATTTCTATAGACCCTGATGCAACGAACTTGATCATATATATTTGCTCTTTCCCTTTTATTATAAAGAACTATAATAATAATAATAAATGTTGTTGATAATAATCATATTTGCATATTTAGAATAGTAAGGTTTATTTAAACATATAGTAATGAAAACAAAATTTTCTAATAGAAAAAGACAAAATTACTAAAGACCTTTTATAACTTATCAATATCCATCCAATCTTAGTCAATGTCATTAAAGTCTGAATCATCTTCATCATTATCACTTTTTGTTTCAATATTTAAGCTATTTGGAGGTATGTTAACCTTGTTTATAGGTAAATCTTCTCTAGATCAATTAGGATCCTTATCAGTATCATTTTTAAAGAAATCACTGACATTGTCATTTGGTCCTCCCTAATATATTTCTTCAACATTTTCAATGTTAATCAAAAATTCATCAAACAAGTACCTAGTTACCTTCTCTATATAATGACAACCTTACTCAAGGCTATCAACTACATAAATAGTTAATGTACTTGGTTGTCTAATACAAAAGGATCCTTTATATAATATAACTTTTTGAAGTTTACTCGAGTAAGCCTATAATCATCTTTCTCCTCTTGTAACCAACAACATTTGAATAACACTACATTGAACTGTCTCTATTAATCCACTTTAATAATTTCTTTTATTATGCCATAATAATTCTTTTTTCAAGTGTTGGATTTTGGTCTCTAGAACTTACGAAACTCATAGTTAAAACTATCAAAGAAACTCCACTATTTTGACTCTTATACTTTAAATCCCTTTTTATAGTCATGGACTTATACCCATTAGTAAAATAACTTGAATGTTTCTTTGCCACACTATTAAGGCCTTTGAATAACCAACGAATATAACTTGTGTCATTACAAGATTTCATCTTATTTTAAAACTATTGGGGAAACTCATTGCAATGATCTTATGTCATTACCCACCAACTTCTTTTACCTCTTGTCTCTTTCAAACTGTAATGCTTCTTGAAAGAAATAATATAGGTTAATCATTATGGTGGGAATAATAAATTGATCTTAATATGGATAAATAGTGTATTTTTATTTTATTTTACATCATTGAGCTTGATGTGTTGTATTTAAGTCTAAATTGACTGCTTTTCCTTTCCCTACTCTTTCCCTCAATATGATGACCAAAATTTTGAAAAAAAAAAGAAGATACTTCAATAAGATTTGCATTATCATTGCCTTCCATATATCTAATATGCTTTTCTCTCACCGCATAATGCATATAAATACAACAAAAATTTGCTTACTCATAAACTAAGTGCACTTTACCCTTCCAATTGGCATTCATTATGAATTCATCTTTTCAACCTACCTATATGCCTCTAAAAAAGGTATGTAGAGTGACAATGCACTGGTCTAGCAAATTTGATTTGCTTTGGAAAGTGAATATGCAAATGGACTATATTATCAAAGAAATAAGGACAAAAGATTGTTTCAATTTAACATAGTACTCCTAAAATTTTTTTCCTAGATGCTCAAGATTTCTTGAGTTAATAGTTTTATTACACACCCCTTTGAAAATAACAATCAGTATACATATAAGTGTTTTTTTGAGAGCAAATTAGAGTAATGTTGCACAATAAAATAAGCATCATGAATTTTGTATCGTAATATTTTCTCTTACTAACATTAACACATCATGCAATATTTAATACATATCTTATAATTGTTTCATATTAAACTGATAAGTACATCTACTTTAACAGGTGCAAATATTAACCTTGCATTAAGATAATATTTTGAGTTACTTAGAATCTTTAACGAAGTTCCAAAATATTTTCATTTTTCTCAATGTGCATCACATGAAGATTATGTTAGAACCCATTATGCATTTAATAATGTAAAAAATATAGAACTTTTCCTCAAAAGATTATCACTTAATGTTTTTTTTTTAATCCTTTCCAAAAATATTATGATATCCATTAATAAGCTCTATCACATTAGATCCTAACAAAGGAATTGATGATTCTTATAACTCTATTTCACCATTGAATGGTCTCTTATCACACCTCAAAGGATAATTTATATCCAAAAATCTTTGATGATTGAGATGGTAAATCTTTTGACTATTTTTATATATTAAGAGTAACTTTTACAATGAAAATTAATACATGCTAGCTTTACCTTTATACTCCATTCAGATAACATTACATATTCAGGAAATTCACTAATTTTTCATAACAAGGTTACATGCATCTTAAATGATTGGTTAGTTAAAGCATCATATATCTCTACCCAAAACTCCTACAACTTCGTTAGTTTTTTAATCAATGGCTACCAAAAAAATCAATATCCTTTCAAAGAGAAATTGAACTAATTATAATCTAAGACAATATTATTTTTTTTATTTTAGAAGTCTCTACGATTTTAAATTATAGTTTACTAAGATTATAGGCCATGTACTATATGAAACACTCATTGTGTTAAATAGTTATTCCATTTCATGAATTCGACTAATTATATGCATGACAACCTCAATTTAATGGGACATATCTAAATCACTTCAATGGGATTTGCCTTGCTTTTGAGGTAGTATCATCATCCCCATTATATTCACTACAATAACTTTGTTTCCACCTAGATACATCATATAGTCTGTAGTTGGTTGCTTTCTACTTATCACCAGTCATTAGGATATGCATATATCTTTTCATAGTAAAGTCCTAAATCTTTCATAAGTATCTTTATTGCATTAAAATATTTAAGAATCTTTGCATTGGAAAAGGCCTTTTTAAGTGTCTCTATGAGATTATTATATGTTACATTACTAATTCCATAGATACGCTTACAAAGAAATAACTGAATGGTTAAAGAAAGTTAAGAAAAACTTTAACAACCATGATGTAACTCTTGTTTCCGCTATACTAGCCTAAAGAACTTCTTAACATTAACATTTAGTCCATTCTTAACTCTTACATAACTATTGGTTCTTTCATCTATATTTATAAAGGTGTCATATAGTAATCCACCCATATTATCATACATAGACCTTCCATCAAATTCATTATTATCATCCATATCCATACTTGTGTTAATTGATCCCTCCTTATTAAATTCCTAACCATCATATCCTAGAGCAAATCCACCAACAATTAAACAATCATAAAAATTTCTAATAAATCAATAATGATTACAATACTTGTTGTATGGATAATAAAATTCATTCTGTTAGCCACCTTAGAAAAAAACCTTTTAAGAAAATGATCAACTACACTCATATATTCACCACTATATTTAAGGTCATCTAATGTGTATTCCCTTTTCTATAGACGAATTGTTGTTTATTAAAAGCATTGCAAGTCTAATTTTAACATTGCAAGTCTAATTTTTACTATACTTTTCTAAATGAAGAGGAGGATATAATAAATTGCAAATAATCTTAACTTGAATTTGAGGTGCTAAATCAAGTCTTAAAAAGAAAATTTAACAATGTTAATGAATAAAACCAATACTATAACATGTATAATGTCTTAAAAGAATGTATAAGTAAAATTTTCAGTTTATGGTCTACTCTTGCAACAAGTTGCAATATCAATGTTAGCATATTAGAAACCATTATTTAAAGTAACACTACTATAAATGCATAAACTTTTAATTCGAACAAAGAAACTATTACTAGATAGATACATAGCTGCAAAATAAAATAAAATCAATGTGATTTCTAAATTTGGATAACCTCATGAAGCTTTATGATGCATCTTGTATAGTTGGAAAATATTATTATGACATAATAAACTAATTCAAAGTGCTATTAAATTGTTTAAAAGAAATATATATAAAGTATCCCAAGAGTCAACTTGTCAATTTGGATTTTTCTTCAATTAGATGCAAATCCAAATGCTTTACTAGTAATTCTACGATTTGAAAAAAAGGGTAGTGAACTTATATGTTACTTCCACAATGAAAGTAATTATTTTTACTTGGGAAGTTACAATAGAATCATATGGAAAGTAGCTTATATGTTTATATTATTATTTTAAATATTATGATAGTTAATTAAGGTATTTGATAATTCAATTGGGACTTGTGACTTATTTTTCTATTATTAGTTACTAATTTTTAAGCAAAGAAAAGAAAAGAAACATGACATTGGTATATTATTAGTGAGACTATGATTAATTTATTTAGAACTATTTTTAAATCAAATTTTCTTTAAATATTAATATTAAAGTGCTTGAAGTTTTGTAGAAGATAAAAGGTATTAGGAAGACAGTTTGTTATTTCACTTTGAAATAACTTAGATGTTGGAAAAAAAAAAAGTGTTACTGCCATCTTGCCTTTATTTGGAATAATCATTAGGTTTAGAGTTAGAATTGAAAGTTCTTTAGAACTACAAAATTTGGTTTTTATGTGTTATTAAATTATGAATTGGACATGTTTTCTTTCATTTTGAATGTTATAAGAGTAAAATGGTCCCTTTATGCATAAGAGGAAAAACATTTGTGAAGAAATACAATAGGGATTTTACTTAAGGAGATAAGGCACAAGAAAATGATTAATGGGCAAGAAACAATTCCTGATCATATATTTAAAACCTAGGATGTTATGTAAAGCATTGTTCGTGCTTGGTTGCAATTTTAAATATACTTCTCCCTAGTAAAGTTATTTTAAATTGTACATAATAAAATTCCTTACCCATCTTTGATTAATTTCAAATTATCTTTTTCACTTTTCTTGCCCAATAATAAAGTTATTTGGACCAAAATGGCATTTGTATGATTTAACACTAAGCTTAGTTTGTGTATCATATCACTGGATATAATCTATGCCTAAAACACATCGTTAGTGCCAAGATGTATACCAAAAAAATTTATTGTTAGCTGAAGTTGCATAAAGTGGTAGTAGAAATTTTGAGAAGATAAGAATTATACTTTTTCAGTGGTTTCTTATATTGCTTTATGAAAGAGACACTATATTTGTGTATTTGGTTCTATTTCTTTTTAAAATATGAATGCGTGTTTGAAATTGATTTCTTATTTATGATTACAAAGTTTTTAAGTTACTATAACTTGGCTATATATCTTGTAAACAAGAATCAAAACATGAATTTTTTTTATGGATTTGAAAGAAATTATAATGAGAAGCATTTTTGTAGAACATATGACACATCAACTTTTGCTAAGGGTCATAGATTTATCTATACCTATCGTACCAAAACACAAAAACAAGAAGAAACTAAATAACTTAGAAAATGAAGCATAAAACTTACTTTGTTTTTAGTATAATCACTTAAAAATAATTATATTTGAACTGAATTTGGTATGAGACACTCCTTCAATGATAAATTCCTTTTTTCTTTACCTCATACAATCCAAAAAAAAAAGAAATACTCATAAAAAAGATTTATAAAAACACAACTTTAAAAAAAAGTTACTATCTTAAAGTTCAAAGAATAGTCACAAAACTAAAGAAGCAATAAAAACGAAAACCATAAATGATAAAGGTGAAAGTTATAGTAAATGGAAGCATAAGCAATGGTATCTACAAGAATTGTTGTACTATTTATACTTAGAGACAACTGAACCTTTAAAAAGATAGATTCATAAGCAAATTAATATATTAAAATAGAGACATGTATATAGAGAAATGTCAAATGGCATTAATGTACTTAAGTTCATGTGACACCTATATATACACCCTGGGAGGATATTGTGAATGCCACACACACAGAAACATTCAGAATACAAAACATTCCAAAACATTTCATACATGCATTTCCAGAATCTTAAATAAACATACATTATATATCATTCCAAACTTGTTCAAAACATACATAGATGATATCACATGATCTTAATAAAATTCATCCCAAAAATCTAAACCATTTTAAAATATAGTTATTATGAAAACTTACATTCGGAATCATGCATTTTACATGCAAGCCAAAATAAACCCAAAATATATTTTTATATAAAAAAAGACTCAGACTTTATTGACCATTGCGATTGACTAGTCCCAGTCCTTAAGTCCTTCTCTTTGAACCTACACAGGGCAAATCCACCGTACTAAACATACAACTTAGTGAGTAATAACTAATTTACATTAAGAGATTGTTTTAACAAGAAATCAGACATATTGCATTTCAGAACAGGTTTTATAAAATTAACAGAACTACATAACACAAGAGGGTATAAACCTTTTAGATTCAAAACATAATTTGGTTTATGTCAGAATCAAACAAATATCATAATACAAAATCAAATGACTGCTAAATCCATTTACAGAAGCGGGTAAT